>JAHBCN010000162.1:0-257921 GCA_019359885.1 Listronotus oregonensis
CACGGACGTATAAAGGGGGGGGGGTTAGGGGCCCGGCCCCCCATTCATATCCATCTTATTGCCAACAAAAAAAAAATACATGCACCGCGCCGATTGTAGAAAAGATAGTTGCTAAGCAGTGGCGTAACTACAAAATTTGGGCCCCCTGCAACTTTGGAGCAAGGGCCCCTAAAATCAAAATATGCAAAAACCATTAAAACAAATTAAGTAACAAAAAAAATCTTTTTGTAAAAAAAAAAACATGTTTTAAAATACAAACTCTAAATAAAGAGACAAAAAAAATAGAAACATATTCAATTTACAAAACCCCCTAACTTTAACAACAGATATAGTAAACTAGAGATCTAACAAATAAAAATAAATTAAAACTATTAAATTTTTATTCCGGGCTTTCATATATAAAATTTTATTAATCGCTTAAATTTAAAGGTGTGTTTTGTTTTAAAAAAATCTTTTTACTGTTATTAATGTTACAGTTTTATTATATTTAAGTAAAATTATATAGTTTTTTTATAGAGATAAAATTTAAAAATTATTAAATTATTTAAATTTTTTTTAAGGGTATAAGACAAACCTTTCTAACGGGCCCATATTTTTACGCCTGGGATTTTGGCAAGTACGACGGCCGGGGCTCTCCCGGCCCTCGCGTATGGCCCCGCCACGCGGGGCCAGCGGGGTGTAGCTACGCCACTGTTGTTTAGTCCCCGCCGCCGCCCTTGCTTTTGCGGCTGCACCAAACAAGCTAGTCGTTATTTTGTCTTTCGCGTTGCCAATTGTTAAATACAGAAAAAGTGTCGCTTTTAAAAAGTATAAAACAAACAAATCAGGTATCTCTTTTGAGTTTTTTTTCTAAAAAGAGAGACCAAAGCCCAATGAACTTTTGTCAAAGACAATGTGGACCTTCGTAACTTTTATTGCCCTCCCTTGGACGTCTTGATTTGTAATGGTCCACCCTAGTAAACTCCAGAGGGGGAAAAATTGTTGTGATGGTGTAACTCGTGGTATCGGAAGTTGTCCCATTAATTGCTCGGCTGTCCGGGTCTTGAATCGAATACACTTTATGCATTTTCTAATGTTAGTTTTGACTGTTCTTTTCCCATTGACGATCCAGTACATTTTTCGAATGTATGCTAATGTTAGCTGGTCTCCGCCGTGTAGGGTTTTCCAATGAGCATCATTAATAACCAATTTCATAAGGTGACTATGAGAATGCAAAATCGCAAGGTGTTTGGAGTTAAATGACAGATGCGATTTCGGCAGCCTTCCCCCGACACGAAGAATCCCATCACCATCTAGGAATGGATTAAGATTGAGTATCTTACTAGCCTTGGCAACTTGCTTTTTTTCTAGTAGAGCATCAATTTCCTCTTTGGGGGCCCCTCCCTTATCAAAGCTATAGCTACGTCCGTGGTTGAGGGTAAATTTACATTCATCGGTAAAACAAATATTTCTTAAAAAATTCCTATCGTTATTTGCTCTTTCCATCATTTCAAAACAAAATGCCATTCTTCGCTCTTCATCTCCTTTCTGCAGCTCTTGATGTTTTTCGAATTCATACGAATAATATTTGTGTTTTTTTTTTTAAAGTGCGCAATACCGTTATATGATGTTTATTTACCTCTTGCCCAAGAACCCTCATACTAACCATTTTGTGATCCTCCACACTCAGTAGAATATTAAGATCTTTGTTCTCTTTTTCTTCAGCTCTTTTTTCTATATCCTGAGTTGAACATTTACAATTATTTATTACAGTACCTTGGTTACCGTGTATACGTTTAATAGTTGAAATGGATGGAATGGGCTTGGTGGGGAAATAAACTGAAAACATTTCAGATACTGCTCTAAAACTGTTTTCAGCATAATGCCACTTAATTATGGATACTTTTTGTCGATTGAATAATCCATATTTTTTTTCAAATACCGACTGTCACTGATTTATTGACACTTTTTCTCATGTCAGGGACAATATTCATTTTACTGGTGCCTGTTTGGTTTTACCTGAACCGAAAGTTTGGTAATTTTGCAATTACTTTTAATTGGATAATTCAAGATTCGCTTATTAAAATTATTTGAAACTTGGCACGAGGGCTTGTCAGATTGGTCTCTTCAAAAAGTTATCTTACATATTTTATGTAAAATGTACACGGGAGCCAATAATTGACCCCCTTAAAATTTACATGGGATTTTCTATGTTCCGCTCGGCGACGCACCACCCGATGTAAGAAAAGATTATTCCTATGACTGCTATGAAAATACCAATAAACACACGGAAAACAAGGCCTGAAAGCAATTTATTTCATACACCTGTGTGATTTTTCTTCGCACGCTTTTTCTTCAATATCTCAAAAACAAATTAATGAATAGGTGACCCATTAGGAAAATGTTTATTTTATTTAGTCTCCAAATGTTTTAATACAAATTGTCGCACTGTACAAGATCAAGGTCACTCCGTACACATAAATACCTAGTTAAATAACTTTTATTATCAAGAAGCTCCACTTGATTCAAAGTATAAGAATTCGAAATTCGTGCAAACCATTAACGAATTGTCGGTTGCAATTCATTTCCGCTTCATTGTTGTTGCAAGATTGCAAATTAATAAAATGTTCCGCCATTTATTTACGATAAAATGATTGGAAAAAGGGCCGTAATTTGGCCGGCAGCACAACTGATTTATATTGATTTATCTTATACTAAATTGAATATTTTTACCTTTTATTGTACCCCAGGTAACTATTTGTTGTATTTGATGTATTTAATTTTGCATTTTATTGTTTGGATTTAACTTCCTATATTTACTACGAAAATGATTTCTTGTAGTTACCGGTATTACCGACCGTAAAATTGTTGAGTCAGAGTTTAGAAGAAGCTCGTAAGTCAAAATCACTCTCTAATAATTATTGTTATTTAACATTACAGGGTGTTTCAACTTTGATTTGCGGAAATCTCCGTAAGAATGTTATTCCATTCTGCCTTTATCAAAATTTCGGAGATATTTTGTTTTGTAATATCTAACCAAATATAGCTGTTCTTACATCAAACAAATGCGATCTAAAATACCCAAAAAAATGTTTAATAAACTAAAGCCCAAAAGCTCACAAACGAAAAATGGAAATAAATTTAAAATAACAAATTGCTCAATAAATTTGCCATTCGATAGAGAATGCGCTCTTGGGTTCGTCATTTTTTTTTTATAAAAATGGTAGTATTTTTAAAAATATTTATAAAATTTCATGCAGATCTGTCAACCCCTTCGCATATTTATAGCTGTTAAGAGTTGACTTGTCGAGAAAAAAAAAACATTTTTTATAAAACCAGTGAAACAAGTATATTGAACTTAAGGAATAGTCCAATAAAGGAAGGGACAAAGCTGTAAATAAATCTGTACAGTTTTTCCTTGTGTCGCAATTCTTAGGTCTTCGGGGATGCTTTCGAGCGAAAACAGCCCCGACATTAACAGGTGGGAAAGGGCTAAAAATGACCCCTCAAGGCCTGAAAAATAGATTTCTCTGCCAAAATATGCTAATTGGAGAATTTTTGTTAGACAAAAAATAAAGAATGCCCTGTAATCTACAAAAATGGTCCTTATAATTTTTTTCAAAAAATTGATAGTTTTCGAGATAACGGGACCCACCTACCGCTAGAATGCCGCTATCTTCATGGATTCACTTATAAGCGGGCGTAGTGATGTAAGAATACGTATCCAAATTTTCGTTGAATCCGAATATTAAACGGATCCGTATATTCCGGAATCAGTCCGTAAATTCGAATACGTATTCGGTATCGAAACGGGAGCGGATGAATTCTTCCAACTGCCGGTTGATCGGCATCGACGCGGGCTCGAATATGCGATCGGATCCGTAATCGTTACGAGCAGTCTTATAAACATTTTTCCATTTGTCCCTGGATGGCGCTGCCCTTAATTAAAGCACTTTGGGCATACGTAAAAAACTTATTTTTTTTTTAAATAAATACTTATTTTTTAATGCAAAAAAATTAGCGCTAATAATTTCGTCACTCCCTCACGGAAACGTAAATGTTGCGCGAACTTTCTTTTATATGCTAGATAATAAAACAAAAAAAAAAAAATAGAATCAACTTTATCAGCGTTACTTTTAATAAGACTTGACCTTTAAGCAAAAAACAGTAGGTATTGTTTACCTTTCGAGTTTAACGTCCATTTTAAAAATTCAAAAACTTATAAATTAAAAATGGGAAGGAAAAAAGGTTACCTTTAGAAAGTTATATTTTTTACATTTGAGTTGCAGAGCTGTTGTTTTATATTCTTTGTTCCTTTTGTTGAAACGAATATTTGTTTCTATGTTGCCTTTATAACTATTAATAAAATAATAAAATTAAGTATACTGTTATATATTTTTAACCGTAACCTATTATTTACCTCATCGCCGTTTAGTTTATTTTATATATTTTTTTTAACAGAACAAACATTTTGATAGGCTAGCGAAAATAGAGACATTTTTGTAACATAAAGCGGAATTTGAAGCAGCTGCGCCAACCCTGTTGATTACTTGCAACTGTCTTTGAATTCGTATCCTTTCCTCTATTCGCCCGCCGCACCGGCACGTCCGGTATCAGCTGTGCGCGACTCCGCGCTCTATATTTACGGTTGCCTATGTTATAAGGACTTCTTATGGATACGTATTCACATATTGAATCCGAATATCAAAAGGATACGGAAATTTACATCACTAAGCGGGCGGACGAATTGTTCCATTACTCGGGCAATAATGTACATTTTTTAATCATTCAAAGTTCGTCGGAATGGAAAAATCCGTACCAATCATTGCATATGACTTTGTGTCCATTCTGATTTTTCTAGAATATTAAAAAAAGCGGTCAATTTTTTTTCTCAATATTTTATCTCATTAATTTATTTATATTTTTTGAAAAAGTGGTTTGTTATTATCATTTCTTAATGAGACCTAAGCAAGTGTTCAATAATCCCAGAAAATTTCCTTCGCCATCTTTCTTTCGTTTTGATAAAAAATTGTTTTGCCCATTTGCATTTTTTAGCCGTTTCTGGAGTTCTAGAAAATTTGTAGAATAAACGCGAATCAAAAACTCATCATCTATTGAAATGCTTTTAAATGCACATCTTTTGAAATTTTAGAGTGTCTAGTTTCTAAATGTATTTTATTTTTTTGTTTTTAATGAGGTCCAATATTTTCCAATAATATTTTAAAAATCAGGAAAATTCATCACACCAGTGACTCGCGGACTCACAACTAACCACATCTATCCAGTGTGGAATGGAATGTTATGGATTTTTGGACGACCGTTTTTGCAAAAAAAAATATTGGTGTTGCAAAAAAATGGTAAGAACCATTTTTGTAGATTTCGAGGTGATCTTCATTTCTAAACAAAAATTATCTAATTCGCATATTTTGGCAGACATTCGCGGGAAACTCATTTTTGGGACTTTGGGGGGCGATTTTCAGCGGGGACCCACGTCGAAATCGTGATAAACTTTTTCTCACTTGAAAGCATTCGCGAAAACCTAAGAATTGTGCCACAAATAAAAACTGTACAAATTTAATTACAGCTTTGGGTACTTTCAGGTCTTTAGTTACTGGACTATAGCTGTTTAGAGTTAATTTGTCGAGAAAAAAAAAACATATTTTATATAAAACCAGTGGAATAAGTAGATATATAAAATGTATTTTTAACCATAAAACTGTCTTTTTTTGCTCGAACAACTTTATTGAACAACCATATAATTAGCAGTCTAGCTAAAATCATTTACTTGGTTCTTTAAAAATACTTACAATTAGATAGATTTTTAAGATGTTTACCCAATAAAAGTTCTTACAAACTTAACTAAAAATATGTTTAGTAATATTGTAAATTTGTTTCTATTATTTTTGTTTTTTAAAAATGCCTAATTTATTTGACCTCTAGATATAGCGGAGCTATTCCGTAAGTCTATCGTGTCGTTTTTTTTTTGGAGTAGAACCAGATCAAACCTGTTAGGTTTCTTTGAGTATGTCACCGGGCACATGAAATCGTATTTTACGACATTTTTTTGTGGTCTCGAACTTTTTAAATTAATAAAAAGTGATTTTTTTTAACTTATAAAAAAATTGATTTTTTTTTGTTTCCACCGCCATAACTTTAAAACTATCAAAGATACCGAATTTTTTTTGTGTCAAATTAAAGCCCACACTGTAGCGCTTTTAACCTTATAAACAGTTTGGGCACAATTCGCACTTTCATTCCTCTAAAAATCATATAAACTAAAAATAAATATTTTTGGTATTGAAATTTTCACCAATCGATAAACTTTTTTATTTTTGAAAATATTTTCATACATGCAGCGAAGAAAATATAGCCAAATAATAACAAAAGTTTTTGAAAAAAATTTTTTCCTAGAGCGTATCGTTTCGCAACAGCGATTTTTTTTCAGGCGTAAAAAAGTATTATCGGGACCCAATAGCCCCGCATGCGGATAGCGTGCGTAGTTAAGTAATACATTAGTAGTGGTGGTTGTCGAAATTTAGAGTGTGCTGTATGTATTTAAAATTTTAAAACAATGAAGCGAATTATTTGTAAGAAAATTGTGTATGATGGATACAAATCTGTTTTACAAAGACCTAGAACAGCTATTCTCAACCGCTGGTCCGGCCAACCACCATGGCACAAGTGGTCCGCGGAGAAATATTACTGGTCCGCGGACAATTTGCGATCCGCGAAAAAAATTACTTATTAAAAAAAACAATAATAACTAAATTTTGGTCCGCGGGCCAAAAAAGGTTGAGAAACGCTCACCTAGAATACAGTCATTACTATCAAGTGCTGAAAAAAGGCAGGACAATCTAGCAAAAGAAATTCTGTCAAAAAAAATGATATTTTAAATGGCGAAATTAAAATAAAATATCATAAAGACTGTCGTAAATCTTACACAGATTCTCAAAACTATTATCATAATTTGCAATCAGACAGTGGCGCCGCGCCGGTCCTTCAAATTATTGTGACACTAAACTTAAATGCGATAGTTTTAATATTAGAAAAATGTGTTTTTTTGCAACAATAGTAAAAATAAAAAGAAGAAAAGTTAAATAAAAAATATGTTTAAACAAGTAATTTAAATATTATTAGGTACCTTCATAGTATAGTTGGTACCTTTATATTAGTTTATATTTTGTACTGAAACAAAATACGAATTTTAATTTTATCTTTATAAATAATGTTTAGAGTATTTATTTTTTTACATAGTACTGAATCTTTTTAGGTAGTAGAAAAGCTACCTATCAAAAAAATAATAAAGCTGCCAGGAATAGAAATGACATTAATATGATATCTAAATTACGTAGCTATGAAGGTTTATTTGCGTTTGATGAGAAATGTCATAAATTAAGTTACAGCCACTACATCTCTGAAAGAAACATAAAATCGCACAAAAATAGGAAAACGGTTTCCGAACCTATCCGAAAATAGTTCGACAATATCTACCTGTTCTGCCAGTATTGGTAGTGATGTTCAGATAGATCTTTTACTTCCTAAAAAAATGTTCAAAATTTAAACTTTATTAAGAGCTGCATAATATGTAGTGCAAGGCTTTATGTCAACCCAAAATTGAATTTCCAAAATGTACTTGTGTCAAAGAAGGCCTAAAATGTAAGGACTGTAAATCTCGTTCCTGCAATAACATTATTAAATATTTTGAGGCATAAATGGATTAAATTTACGAAAAATGCTAATAATGAAGCGCCTAAATAACTATTTACATATTACATTTTTGGGTCTGGTAAAGAAAATCACCCACAGAATTGGACGATTTTTAAATTTGCAATGTATAGTTGGATCAATATAAAAATGAAAATTCGGTTCTCTTTGAAAGGAAAAAAAAAACATAAAAAGTAGCCGAAAAGATTTAATTTGAACTAGCGACCGCCTTGCTTTTTAATGTGCCGCTTCCCGCACGTGTCTGTAATAATAGACCATATAAAAGCCGACAATAAAAGTTAAAACTTTTTGCTACTTTTTATGTTTTTTTTTCTTTTCAAAGGGCACCGAATTTACATTTTAAAAATGATTTGACTATAAAATATACTTTAAGTATTATTATTTAAGGCAAAAAAATGCGGATGATGTGGTTTTCACCAAGGAAAGCGCAATAAATTCTAAAAATTGGTCATTATTTGACATTTTATTTCAAATATATACGATTTACATGTAATAAATACATGCACCGCTTCAAGACGTTTACAATTTTGCTAAACGGAAATATTATTAATTTATAATAAAAAACTTTGCCATTACCATTAGGATAATTTTCATTAAATCAAAAATATTTGAAATTCGAGCCAGTTACAAATATAATTAGGGAAAATAAAAAGCCGCTTTAACTAACCAGCACTAATCATGACCGACCAGAACGGCTCATTTATAATTTTTTTTTTTTACAATTTAACGAGGAAAACCTAACCGGAACTAACCAAAACTAGGTAATAGTTTGTTAGTTCTGGTTAGTTTTTTATATAAAAAACAACCTTCAATAATAACAAATTATTACATAAAGTCTGGCAACATTGCTTATTCAAGCAGCATTCAGACATGTCAAAAAACGGCATCGTATCATTTCTTTATATGGAAAAAAAAGGAATTATGTATTTTTGTTTAAAAAAGACGTTTAACGAAGCCCTAGCTTATATTTTATGTACTATATTTCTCAAATTTAATTAAAAGACATAAAGCATCCGCAATTTTTTGTTGCTAAAAATGTTTCAAAAATAATGAAATTTTGAATGTATAATCAAAAAATAACGAATCCCGTGGGTGGTTTTCTTTACCAGCTACCAATAAAAAAAAAGTTTAATAAACCTACTAATTAGGTGGGTAATTAATAACAATGATTGATATTTTTTGGGTTTAAAAATCTACCCACCTGTTTTGGATATTTAAAATTTTCCTTTTCTAAACAACTTAACAGCCCTTAGATCTGCGTTTAAACCTGTTGATAAAACTTTAACTACTACACTACCACCGTAAGATCTTTGCAGTCGGCAGGCTCGCTAAGCCAAGCGCGCAAAAATATGACTTTGGCCGTTAAAAAAATATCACTGACTCAATACTATAACAGGAATCTAAAAAATTTTTGTTTTAAAAACTTTTTGTAAACAATAGCTACAATTTGTACGCAGCATGTATATATAAATTTTCAATAATAAACTTTTTTCTCGATTGCCTAAAATTACGCTGCTAAAAATAACAATTTTGAGTTTCGTACTATTTTAAAAATTTAACAAAAAAAAATCCGCTTCAAGTGGGACGTTGTTCGAAGCGCTATTGTGTCTACTTTAATCTAAAAAAAATTAACCTGATAGCATGAAAATTATTAAAGATATAGCAGTGGAGATGTTAAAAAACGTGTTTTATTAAAAACCGATTTTTTTTGGGTTTTTTTGAAATAAAAAAGTTCTCGACCACTAAAAAATGTCGTAAAAAGTGATTTCGTGTACACGATTGCCTTATTAAAGAATCCCACTAAGTCTGGTTTGGGTCTACGCCGGTTTTTTTTCTCGATAACTAAGCGACTTTCCTTCCAAATTTTACTCCACTAATAGAATGCTAGATTCTTAGAGCTAAGATGTAAAAATAATTGCGTTGCCAACAAAAATTAGTCCCAAAATATGTTTTAAATGTTAATCTTACCTATTTAAAGAAAGGGAATCAAATAAGTATCACTGGAACTTATAAGTACCACTGGAACTAACCTGCAAAAAAAAGATAATTATTTATTTAATAAAGGAAAAGAAATATTAATAAATTATCAGTGTAAGGCTAATAATAGCAAATTATTTACTTTGGTTATGATTTGGTTTTAAGTGGTGAGATTCAGAAGAGATTGAATAAAAATCAAAATAAAATAAATAATTTTCAGAAAACCAACCAACTAACCACAACCAAAAAAGGATAAAGATTAATTTTAATTAGAAGGGTAACTAGGGGGTTGTTTTTACTGATTTTTTCGTAAAAAAAAAGTAGGGATTGGCCTTATTTTTATTATAACTCGCCTAATTTGTACGCTAAAGACTTTTTTTTAAGAAAGGTCTAGTAATATACTCCAAAATAGACTATATAAATTTTCCCCGAAAAATATATAGTTTCAAATTTAGCATTTGACGTACAAAAGCTAACCATTAATAAGCCGTAGCTCGGTCCGTATTGGTTGAGAGAAATTGTATAAAAAATTTTGCTTTAGTTTTTTTATGAGCTACAATTTTGCTCTCCAAAGTTTCTTTGATAAAAGGCATATTTTTAGAGATATTCGCGAAAGACCCATTAAAAACGTCGAATTTTTCGTCGAAAAACTGTTACTTTCAATCGCGAATAACTTGAAAAATATTAGTTTTACGAAAAAAATTTATAAAACATTTTTTACTTAGAATTACCTTTTTCATCGATTTCTGTAGTTAAAATCTAATAAAAAATGTCCACCTTCAAGATGGGGTAGCAATCACCCCCAGGGTAAAAGCGTCCCTTGGCATGATATAAACTTTGATCCTTGGGCTATTCCTTACCTTCTAAATATAATAAATAAATAAAACTCCGAGCCAAAATGCTTTGTTTCTTGTACTTACTTCTTAATTAAATGAGGGTACGCGTACCTCAAAGGTTACCAAAGGTACAGCGCAGAAGCAGCTTTTTTAAATTAAATCAAACCACTTTTATCAACACTCGCTTATTACAGACAAAGCTATAAGTAAAGTTATTTTTACTGATAAAAAAAACTAAGAACCAAATTATTACATGCAAAAGCTCCTTTTATTCTTACAGCCACAAGTATGTAATTAGGAATTATTAAAAAAAAAAACGACCAAGCGCAGTTGTCCAATTAGATTTAAATTCGCCATAATTAACAATAAATTTAAAAAACTAATGTTTTTATTTTATTTTCTAGTAATTTACCACTAGACCTAGATTTCTTATGATAAACATCAAATTTAAAAATGAAAGTTTTTGGTTTGTCTTATTAGGTATTGGTGTTAGCAAACTCAGCGTTTTATTAAACTTAATATTTGTATTATAAAAGTAAATAGTAAATTACAAACTTTTTTTTAACTGACCCATTCATACTTGGATTGGGGCTGGTAGTACGTGAAAAACTAATTGTTAAAAAAGGATGGCAGGCCTCCAACAAGGAACTTAGCAGAGCAATATTTGTGAGTTTCCTTATACTTCAAAAAGATGTGCCATTTGTTTTGTTACTCTGTTGTCATCCTTGGCCAAGTTGGATCCAACATAGAAGTTCTGCTTGGCTTTTACCGCTTACGCTTTTACCGGAGGAAGGAGGGGTGCTTCATTGCATATTAAAATAAACATTTAAAGTCAAATTGTTACAAAACCGCCACGTCTTTCGAAAATATTAAAAATTATCCATATTTTAGTAAGATAGTAAGTAGTACCATACGATTAAGCATTTGCACATACTGACCATCTCTTAGAATCACTGAACTTGTCAGAACCGGACTACATCTTTCTTAATGGGTTTTGCGTAAAATGGCCAGAGCTGGCAGAGTGCGCAGTAAATCCTTTAACCAAAAAAAAAACGCCGTCACTTTAAAGGGATATCCACACATATATGTACCCGAATTTGTAACACCCTGTATATATTAGTCTAATCTACCTGTCGTTGAACATGTACCAATTATTTGATATATTGCATCACCTCTATTCAGACACCATAACACTTAAGGTGTCATTTGGAAATAAACCAAGTCGTTACACCTCATTATTTAAGTAAGTTTTAACGATGATGATACAAATGACCAAAAAATATCACCCAATTATATATATATATATATATATATATATATATATATATATATATATATATATATAAAAGTGGACGGGTAGTCTTGACCGACTAGTGAATACAAAGATTCCAAATTGGGGATTCGGTCTAGGGCTAAAAAAAAAGAGTTTTTCAGCCCTAGACCGAATCCCCAAGAATTTGGAATCTTTATATATATATATATATATATATATATATATATATATATATATATATATATATATATATATATATATATATATATATATATATATATATATATATATATATATATATATATATATACGGAGGTTCTTGAAAGCATCTATTAATTATTAGATATAAAAGGCAATTAAAATCCCTTGCCACTTATACAAAGTGTCCCAAAAGTAATGGGACACAGAGCAACAGCAGATTCCTTGGGTCAAAATAATGCAATTTACGTAAACTTGCCTTATCCGAAAGTTAATAATAACAAAGGTGCAGGGTGTTAAACTTTTAATTTTGCTTTCGTTTTTTCTTAATAATTCTTTAACCAAATGACCTAGCGGTACAGAATTTGGGACCTGGGGTTTTTTGAGGCGAGAAATTTAAATTCGTCCAGGTCACTGGGGATTTGGGGACTTTTGAGGGTGATTTTGTGGGGGTTGGAGGCGTTTTCGGGTTTTGTGCCCTGGAAGACCTTTGATCAGCGTGTTTAGAACTATCACTATGCAAAGTTTAAAAACAATTGGATAAAATTTATTTTTCATAAAAAAATTGCAAGATCCTTTAAAGTGCGTTTATCTCGAGAACGGCTGCTAATAGAGACTTAAATAAAGTATACATTTTTGATGCAGATGGATTTATAGTAACTTATTTTTTAATAAACAGGTCAATATTCTAAGCCTAAAAAAAGTTACGACATTTAAAACAAGTGAGGTAGGCCGTAGCTGGCGCCCTCTAGTAGCAAAATCAAAAGCGTGGACGAATTTAAATTTCTCGCCTCAAAAAACCCCCAGATCCCAAATTTTGTACCGCTAGGTCATTTGGTTAAAGAATTATTAAGAAAAAACGAAAGCAAAATTAAAAGTTTAACACCCTGTATCTTTGTTATTATTAACTTTCGGATAAGGCAAGTTTACGTAAATTGCATTATTTTGACCTAAGGAATCTGCTGTTGCTCTGTGTCCCATTACTTTTGGGACACCCTGTATATTATGTTCCTATACCTAAATAGTAAGGTTTCCGAAATAAAAGCAAGTTTCTGTAAGAATTGAATTATTTTGGGTTATTTGCCTTAAATGACTATGAAATATCACGATGAAATATATTATTAAGAAAATTTTGACAATTAGTTCGTTATTTGGGACAAAATTCAAATCAAAATTCACACGCGATCAAGGAAATAAAATTTTAAGAAAAATATAGCTTTAATGTTTTTTGTTTAGTAAAAGACTATAAAATAACTTTTTTTTATTAACGACGAGACATTAACCAGCAATAAATACCATCCGATTTTGCGCTCAGTAGTAGATGATTTTCTAGAAAATTCACCGCTTAAAGATTATCGCATATGTTGGTTCCAATTGGATGGAGCACCCGCTCATTGTACTGGGGAGGTGTCATGTGAGCTATTTGAAAAATTCGATGACCGATGGTTTAGGCGTGTGTGATCATGGGATTGGTCTGCGATATCACCTGATCTTACACCATTTGATTTTTATTTTTGGGGTAATTTGAAATAAATGGTATTCAAGACACCGGTAAACAGTAAAGAGGAACTACGTCAATTGCATTGGTCATCTAGATCCTTCCGAAGTACAAGCAAAACATGCTGTACAACAGGATTTTGAAGTCTTTAAAAGTCAATGGAAAATATTTTAAACATGGTCGTATCTAGCCTAGTTGGAAAAGGTCACACCCTTATAGGCCGCAGTCATAAACCTACAAAATGCAGAAAAAAACAACGTTAGAAAATTCTATTTAAAATACTTCAACATTTTCTTTTCTGTCCTCGCAAAATAAAAACCTATATTTCTGTGAAACCTTGAGGCTACAAAAAAAATTGTTCACCCCAATATTTTTATACAAAAGTTTGTCATATTCGATGCAAAAATGTCGGACTGAGTATTAACATCGGTTCTTAAAATAATTTTTTAAACAACCTGTCCCGATAAAACATTTCCTTTGGGTGGCCCTTCCGTGACCCTTTAAGGAGGTTCTTAAAATTACGTTAACGACTTGGAAAAAAACGCCAAAAGGAAACAGCTATTACGTCGAACCTAATTACTATGATTATGAGGTGCGTTACAGAGAGCAAGTCTCGGGTTGGAGATTTAAGATTACTCCGCTTTCCGGTCGGTATACTTAAGAGCACAACAACTGGATTATTTACCTACACTCTTTTACTTCTCTCGACAAATCTAATTATATAAATAAATAATAATTCTTATTTATTTAGACTTTAGAGAGAAAATTAATTAAAATTAGTAAAAGAAGAGTCTCTAGAAAATTGTTCTTTTTCAATGTAACAAAACTGCTTCTCAGTTCAAAGTTTAGTGATTTTTTAGCTACCAAAAAGACGAACTTTTTAAGCATATCCATAAAAACAATCAGTCCTTCCGTACATATAGAATGCAAACCTAATTCAGTTAGTTTAGTAATAGAGTATACAGAACAAAACAGAAGCTGTTTTAGACCCAAAATTTAACGGCAAATCACTTTTAAAAAGTTAGCGTACCTAATTTCTATAAAAATCTAAAAAAATATTTAATTGTAATTTATATGTCAATAGGACTTTTGTAGAAGGCCAAAAAATAGATAAAATGTCTTTTATAAATTTTATCGGTGCATTTTTTGCAGGGAAAAGTCGAAAAACCGCTTAAATTGACTATTTAAAAAAAACGTTAATTTAAAGTTAAAAGGCTGAACTTTCGAAAAATAATTTTTGTTTTAAACAGGCTAATATATTGAAATTTAAATATAATTATGTATATCTTTGATTTCCATATACATTTTTCAAAAACTGTGAAAAACGGCTCTATACCTTGGAGCAGAGTAGTGGGGGAAAAAAGCAAGCAAGAAAAAATATAAAGCAAGGGCTATAGGTAGAAACAACTAGCTAGTAAGCTAAGAAACTATAAGTTATACGAGAAAAAGTTTTTTAATAAATTTGTTTGTAGAAAAGCTATCTTTAATATTATAATATTTTCAGATCTTTTCCGTTTTTATATACAGGCTGGCGACACAAAGTTCTTCTTTCTTAAATAAAACACCCTATATTTTATTACATGTATAAATAGTCCTTTTAAAGACAATTTTAACGATATAATCTCTGCGTATTTTTTTAAACGAAAGCCCATTTAATTAGTCAATATTCCAATTTAAAATTCTGTAAAAAATACGCATAAAACCGCAAAGATCTAAAATATTATAATATTAAAGATACTTATACACTTTACTACAAACTGATTAATTGTTTAGACTTTATAATTTAAAAATTGGTAGTATAATAGGGTTTTATTAAGTTTAAAATTTCTTAAATAAAATGATTATTTTTGCAGTTTTTCTATCTTTGCACATGCACTTTCTTTTTTTTTTTTGTTTCATTTTCTGTATATTTTTGTTTACGTAAGAAGTGGGGCACGGTCTATTTTGCTTACAGCCATTTTGGTAAGTTTTTAGTAATTTTTAAGGTACCAACCCTAAGATATTTTGACACCATACAATTAACTTAACCTAAAAGAGCGTTGGTGGACGTATTTTTATAAATAACAACTAAATTTTTTTATTTAAGGTAGTTCTCGCGACAGTAGACAAAAGTATCGCCTTATAGTAAGTAGGTAAAGTCCGATGCGTCCAAAAGTTAAATCGAGATTCAAATAAACATCTTTTATCTTCTTCCCTTCCATGCCTTCCGCGCCGAAATCGCCCATCTCTCTCTCTAACAAAAATTGATTCTTGCACGGGCCGGGATTCTTTTGACTAGTACCAGTAAGGATCATTATATTCTTCCTATTTTAGTTTATTTCGTAATGCAGTATTGTGAATGAACCACAAATTTAGCGTTGTCTCAAATAAGATCAAATACGCTTTACCAAAGGTTGAAGGTTCTCAATGCTTAAAAATATTATTTTTGTAGGAGACTGTACACACTTCATGACGTCCCCTCGTTATTCAGTAAGTTTTTACAATATTTTACACCCACCTTGTCCTAAAATACACCTTTCATAAGAGCAATTACGTAAAAAAAGAATAAAATAGTGTACACTATTTCCTAATAACAAAAAGACCTATGTAAACTTTTAAAAATCGATATCTTTTTAACAAAACGATGAAAAAATTCAGTTTTTTTTATTTTTTAATCCATGGCTTTTATACATGACAGATATAGACAATGTTATTAATGCACAATTTGATTATCAATATCTTGCTTCATAGACGTTAAAAAAAAATCGTTTTTTTTTTCAGTTAAATAAAAGACACTTTTATTAAGCCCATATTTCGATTTCATTTACTTAATTCTTAAGAAAAGCCGTTTTACGAGTGAACTACCTTAAGTATTCATTTTATACCTAAGAATTTTAAAAATAATTAAATAAGTTGCTGTCAAGTTGGTAAATATTATTGTTAAAACAAGCAAGAAATTAAAAACTGTAAAAATTCGAAAAAAAGCTGCATGCAAAACAAAATTGTAATTTGATTTGCCCGGATCAAGACTTTATGCTAAGAAAGTTCCTTAGTAAAATTCTTTGTTCGGCAAAGTTATTATATTTTAAACATTTCAACCATAAGGATTTATGCCTGGCTGCCTTCTCAACGGTCATTCGGAAAAATAAGAACCGAAAGAGTAAAAAAACAGGTTCCCAGCCCTTCAACCTTTATGTGAATGAAATAAGACAGGTATACATTTATTTCGTATGCAAAAAGGGCAAGGTGTTTAACGTGCCCTTTTATTTTCAATTCCTAAAAGGACCACAAAGGGAATATAAAGGCTGAAAGCTATTTTAGTACGAACTCGTAGCCGGCCTAATTGGTTTTAAACAGGAACGGAACAGGAATTTTTTTAACACCCTATAAAAACAATTGAATGTTAATATGCTAAAGAGACTGAGTGGTAATGGAATATAAAACACAAATTTTATGTTTTACTGACAAGTTTCATTTGTTTTATTTCCTGCTTGTCAAAGACATCGTAATCAGTGAGAAGTTTTGGACTGACGCACGCATTGTGTATATTATACGAAATATTTTAGCGTATTTTCCCTCCTACCATAACTTCGTTATCGTTTCACATAAAGATATGATTCTTGGTATGTAAATTAACATAAGTATGTTTATTACCAGTAAAAAAAATTGAGAAAGTTATGTAAAGTGGTTTTTGAGATATTAGGTTTTGAAAATTGTCCATTTTAGGACTGACTGATTCATCCACTCGTTAACTCATCTCAATTACAGGGTACTTCTCGAGGAAGTAAAAACTTGGAATTTAGTGAAAGTGGGTTTTAGAAGACAAGCAGAAGACAACTTAAGGCAAAAATTCTGAAAACTTCCCCTTTTTTTTCAAAGCGCCCCGAAAGAGGGGCGGTAGTATTGTATATTTAGGGGGTATTTTAGAAGCTTATAATCTACTTGAAGCTAAGGGTATGAGTTCATAATTCTCTTAGAATTTAAAATGCAGCCAGAATTTTATTCCATTTATTGAATTTAAAAAATAGAAAAGAGATTATATATATATATATATATATATATATATATATATATATATATATATATATATATATATATATATATATATATATATATATATATATATATATATATATATATATATATATATATATATATATATATATATATATATATTATATACCAAAAACTTTTTTGAGAATCAAATACTTAACATATACAGGGTGGCCCACCCCATTCGCCTCGGTTTTTCTACGAGAAATGAAACGAGTTGGGAAAAAACTTTTAGCACGGTCATATGTGGGTCCATGAGGAGCATATTTCAAAAATATTTTGAAATATACAGGGTGACCCGAAAAGAAAGTACACATCAAAGTTATATTTTTTCTTATGGAACACCCCATATTTTGTTATATTTTTAGATACTATAGACCAAATAAAGGTAAGTTATTGTTATATTTCCTATACCTAAAACTGACCGTTTCTGAGAAATTTAGAGAAATTTAAAAATACAGACCATTAGTAAAAAAATGTTTACACCCTGTAACATATAACGAGCTGCTCGTAATAAAATTTATTGCTTAGCTCGAGATTTGAGTTAACTATCACATAAAAGTTTTATTTTAATATTATACAGGGTGTTGAACAAAAATTGCCTCAAAGTTTGGACACACATTTTAATAAATAACTTCATTAAGTTAAATGGAACACCCTGTATTTAGTGGCCTATTTTGACGCGGAACTAAATTACCTTTAAAACCATATTAGGGTCTCCTATACCTATCTCTTCTGCTTTTTATGCGAAAGGCGTTTTTATATTTGACTTATCATTTATCTTAAAAATGGAACACCCTGTATTGTAATTAAAAAAACTTTTTATTAAGGATCACGTAGATTCGCTAAAAGCACAAATTAAAATTTTTAAAAATATGATGTACCTAAAGTAAAATGCAGGCAAAAGTAATAACTCCAATTTATTGTCATTTCTAAAATATTAAAGCATTCTTTAAAATGAGGATCGTATAGTAGAAGGCACACCTGTCCTACTTGACGAAATATGGTAAATGTATCAGACTTAATTTTTCGTAACAACGGATTATTTAACCGACATAACTTTTAGTACTACAGTGGCGAAAATCCTAATATTTTTGGAACCCTTGATCACCAGCACAGATGGTCTGTTAACGTCTGGGGTGAAATAATTGGAACACGAGTAGTTTTATTTCACCATAAATCTGATACATTTGCTAAGAAACAAGGGCAATTTACCATATTTCGTCCCAACAATTAGGACTGGTTTTTAAGAATGCTTTAATATTTATAAGAATGCTTTAATATTTTAGAAATGACAATAAATTGGAGTTATTACTTTTGCCTGCATTTTACTTGAGATACATATTATTTTTAAAAATTTTAATTTGTGCTTTTAGCGAATCTACGTAATCCTTAATAAAAAGGTTTTTTAATTACAATACAGGGTGTTCCATTTTTAAGATAAATGATAAGTCAAATATAAAAACGCCTTTTGCATAAAAAGCAGAAGAGATAGGTATAGGAGACCCTAATATGGTTTTGAAGGTAATTTAGTTCCGCGTCAAAATAGGCCACTAAATACAGGGTGTTCCATTTAACTTAAGGAAGTTATTTAATAAAATGTGTGTCCAAACTTTGAGGCAATTTTTTTCAACACCCTGTATAATATTAAGGTAAAACTTTTATGTGATAGTTAACCTAAACCTCGGGCTAAGCAATAAATTTAATTACGAGCAGCTCGTTATATGTTACAGGGTATAAAAAAATTTTAAATTATGGTCTGTATTTTTAAATTTCTCTAAATTTCTCAGAAACGGTTAGTTTTAGGTATAGGAAATATAACAATAAGTCACCTTTATTTGGTCTATAGTATCTAAAAATATTAAAAAATATGGGGTGTTCCATAAGAAAAAATATAACCTGGATATGTACTTTCTTTTTGGGGCACCCTGTATATTTCAAAATAATTTAGAAATATGCTCCTCATGGACCCACACATGACCGTAATATAAAAGTTTTTCCCCAACTCGTTTCATTTCTCGTAGAAAACCGAAGGGGTGGGAAGGTGGGTTCACGTTGATTGTCCTATTAAAGTTCTGGAGAAACAGAAAAGCACTTCTTGAAATTTGGCACACGGCAATACCAGGTAATAAGCTACATTTTAAAAATATTTTGGCAAGTGCAGCGTTGCCAGATTAAACCGAAACCAATGGCCACATTGCAATATTAAATAGAACACCCTATTTTTTATTGCACATTCGGATTCTACACAAAATTCAAAGTAATTTTTGTTAATATTCACCTATACCTATTTCCTTATTTATAAAAAAATATTTGATCACTTTTTTTTTAAGGAAATCCCCATTAATTAAAAAGGTTTAATATTTATGTGCCTAACCGTGGTAAAAAAATTTTGGGTTGTGATTATTTTAAAACCTAATGCTATTACAGCAATATATTTTTCAGGGGGCCCAAAAAATTTGTATTTTTACCGACATTTAATAATGATTAAAACATTTTTTTTTAAATACATATATAATATATATAACATACCCTGTTTTATCCAATTTTTGAATAAACCAATAATTTACCTACACAATGTCCGTCCATCTTTCTATACCTATTTGCCACCGTTTTTTAAATACAAGCAAAATTTAATATTTTACACATTTAATTCTTATTAATTAAAAAAAATATATATTTTTTAACTTATATGTAAAATGGTTGTCAGGCCAATTTAAATAAAAACTTCCGTGGCCTACCTAGGTAAATTGTAAACTAAGCCGGTGGTTTATTGTGGTTAGTTGTGGTATTTAAAAACAGGAAAAAAATTAAAATTCGTTTTTATTTAAAAAACGGTGGCAAATGGGTATAGAAACCATAATAGCATTAGATTTTTTAAACACATGCATTGTCTAACTATCCAGCTCGGTTAAGCACCTAAATATAAAACCTTTTTGACATGGTGATGTTCCTTAAAAAAAAAATAGTAATTAATTATTTTCTCATAAATAGTAGGAGATAGGTAAATGTAAACAACAATTACTTTAAATTTTGTGAAGGATCCGAATATGCAATAAAAAATAGGGTGTTCTATTTAAAACTACCATGTTGACTTCGGTTAGATCTGACAATGTTGTACTTGCTAAAATAAGTTTAAAATTTAGTTGACCATCTGTTACGGCCGTGTGCCAAACTTCAATTTGTTTGTTTTTTTGGGTTCTCCATAAGTTTTAATAGGGCACTCAACGAAATCACCTTGTATATTATATATATATATATATATATATATATATATATATATATATATATATATATATATATATATATATATATATATATATTTTTGGGTGTCCAGAAGTAATGGGACAGAGCAAAGAGACTTGCCTTATTCCAATGTTGACATTAACCAAGATATAGGGTGTCAAACTTTTAATTTGTTTTTCTTAATAATTTAACTAAATGACATAGGGTAAAAAGGGTTTGGGTCTTTGGGAAATTCAAATTTGTCCATAGAAAAGGCTGGTAGAGGGCGGCCGGGGCCTGGTTTTGGCATAACCCCCTTTTTAAAGCCAAATTCTTTGACCTGTTTAAAAAGTTAGTTCTTTTTCTGAAAATACTTTTATTTATGTCCCTAGAAGGGCCCGGGTTTTTGGATTTTTGGACCCCGTTTTTTATGGTTTAATTGTTTTTAAACTTTCAAAGTAAATGTTTTTAACACGCGATTTCACGGGATAAAACCCAAAACCCCTAACCTCCCCAAAAAAAACAGCCTTAAAAGTCACCAGGAATTTGGAGAATTTTAAGGGTAATTTTGGGGGGGTTAGAGGGGTTTTTCGGTTTTGTGCCCGTGGAAACTTTTGATCAGCGTGTTAAAAACTATTACTTTGCAAAGTTTAAAAACAATTGACCAAAAACTATTTTCCTTAGAAAAATTGCGGGATCCTTTAAAATGCATATATCTCGAAAACCGTAGCCTCTAGAGACATAAATAAAGTATACATTTTTGACGCAGAGGGAACTATAGTAACTACTTTTTAATTAAACAGGTCAAAATACTTAGCTTAAAAAAAGTTATGCCATCTAAAACATGTGGGTTAAGGGGTTTACCAGCAACATGAAAGTATGGACAAATTTGAATTTCTCGCCTCAAAGAACCCCCAAATCCCAAATTTTGTACCGCTATGTAATTTAGTTAAGAAATTATTACGAAAAAACGAAAACAAAATTAAAAGTTTGACACCCTGTATCTCAGTTATTATCAACTTTGGGATAAGACAAGTTTACGTTAAATGCATTATTTCGACCCAAGGAATCGGGTGTTGCTCTGTGGCCCATTACTTCTGGGACACCCGTATATAAATATATATATATATATATATATATATATATATATATATATATATATATATATATATATATATATATATATATATATATATATATATATATATATATATATATATATATATATATATATATATATATATATATATATATATAAAGTAAGAGACAACACTAAATAACAACTTTTCCAAGAGCAGTTAGTATACGCTCTTAAAATATTCTAAAACTGCCCTTAGTTCGGTCATGCACGGCAATGCTTTATTTTTGTAATAATTCTTACTCAAGGCTGTTTTTCAAGCTTTTACGAGAGAAATATTAGGTTTCCTAGCACGTTTTTAATTTCATATATTAGTGTTGCAAAAATTTCGTAGTTTTCAAACTGAAGACTATCCATCTTTTGGTTTAACGCTAAAATTAAGATTCATGTTCAGTTCCACGTGTGCAATTTTATTTTTTAATTTATTACTTTTATTACTTTTTTTTAATAAAAAGCCAATAAATAAAATATGTTGGAATTTCAATGAAAATTATTGTTGTATTCTATTCTACATAGTAATAAAATTGTATTTGATGTATTGGGCGGTTATAGCCCTGGAGCTTGGTTAAACTTGACAAAATCAAATGAATACCTAATTGTTGATTAAAAGAGAAATTAAAGAACAAAATAAATTTTAAAAAATGGAGCTATTTGGATTTGCGCAATGCAATATGGTTTCCGTCTAGAACCTCCATAGACCAAATTAAAGTCTGTATATTTAAATATACTCCAAATTAACTTGTGAATTACTAAAAATATTTAAAAAGATATAAAAACTAACCAAAAAAAAACAGCAGTTTTCTCATTATTTATGACTTAATGTCTACTAAGCCTAATAAGATTTACAGAGCAAAATGGAAGATGTTTTAGTACCTACAATTGAACAGCAAATCACCAGTACTATCTTTTGAAATGTGGTGCATAAAAAATAAAAAAATTAAAATAGGTACAAAAGTTAGCTTTTGAATACATACTTTTGCCGTTTGTTAGCGCGCATCTCTTATATAATAGTCCTCTCCCTCTTTAGAATTTCTTTCGATTCTATCTTAAATTGATGCCAGTTCCACCTATTTTTTAAAAGATAAAAGACACTTTTAGGTAGTAGTTATTTAAAAATAACGTCCGTGGTGGCATTACCGCGTTGTCTAAAAGATGCTGTGAAATGCAACGTTGACGGAACATCTGGGAAGAAATGGGTTAAACACCGGAAAACCCGGCACTCACGGTATTTTGGTACTTAGGTATATATATGTATATACATATGTGGTATATAATATACATATATAGTAAACCTTCGTGAGCTGTCAAAAAGATAAAAAAAAGATGCAAAAACTGTGTTAAAATTAATATACCTATGCAATGATATTTAACAATATTTTATGTGATTTTTTTAGGTATTCTTCTCTTTTTACGAGGAGAGTAAGAGCGAAGTTTGCCCTTTTTTACATGTATGTTTTTATCCAGATTTTCAAAACTAAGGAAAAATTTAAGATAAAACAAGAATAACAAGTAATATATTTTTAACCAAGAATTCTGTAGATTTTATTGTGACGACGCTGTTGTCCATTTTTGAACTTACTTAATGTTTGCATTTTGAAATATAAAATTTAAGGAAGGTCTAGGCGTTACCTTTTATTATTTAATATTTATAGAATACCTTATATACACCTAAATCTAATCTTGCATAGTTCTCAAATGACCCACATCTGGTAATCGTGACGGCAAAGAGGCGATAAATTTAAATCGATAAAAAAAATCAATATTTTGGACGTGCAGATAAAGACCAAAAGTATATAACTAAATTCTTTATTGGTATGAATCTTTGTAAATCAGGACATTTTAACTCTTATCCTTAATTCTTAGTTTTGTTATGTAGGTTTTTACGGATAGAAAATTATACAGGGTCATCTAACTAATACTAAACAAGGTCATATTTGTGGCTTACATCTTAAAAAAGATGTAAAATTTCCATCTCGTGAATTTTTCCGTAGAATCAAAAAAAAATTAGGACGCCTTATTTATTGGTTCGTTTTTAAACGCATTTTATTTTTATTATATTAATTTTTAGTAACAACAGAATTAATTTTGAAAGAATTTCAATTTAAATCATGTGCTTAATATTCCTTCATATTCTACGAAACAAAGATATAGGAAGGTTATTTCACATTTTTTTAATACGAGGATTGCCGCAAATGTGGGCCTGCTCAGAGATCGTTCGATAGCCCCGTACAGTGCTATTTTCCAGGTTTTTAATCCGTTCACTAGTAGAATATCCTTCATGGTATTTTGCCAATATCTCAGCTGGCATTTTAAAACGGTCCTTCTCAGGTAAAAATTTTCGGCAAAAACTTGTTTTCCATATATCCTCGAATTTCTAATTGCTTAGATCTGCTCCTTATGTTTAAACTTCCTCTATGCCGCTTTCCCCAGAACCACACCTTGGTATCTTGTTTAATTATACTATTATTTAATAACGTCAATAATATACTTTTATTTACAACCATACATGTAATATTGACATTACTAACTGTAATGAAGGTTTGAGAGTGTCATATTACTTACGTCTACTTCCCTCTTCCATTTCCCTCACCCATTTATCTATACTTTTCTCCAGAAGTAAACTTGCTTCTGCTCTTTCTGCAGCTTTTTTGAGTTCTGGTGGAGTACCATTGTTACAATAATCTTCATTATCACTACCCGGGAACATTTCAGCTTTTTTTAACACACAAATTTAAAATATCGAACGAGATATTCAAAATTGTTTGAAGGTATATCTGACTTTCATTCCCTTTATTCTTTAATTTGATACACAATTTTTTGGTCAAAATTTTTTAACCGTTTTCGGATAACAGTTATTTTAAAAAAGGTTGAAACACCCCGATCGAAACGTTTTTAAAGACAAGGGAAAACCCCAAAATATTGAAATTATAACATTGTCTAACACTTTTAAAGAATAAATGACATATTTTGGTATTTTTACTACATTTGAAAAAATGAAATATCTAATTTTATAATAACGTTGTGGTTCTAAATAAAATAGTAAGTATACAAACCTCAGAGGGACGTTCTCATTAATGTCTCGAGACCAGAACTAACTAATCTTTTAACAGTAATGAAACACTTTCCTCATCGGTATATAATATACTATTACTTTATGTCCCTTATTCTTAATTAACCTCACCGATAGCCACTATGTTTTATTCTTACGATGTCCACACCTAATGCCATTTAATAAACATTAATAAAACTCTTATCTAAAATTAGGAGGAAACCCAATATTGATCACCTTCTAGTTTGCATGGGATTTCTCTGAAAATGAAACAGCCGCTATTACTGTAGAAATATATTCAAATAATTCTAATACATTTCTGTTTTAACAGCCCAAATACCCAATAAATGATAAAGCAAGCTTTTTTCATTTCCCGAAAATAAGCAAACAACTGCATAAATTAAGGGCTGTTTTTTAAAAACGTTCCGGGGGAAAATTGGGCTAGAAGCCCGAATTTTGTTTGATGGAATACATTTTTAGAGAGTTTTGGTTCAATGGTTTTTGAATACGTTATGTTTGAAAGAATACATTTTGTAGTAATTAACATTGTTGCCACTTGATAGACAGTCTCAATGTCTGAATATTGAACTATGAAAACCAATTTACTTTGGAAATAACGTGGACCCATTGTGGCAACACTACAAATATGGATAAACTTCTTTAATGTGTCAACTGTCATTTAGTTGATTTAGTCGATCTAGTTTTGTAAATGGCGTTAGATGTTAGCAAAAATTTATAGTTTTTGACTCATTTGCGGTGATATTTCATTTAGTTGTGCAGTCTCGTTTAACCAGATTTTACAAGTTTGCCAAAATCGTAAAGAAAAAATCACTTTGTGGCTGGCTACGCATGAGTGTACTATTTTTAATACCTAGAAAGTATTCTAGTGCTTTTGGACATCTGTGTAAAATACAGATAGGACTCCTGTTTTTTTTTTTTTTTTTTGGTATTGAGATAGTCCACGAAGGCATGAATCCTAAATACTAACGTACCGTAAATATCTTAACTAAAGTAAGAAGTAGTTTAATAACACATAACTTGAACATTTGGAGATTTGGAGGAGAGAAAAAACCTCTGCAGGCATCAGGTTCCACAGTCTAATCACTGTAGAGATGGAGAATTAAATGAAGTATTAAATAAAGTGGAAAGTTTAGAACCACTTTGGGTGCTGTCCATAGGACTATCAGGTACTGCTAAAGGAGGAATTGTAATAGTTAAGAACTCGGACAGAAGTCGTGAAAATACTAATAAAAGAGCGAATCTACTACAACCTACAGCTTTTCGGTGGACAAGAGAAGTTCGTGTAAGGCGGACAACTCCTCTTTGGGTGCTTGTGGGAGACGCCATTCCCCAAACATAAAAATAACATTCTAAAAAAGGTCTGATATGGGATTCATACAAAATATACAGTTCAGAAGGAAAGAAATAATGTGGCTTGAAATAGGAATCTGAGCTTTTTCAAATATGTTATGACTACGGAGAGAATATGTTAAAAAACTGTTTGTTTTGCAGAACTTGGCCGATCACAGCTAAAGGATGAATACTGCCAGATTTTTTTTCGACATCGAATTGGATCGTGTTTTAGAAGCATTAAACTTTGACGAGAATAATTAAAGATCCTGAACCAACCCGCAATTTTTTGTCCCTTTTGCCTTAAACTTTTCAGCCATTTCACGACCAAAAAAAAAATTTCCCTTCCACTAAGGGATTATAAGTACCCCTCGCACCCGTTTTGGGGGCTTAGAAAATATCCAGTTCGAATCTAAATTACAACAATAAGTTTAGATTAATTATTGTTGCTTTTGTTTAAACATCTAATACTTCTTTGTAAGCAAATTTTTTGGTATAATAAGGAAAAATACAAAAGAAATATTTTAAACTTATTGTTTTACTTCTAATTCGAATTAAATTTTCTAAGCCCCCAAAATTGCGGGGGTATTAAAAAATTTTTGGGGGGAAAAGGGAAAAAAAAATTTTTTTATCGTAAAAGGCCTTTTTTTTCCCTAATTTTTTTGGGAAGGGCACAATTTTTTTTTTTTCATGTTTTTTTTAAATTTAGAATCTTTGGGGATGATTAAAAGGGGTTTTTCATCCCCCCAAGAAATTTCAAAATTTAATTTAGGCGTAAAAAATTTAAAAAATGTCGAAAAAAAACGTTTTTCAATATAAAATAATTTCTATACATTTTTTTTTAAAATTATTCTTTTAAAAACTTTAAAATAAAGGGGGGTTTTTTCTCTTTTTGGGGCACAGGGTTCAAGGGTTTGGGGGCCCCCCAAAATTTCCCAAATCCCGGGGCCCCAAAAAAGTAAAACCTCAAGCATATACTAGGTGCCAAAAGAACATTTTTATACTAAAAAAAAACAATCCCTAGAAAGGGTGTTTTTGCCCTTTTAGGGGTGACGCCTGGTTTTAAAAATTTCAAGACTCCAAAATTTTAAATCAGCGACCCAAATAATCTAACCTGGGAGTATTTTCTAGGTGCCTAAAGAGCATTTTAATAAGTTTTTTTAATAATATTTTCGTTTAAAAGCAGGTTTTTTTTGTATTTTTAGAGGTGATGCCAGAATTTCCGAGCTGAGGGATCCCGAATTTCGGAATCAGCGACCCAAAAAACGTAGCCTGAAAGAAATCTCCACTTGCAGCAAAATTGGGCACCCGCAGGACCCGCGTTTTGAATGAACTATTATGCTTAAAAAAAAGGGCGGGTGGGAACTCTACCTTGAACTATTACATTTAACAGTCTTATTCATACCCGTTGTTTCATTACGTAACAAATAAATGCATATTTATGTTTTTCTTAACTCATAAAACTGAAAGTGTAGAAACGGTAAATACGAAAACGATTCCTGCGGTAAACATAATCCAAATGAAAAACGATTTGCAAATCATACGAAACCGTACGCGCGTTAATTAGAAATTTGCGTTTTGGCATTTGTATTAATTCACACCATAAATAACTGTCTTAAAGGCAAGTCGATTTTACCGTTTGGTAGGTGAAGGTTTTTTGAAAGGTTCTGCAGCTTATTTGTTTACACGAATCGAATACAAGGAAATTCCTATTTAGTGTTACCGCACATGTGCTAATAGTTAAATAATATACACTTGTCTTGAATATTAAATACCATCAAGCGTCAGGTCGATGTAGATATTTTTAATTGATTCAGCACGAATGATAACAAATAAACATTTAACTATGCCAATAGACGTACAGATACATACGAGGTTATTCTATTAATTATTATGACATTACAAGGATCTGTTTTTAATCCAGGAAACGAACCATTTCGCCCAGAATTTTTTTTTAAATGCATAGAATGACTTGAAATTTTGATAGTAGGTAGGGAATAGTCCAAGGATCTTGCCGAAGGGCGTCTTTATCTTGGAGGTGGATGCCAAACCATCTCGGGGGTGGATTTTTTTATATACGGGAATCAATAAAAAATGATTTCTAAGCAAAAAATGTTTATGCATTTTTTTTTTTGTAAAATGCATAGTTTTCGAGTTATTCGCAGGGTTGGGTATCTACCTACATTTTTGTTTTCGACGTGTAGAAAACCTTTTTCTATGTTTTCGAGGGTAGAAAATGTAAAAAAGGTAGAATACTGTAAGCTGAGGCAGTAGAAATGTGTTTGACAATAAAAGTTCCAGAGGAGTATAAAGAAAAATTTAAAAAAAGACAAGAAAGAGTCGTTACTATGTATGCTTTAGTAGCAAACTACTTACATCCTACATATAAGGGCCACAGTTTAAATCAAGATCAGATTCAGGTTGTTGAATATTATCTTTATAAAAATTTGACTGGACATGGAATAGAAAGTTTAAACCAGTTTAAATCATGTGTTGGCATTTTTGGGGGTCTTTCTAAAAAAGAAAATTTACCCCCCCCCCCCCAGGCTCGGCAATCCACAAGTAGCTTGGATTTTTTTAAAATAAAAATCTAGAGCAGATTATTTTTTTAAATTTGTATTAAGGTAAAAATAATAACAAAAAAGTAATGAAAAAATTTAGTGGTAAGAGAAGGTCAAAGAAGGTTGTAAATTACCTGGTAGAAAACCCTAATTTTTCGACGTATGTCGAAAACAAGTTTTCTACATTTTTCTACCAACGTAAATTACTTATTGTTTTCTACCAAGGAAGTTTAAAGGTGTATGGAAGCCCAATGCTATGGCCCATTCGATCAAAAAATGTCCAGCCCAGTATGAAAATAACTGTCAGAGTTGGCCCCGCCGATTTTGCGCAATAACGAAATTCCACGAAATGATTTAATGTGTTGCCTACTTACACACTGATAAATCTTATTATAAATTATACTTTTATGAGAGCCGTATTAGTTAGTATTTAGGAGATTGTTTTGCTTTGTGTGATTATATTTTGTGGTTGCAGAAGTTTTTTGGATTGATAAAAACCTTCTTATTTTAGTGATTAGTGTTTATTAAATTGTGACTATAATTTTGTGTTTATTGTTTGTTACTTATAATATTGTAACAAAATGACCAGGTTGTATGGTTTTGTCTTGCAAATCCAAGGGTAACATACCCGGCATTTTTTACTTTAGGTAAGTATTTCTTATATTTAAATTAGGTGCTTCTTATGAGACGTAACGTTAGGTAACCGAATAAATAATAATATATCAATTATGAATTATAGAAAATGAAAATTTCAAAGGAAATAGCAGTGAGAAAAGTAAGGCAATCTTAACTATCTTTTAGATGATTTAAATAATGTTTGTGCATTTCTGTGGATTATTAAAAAGAAATAAGGTTTACATTTAGGTACTTTTATTTCATTTAATAATTTAGTACATTCTTTTAAAGGATCAAAATTATTAATTACTGGACAGACCAGGCAAATTTTAATATATACAGGTCCCTCTAATTGAATAAAAGAAAGTACAATTTTATGTTAAAGTTCCTTTTTGCTTTTTCTGTATTTGTTTAAAAAGAAATTAGATTTTTGGTTACTTAAACTTACATTATCAACTTTTTAAGCTCGACATACTGTAGACACATAATATTTAACGGTTACTGTTACAATGGATACCTAGGTACCAACGGTTACTAAACATTTTTAACCATTGTTATTCTGTCTCATGAATGTTTGTTATTAGTGAAAAGTACATGCCTAAAAAGCAGTTATAAAGTTTCACTTTTTAATGTACAACCACAATCTTAGGATTACATTAAACTTATTTACACTATCTTGCCCTTCTTTTATCACAAAATTGGTGATAAGTACATGAAACTCATCATACAATGTTTGAAATTTATTTTTAAAAAATCGTGTTTTTATTTATTTACAAAGATTTTTGGTAAAAATACAAAACTCCCAAAAATATTGACCATTTAAATAGAAGGCTGTAAAGTGGCGCCATCTATTCTGTCCATATTATATCAAATGATATAAAATCCAATATTACACAATAGTTTTTAATATTCTATAGTAGTATCGTTTAATAACCAACAATTTTGTGCAAAAAGTAAAAAAAAAACAGTGAATGCTTGAATTTGACATTTGATGATGTCAACTTTATAGATAGTAACAAAGAATTATGGAAATCCGGCCCTGACCTACTATTCATTGCGCAAACTCCGCGGGGCCAATCCCCCGATTCCCGCTGCCCTGCACGCCTGGACAATTTTGTTCTACAGCATTGGGCTTCCATACACCTTTAAACTTCCTTGTTTTCTACGGACCCAACCCTGGTTATTCGCGATCGAAAGTCGGAGTTTATAATATAACTCGATAAGTATGAATTTTATGAAAAAACTGTAAATTACAAAATTGTAACTTTTGAAAAAAAAATTACATGTTTTTTTTTGTAATTGCTGTGGGACCAATACAAACCAAGTTGTGGTTTTTCAAAGGTTAGCTGTTATTCATCAAAAAAATCTACGTATATTTCGAAAAAAAACTAATAGTTATTTTTTAAAGCATTTGCAAAGACCTTTCATTAATAAAAAAATATGCAAATATTATAAAAGATAAGTTTAGACCAAAATTTTTTGAGTGCAAAAATCTTCGAAAACAGCCTCTTATTACCACTATAATTAAAATGATTCGTAGCCCTTTTTTAATTCTCTAAACCTAAGTATCATAAATACATTCTAAAATTTTAACCGATTTAAATTGCTCAGTTTAAAAAAAATGGAGCTGAAAGGAAAAATCAAATTTTAGAATTTTAATAAAAAATGACCTTTTCTTGAAAATAACTCGGATACAAAGGAAGATACGTAAAAATTACTAAGGTATTGTAGCTTTTTGAACGACAAATATTTTGATTTTTTAAAATTTACTGTATGACGGAAATTAAGTGAGATATAAACGATTAAAACGCATGTGTATAGACGAGCACTACCTTGTTTCAGCCCTTTAAAATCACCCTTTTAAAAAATAAGGGGTTTTAAACAGTTTTAATGTATAGGACCTCATAGCTCTTGAAAAAACCAACAAAATGTATTTTTAAAAGAACTTTTTATCACAAAAACAAAAGGTGTTATGCTAAAAAACCAATTTTTTGTAGTATGCTAAAAGCGATTCCATGCATTTTTTAAAAAATTCGCGGTTGTACTATTTTTTGTATTGTATATTGTAAGTGGTGGATTTTGGGGGATTAAAAAATTACAAAATTAAATAAGAAATACTTTTGAGTAATTACATTTTTTAATTACATCTCTGTGACAATATGTTAATTTTTCTAGGGTAAACATTTTTTTTTATTAAATCATAATAAGGGCTGATTTTTAAAGGTTAAAATATATTAAATAATATTTTAAAGAATTAAATACTTATTTTTCAATTTATTTGAGCCTGTGACATTATCTTTAATATGAAAGTTTTGAAGGTTTTTGCAATAAGGGGTAGTTTTTACCACCAAAAAATAAAAAACACGTTTAACATAATGTACATTTTAAAGAGGAGGGTAAGTCAAGCCTAATTTCAGATTTTCATGCAAAACACTGTGATAAAATATTAATTTATTAAGGTAAATATTTTTTTTAAATCATAATAGGGGTTGATTTTTAAGGGCTACAATATTTTAAATAATGTTACAAAGAAACAAAATACTACTTTTTCAAATTATTTGAGTCAAATTTTACTCAACTTAAGCTCTAATGTATAATTTTATAGATTTTAGCATAAAAAGGGTAGTTTTCACCCTAAAAAATAAAGGGAGCCCATAGGCATAATATAGATTTTAAAAAGGAGCGAAAGCTAAGCTAAATTCCAAAATTTCATGCAATTCTATGCATTTTGAAAAAATTGTGAGGTTTGGTACTTTTTTCAGCTTCGTTTTTTCCCGTGCCCTAGTAAAATGTGATATATAATATCAAAGGTAATACTACTACGAATAGATGGTTCATTTAAATGGGGCGTTTTGAATCAGTTCGAAGATATCAATGCTTCCGTAAATGCGAATAAAATTAAGTCGGTAACTCCTGCCCCAGCCAAACAAACCGTGCGACATTGCCAATGTCTGTCGCTTGTACCTTATTCGGAACACGAAGTAGCGAAAGCGGGCGGCTAAACGGATTGTGTTTTTCTAGTCGCGTTTCATCACGCCAATAGTAGAGCGCCGGCAACACTGTTTAACTTTCGTTCAAGGATAGCGCGAAAATCTCTCGATGGACATCGGCTCGCGTTCGCCAAAGTCACAGTCACAGTCAAAAATATAGCATTGAATGGTTCATCTTATCCGTAGTAGTATTATCTTTGATAATATTAGATAAATTATCATATAAAATTAATTGATTTCATACAATTCTCTTACTAGGTTTCAGGAAAATGGTAATACTGACTAAAAATGAAAGTTGATACGTTCGTATTTTTAAAGATATTTTTGGTTTTCCCCGTGCCCTAGTAACATAAAATTTATAATATCTAATAATAATAAAGATAAATTGTTATATAAAATTGATTATTTTCATACAGTTTTCTTACTGGGATTCGGGAAAATGTCAATATTGATTAAAAATGAAAGTGATTGTTCGTATTGCGGGAATTTTCTTTTCCCTTGCCCTAGTAAAATAAAATGTATAATATAAGATACATTATTGTATAAAAATAATTGATTTCATATAATTTTCTTACTAGGTTTCAGGGAAATGTCAATATTTACTACAAACAAAGGTAATATACAGCAAAAAATATATAACTATACCTATACATATGTTTTCTTTTGAAATATAATTGCGGTATAAAATTTTTCCACGTGCTAGAATTAATTGTGGGAAATTTGTCTCGTACATAAATTTTAAAGAAAATTACCCATCGTCGCTCCGCGACTCCTGATAATTTTTAAAAAATTTGCGGCAATAATTCATGCTCTACGGAGACTATAGGTGAAAATTTTCCCTCGTCTTCGACTCATGATAATTTTCACAACAAAAACATTCGTGACCTTGAAAAAAATTACCGGCAGTATATTTTAATACTAGGAATATTACAAATAAATTTTTTATAGGATTTTCCTATGGATTTTTCTTTCGAGCCAGAATGGGTCTCATATCTCTTGGCATTCTTAATTCCATCCGGCTCTCCTTTGTAAGAAACACATAAATAATTCCTAATTTAATTGTTAAATTTATTTTAAAATATTTAAAATATTATTTTTTTAACTTTCATCTTAACATCTGTTTAAATAAAAGAGAAAATTCCTAAGTATGTGATCATTAGGCGAAATAATATTATGAGGAAATGAAAATTCCTTTCCGCGCATTATCATAACTTAGGTATATAAATTCCATATAGCTATATTCCTTATGTTACCAACAAAGTGAATTTTCAATCATCACGTATTTTATTGGAGAATGTATAGATTTTTATAAAAATATTCAGTGTAATACAGTGGGTTCAATGCTAGTGAAGAATTTTCTTTCTCTGGCGTTGATCAAATTATTGCTTTTTGCTGTATTATTCCATCGATATCCATTTCCTTGTATTACTTACGCCCGCGCCAGTCATAGAGTACAACAGGGACTAAACAGATATATATATACACACATCGAAAAAGTCTAGGGATATTTTTTAAAATTATTTCCGATTATGGTTGAAATTATATTTTGTTAGTACAACTGTTCACTTTATGTATGTCTGTTGGTGTAATGGTAAATAACGCAAAAATGATAACAAACATTTTATTAATATGTTTATAGGATCGGACAAAAACAACATTTTTTAACTTTAGCTGGTATTTGTGTTTCGTTTACGCTGCAGAGATATTGTTTAGTAGGTGTGTTATTAAAAGTGTGTTTTACCATGGAACGACATCATTTAACTTTAAATGAAATGAATAGGGCTGTGGGCCTTCTTCAAGCTGGCATGCGGCAAACTAACGTAGCTGAGCGCATGGGAGTTTCCCAAAGTGTCATAAGTCGATTATGGCGACGTTTTCTAGAAACCGGTAGTCCCGCCGAGCAACATCCAGGACGTGGACGTGCTACAACTGCAGCTCAAGATCGATTTTTAGTTTTAACATGTAGAAGACAACCTACAATTACAGCACCTGAATTGGTAATTGACTTGCAACGGACGCATAATGTAAACATAGGCCGAGATACTGTAAGAAATCGTCTCCATGAAGCCAATCTACACAATCGAAGGCCACTCAGATGCCTACCCCTTTCCAGAGGCAATCGCGCTGAAAGATTAGAGTGGTGTCAGGAATTTTAAAACTGGCATGAAAATGATTGGGCTACAGTTTTATTCACCGACGAAGATTTGGATTTCATCCAGATTCTCGTGGGGTGAGAGTATGGAGACGATCTGGAAATAGGGAACGTTTGAGACATGTTCAGGAAGTCTACACATACAGAGGTGGTACAATAATGGTATGGGGCGGAGTAATGATAGGCGGCAGAACCGATCTCGTTTTTCCAAATCGCTTTTTAACAGCTCAGTAATATCACGATACCATTCTTCAACCCATTGTTCGTCCATTTGCTGGTGCTGTTGGCCAAAATTTTCACCTTATGCATGATAATTCTCGTCCGCATGTCGCACGCATTGTGACAAACTGGTTGACCAACGAGGGAATTGATGTATTGCCATGACCAGCACAGTCCCCGGACCTTAATCCGATCGAGCACGTATGGAGCATGCTTCAAGAAAGAATTACTCCCCATATGGCCAATATACATAATGCGTTTAAATCCGGGAACTTCTAACAACAGAATAGATAGCTTTATCTCAAGCAGACATTGACCATGTCATTTTGTCGATGCACGATAGATGTAGAGCAGTACTAAACCAACGTGGAGGTCATACTTTGAACTAAACTTATTTTATTTTTCTCTAGTGAAGTTTTTTTGCAAAATTAAAAAAAATATACTTACAAAAAATGCCCTTATGGCATTTTTTGAATTTCAATAATTTTTGATTGTATATTAAACACTTCTAAATACAACATATTTATTTTTATTTGTCTAACTTAAATATAGAAAGAAAAAAATATATTTAAAAAAACATCCCTAGACTTTGATTATATATATATATATATATATATATATATATATATATATATATATATATATATATATATATATATATATATATATATATATGTATTTTAATTAGTAATAAATGCTAAATTTTGACAGAATATTGACTCTTTGTGTGTAAATGTGTTTAATTATTTCTGTTTCTAAAAAAAAATATAAAACCATTTTTATTTAAACGTATTAAGAAAAATGAACGCTTTTAAAAACGAACCAACAACTTAGATGCCTCATTCAGAAAATGTTAATTGTATGTCGTATTCCTTTTATTTCAATTAACCTCATTTTCTATAGTTTTCCTTTAGATTCCACGGCATACAAGACAACTATTTCACATTTTTGTTAAATACTAGGACCACCACAACAGCGCCGTATTTAGGCGGTGGCGAGAAGGCGCTCGTCAAGGGCGAAGCTACCTGAGGGGAGCAAAATCGGCTGAGATTTTTTTTTTCATCAGAGATACTTAATTAAATTATTTTTAATATATTTGGACTAAAAAAATGTATGAATACCTACAGCAAGAATATAACTTTTTTTATTTTTAGGCTGCGGATAAATTGGTATTTTATACATTGGGGGCAGCATTATTTCCCTTCTTTTTTGTTGCATATTATTTAATTTATTAAAGTATAAATGTTACGTTTTAGTAGGCCTGCTATGCACAGTATTTTTGTAACTACAATTTTATTGTTGAGAAAATGTATTCTAAGTTTAATCATCCGCAAATAAGGATGTATAGTTAATTTACATTTCACTTCTTTCAGTCAGATACAAACGTTGTTTTATGTAAACCATGTATCTTTTAAATGGTAGGCTAATATTTTCATATAAAGAAAATATAAAATTTGACACGAATTCCACCACAAAATTGGTATTTTAAGGAAACGAAATTCTCGGTTCAACAAAGTTTAAACCTATAACTTTGCACTTTAATTTTGTAAAATTTTCGGAGAATAACCTCTGGAATCCTCGTTTTCGTTGGGGGGTATTCCATACTCCCGAAATCCCCTGATGTGGGGGAGGGCGTAAATGTTAAGCCCCACCAAGGGCGCGGCCCTACCTAGATACGACCCTGACCACAAATAAGGTCGTGTTTGATCTTCGTTGGATGACCCTGTACGTTACATAAACAGCTTAACTGTACCACTTTGATCCACTCTTTAATGTAGGTTAAGTACAATGAAAATAAACAAGACTACTCATACATCACACATTAGTCAATAACAAATAAATTGTTTATTTCCATTTTAAGAAAAATAATGTTATAAATATTTTATCGTAGTGGAACTGTTGCTGATTTTAAGTCATTCGTTAAAATATCTCGCAAATAATATTTAATGTTTATTAACAATATATATGTACACCGCGTTCCTAAATCTACATCTACAGAATTCCAACAAGAACAAACATTGGTGTTAACCAACCAACCCATAACCCAGGCATCTATTGAATTTAACAGGTTACCTGTCAGTATTAAAAATATCACTGTGTATAGACTATTTCTAAATAATTTTAAAAGGTTCTATGGTTCTTAAATATTGTTACACATTCAGATTAGCACTGTATATGGAAAGTATTCCCGAGGCCAGTTCTTTTAAGTACTGTTTAGGGAATCAATTTGTATGTATTGGATTTTGCATGATATTGTAATATATTTTGTTTCAAAAAAAAAACTTAATTACCTGTCTTACATCCTAGGTCGTCCTGTAATTTTTAACTAGCTTTTCGCTTCACGTGGACTACACATTTTGGCTGTTTGTTTTTTTCTTGTTTTCGTGAGATATTGCAAATTTTGCAATCATACCTCTAAAAGATAAGTAGCAAGGCATCAAAAAACATCAAAAATTTTATACATTTGATATGTGCTACAACGACGTCTGCCCTCACGTGTCTGGCCGTTCGGGTAGCCACACTTAATTATGTGCCCACTAGGGTTCATGATTTCTCGAGCTTATCAATTTCTCGGGTCTCGAGAATTCTCGAGGCTAATTTCTCGGGTCTTCTCGGGTTGTCGAGAAATTTACAAATTGCGTGTACTACACTTTGTAAACCGTCTGAACTCAGCTAGAGTCGAAACACTAATGAACGTGTGTGTGTATTACAGTGTTGTCAACCAAGCTCGCTGAAAATTCCCAATTTTTCTGTGAAAAAATCCCTAGAATTTCCTAAATCAAAATTAAATACAAAAATAATTTACGAAATGACTTTATTGTCAGAAAAGTTCAAAAAATACATAAAAATAAAATCTCATGGTAACAATAGACATAGATAGCAAAATGAATTAACAAAAATAAAAGTTTCTACACAAAAAAAAACAATTCTAAAAATTCTTAAAATCAATCTTTTTTTTATAAAGGTTTTCCTTTTTCATAAGACTTAAATGCTTTTAATTTAATGAATAATTTTGGCAGCAGTTTTCACTAGAAAGCGAATTAAACACACTGCATTTAATGCCTCACTGGATAATTAATTTCGCTTTTTATTTTTAACGTCGGTAACGACTGAAAATACTCGCTCAGTCTCAGCATTACTGTGGGGCAACAAATACACGAACTTGACATTTCTTTTTTCCCTTAGTATTTTGTGGGCAACAACCACAAAATACGAAAGAGCAACAACATGCAGAGAGATGCTAAGTAGCAGTTGATCTGTAATTCCCCGAAACAACAAGAAGCAATTTTTGAAAAGATACAATGGTCAAACCATAACCCAGGGTATAAGGATTTAATAGTACTTGTCATTAGTAGTCCATTTAATATTAAAATTGATAAATTAACTGAAATTCTATAAATTGAACTGAAAACAATCCAAAGTTGAAAATTCCTTAGATATTGGATAAAATTCCCTTTTTCCCTATTGTGGGAAAACATCCCTAAAACTAGGGAATAATTTCCTAGGTTGGCATTACTGGTGTATTACCTACTGTATTGTATTATGTATAAAACGACGCCGCCAGAGCGCTTGCCGCGCGCGATCGGCGAGATCAAAGGGTACCACTGCGCTTTGGCCCGTGCCGCCCCGCCGCCCCGCCGCCGCTCGTTTAAAACAAACGGCAAACGCAAATAGTTTTATTTTATAATTTCATAGACTCAAATATGATTTCTCGAGTTCTCGAGTTTTCTCGAGCTTGATTTCCCGGGAACAAAGCCCAACGTTTTCCCGGGAATTCTCGAGCCGAGAATTCCCGGGAATGAACTCTAGTGCCCACCTTCTTTCACTCCTTAGCGTCACATAACATAACGCTCCGATTGGTCCGTCTTTTGTCACACATTCCGCAGCAACGAGCGTTGTGCGATTGAGAAATCGAAATTTTATCGTATTTCATTTGTTATTATTTATCTTATTTTTCAAACATAAATGGCGTTTGTAAATGAGTTAGTATAATATGTTTTTATTAACTATCTTTAAAAACTACTGTCATTTAAATAATCTATTTTCGTAAAAAATCGACAAATAATGGAGTGGTCACATTTTCATGATTCCAGTTCAGAGATGACGAATTTCTTATACAAACCTTCACTACTTTGAAACTGCAGTTTCTAAGATAGAGGGTGTTAAACTTTAAAAAAAATAGGTTTTTTGTTAAATGTTATCTTAAATAACCTGTGCCTCACTTTCTTAAAATTTTGTATTGTTATTTCTATTAATAAGTGCATAACTAAGGTCTAACTAAATTAAAATTATTAATCCAGTGGCGTCTCAGAAGACACCTTATCGAAAATCATTGTAAAAAATGTACGGCCCTGACTTTTTTTGACATTTTTATATTTTTTAGATTAAGCAACTAAAAGCACAACTATTTTGTCTCTTAATATTTTTCCTATCTTGTTTCGTTTTCGAGAAAAAAATAATTCAGTGCACGTCTTTAAAAAAAACACCTAAAAAAATTAAATGTCAATTTGCAACTAGAGTTAACTATTTAAATACTTGATAACAAAGTTTAACAACAAATAACAAGTTATAACACTGGTCTAAAGTATTTTTATAATCAACTGTAGTGCAAATTAATATTTTATTTTATTTTTTTATTGGGGTCCGGTTGCAATCAATTGGTTTTAATTTTTTTTCTCGAAACTGAAGCAAGGTAGGAAAAATATTAAAAAACAAACTTTTAGTTGCTTAATCTCAAAAGTTAAAAAAAATTGTAAAAGAGCCGGTGCGTACGATTTTTACATTTATTTTCTATAGGGTGTCCCCTGAGACGCCACTGGACTTAATAATTTCAAATTAATTAGGCCTAAATTAGGCATTTATTAATAAAAATATCACTGACACATTTTAAGAAAATCGTCTACAAAGTATTTAAGATAATTACAAAAAAAACTTTTTTTTAAGTTTAACACCCTGTATAAATATATATATATATATATATATATATATATATATATATATATATATATATATATATATATATATATATATATATATATATATATATATATATATATATATATATATATATATATATATATATATATATATATATATATATATATATATATATATATATATATATATATATATATATATATAAATATATAAATTTTTATTTAAATGCGAATATCTCGTATACAATTAAATATAGGGATATGATATGCCACATAAAAAATATCTAGAATTTTATGTAGAAAACAAAAATGTAACAAAAAATATATAGAGTTATTTAAAAAAAATTACTTTGTTCTTGTACGGGCTTTTTGATACACCCCGTATACATAACGTTGTTCGCAAAATATAGAGCAGCAAAAACCAAAAAATTTTTGTATAAAACATTTTTTTCCAATTTGAATATTTAAAGCAAAATACGGGGTGTCTTACTTCACAGACTTACCCTGTGTATATATATATATATATATATATATATATATATATATATATATATATATATATATAAAGAGAGAGAGAGAGAGAGAGAGAGAGAGAGAGAGAGAGAGAGAGAGCGCGAGAGTAAATCTATAAACCGTTTTTTTATAAACTCTGCGATGATTTCGAGCCAAATATTTTTCCTCCGAGTAACGATTGCAAGCTCAGAGACATCATCTCGGAAATGTCATAATATAATCCAAATTGTATTATCTTGTATGTTTTTATATTTATATGCATATTTTATTGCGGAAAAATTATGGAGTTTGTGACTACCAAGCATCCGAATAGGGTGAAATTTAATGTTAATTTATAAACAATAACATTCAAAAAGTTGGGTTTATTAGGGCGAATTTAAGAACGTAGTTACAAGTATAAGCGTTTAGTAAATAAGTAATCAATGGCAAAGTTGGGTTTAACATTTAATGGTCAGTTTTATTGATTTTTTTAATTACTAGAATAATGAGTCGTTGTTCCTAAGCACATTTTTGGTTCCCTACCTTAAATTATCTCAATTGGCCTTCAACTATAATACTGTTTGTTAACAATGTTTACTTGGGAAACTGCCTAAATTGCTTAAAATTTAAATTACTATCGGTTTAATAGCTGACCGCAAAAAATCGAGCCGATAACGCTACAAAATTAAAGGTGTTAAATATACAGTAATACAGGGCTAATTAAAAGTGAAAATATAATAAAATAAATGACGCTGTGCATATATGTCTGTCTTTTGTCTTTTGATCTATTGTGTTTATTCAACCATACTATCCATTCCCCAAGAAAAATTTCAAAACTCCCTTTTAATAAGAAACATATTCCTTATTTCCCCCATACTCAGGTATGCTGTTTTTGCAATGTTCTTCGAGTATGGAAGGAAGCCAGCATGACCTGATTTTGAAAAATGGCCAAAGAATAAAAAATTGCCAAAAGTTTAAATATCTAGGCGTAAATATTACCAAGGATGGAACCTTGGACGATGCCATCAAAGATGGGAATATATAGGGAAAACACAAAAAATAATAAACATCTTATATAGAACACCACTGTCAAAAGCATCGGCAGCAAAACATGGCCACTCAAAGAAAGAGCAAAGAAAACCTTGGAGGCGATGGCAATGGATTTTTGGAGGCGTTTGGCAGGCAGGTCTGGGCTTGAGAGAATCCGCAATACGGCAGATTATGGGAGTTCGGCACAGTATTGTAGATGACATAAAGACGAAACAAGAAAGGGTACGGCCATGTCCAGAGAATGGCATACGAGCGACTGCCAAAACAGATAATGACGTGAACTCCAGCAGAACGAAAGCGGAGAGAAAGAACAAGGAAAATCTGGAGAGAGGGAATAGATGAGGAAATTAGAGAGAGAGGCTTGGAAAAAGATCTTTGGAATGATCGAGAACAATGGAGACTAGGTGTCGAAAGACGTCGGAGAACGTTATAAACCCGACCTTTATATACTATATTTGTATATATATACAGTGACCGCCAAAAAGTATGCGACATGGATTTTTTTTTATTATGACGTTTGGAAATAAATCGATTTCGCAGATCAACTCTGCATCACTTAAAACCTCAGAAACAATTGAACGATCCTGATTGTCATTTGTCATTTGGCAGTAAATTTGAATTTTGTTAGGTCGGTTGACCGAAAGTCGCCTTATTTGTCAAAATATCGAAAAATTTTGAAAAAAAGTTGTTCAGAATTTAATTTTATTGCTATGTGTTAAATTTTGAGCCATTTGGACTAAAAACCAAAATTTTGACATTTTTTTTCCATAAAAATATTTTTGTTTGAAACATTTTACATTACCATTTAGAAACAGGTTTTTTAGACCTGAACTAATGTTTCGGCACATTTTTTTTTTACTTTAGTAAGTTAGTCCTTTTTTCCGGAGAAAATTTTAAATAAATGATATTTTTCGGAAACCCGAGTTGTTGCATAGGCATTTTTTAAATACCGTAACTCGGAATAATTTTAAATATTAATTTTTACCATTCAAACGATTTAATGTAATAATTAAAATAACTCCAAATAAAAAATTAATATTTGAAATTCCGAGTAACGGTATTTAAAAAATGCCTATGCGACAACTTGGGTTTCCGAAAAATGCTATTTTTTAAAATTTTCTTCGGAAAAAAGGACTACCTTACTAAAGTAAAAAAAAATGTGCCGAAACCTTAGTTTAGGTCTGGAAAACTGTTTCTAAATGGTAAAGAATTTTTTTTCAAAAAAAATATATTTATGGAAAAAAAATGTCAAAATTTTTGTTTTAATTCAAATGGCTTAAAATTTTACACATAGCCATAGAATTAAACGCTGAACAACTTATCTTTATAAAATTTTTTGATATTTTGACAAATAAGGGGACTTTCGGTCAACCGACCTAACAAAATTCAAATTTACTGCCAAATAACAAATGACAATCGGGATCGTTCAATTGTTTCCGAGGTTGTAAGTGATGCAGAGTTGATCTGCGAAATCGTTTTTTTTTAAATGTCATAATAATAAATATATATATATATATATATATATATATATATATATATATATATATATATATATTATATAATATATATATATATATATATATATATATATATATATATATATATATATATATATATATATATATATATATATATATATTCCTCTTTTCTGAATTTTTATGTAAGTAAAAAAATTCAGTCATTCCCAAATTTTAAGATCTTTGAAAAAATCTAAAGTAATCAAGGGTAGGCAGTATGGATTTTGACACAAGCAATCAACAGCAGATCTTTCTTTATTTGTTTCACATAACTGAAAGAAACCTCGAGTTCCTTGGTTAGTTGTGGTTAGTCACTTTAGAAACCGTTGGAGGGAAACGCATGGACCTATAAGGTGGCCACCACGATCTCCGGATCTAACACTTTTTTTCTTTGGGTAGTGTTGGAAAATAAAAATTAAAAAAAGAATCTTAACCCGACAACAACTTGATTAAAGAATTTATGCAGAAATATAACCATTACACATCTTAAATGCCTTAAAATTCGTTTGAAAAATATGTCGAAAGTGCATTGAAAACAACGGAGGGGCTTTCGAACATTTGCGATAATTCCCGTTGTTCTTTTTTCTTAATCTAAATCTTTTATTTTGTTTTTAAGTTTCTATAGTTTTTTTAATTTACTTACTTGTTCCAACTATTCCTTCTACTATTTGTATGTTAAAATATATTGTTTAATGTCTTTCCAGCTACAATGTCAACATAGTTTCCTTTTTAGGATATTAGCTTTTGTTTCAGAGCCTACTATGGTTTAAAGTAATAAGTTTAAATACATCGCATAGAAAACCAAAATCATCCATGGTGTGCTATATTTTTAGAAAAAAAATAAAGGGTAACTGCTACTTTTTTAGATTAAAAATACAGGGTGTTCCATTAAAAAAAAGAGGTTAGTCCCGATAACTTCTTTACCTGACCCCGTATGCTTAATCTGAAAACGGCAGGTTATTTAATAATCATTACAAAGAAACTTTTGTATAAAACATTTTTCTGTATCCCTTTTAAATAAGAAAATATAGGGTCATTCTGAAATTGATTTTTTTTTTATTCTCCCCCGTATCTCTTAAGCAAGTAAAAATTTTCAAATTTTGATATTACCATTATAAGTTTAACCTAATGCATATATTATTTTTTAAATAGCACTGACAGTTAAAATTGTGTTTTTCTTATAGAACGACATAATTAATTAAAAAACCTATTAGGATGCGGTGTTAAAAACTTTTATTACCGATGACAATTTCTAATAACTTCAAACGACAAAAAACACTTACATTTCTTAATTGTCTCTTAACATCGAGCTTAATTAATTTAATCCTATAAACAATTAATTTTATTCAATAACATTTTAATGAGTCAATAAGGAAGTTCTTGTTGTTTTAGCACATCCTGTAGGTACCTCCTTGTGTCTGGGTAAATATTAGTTTAAAAGCAGTTTTTATTGGAAATGCAACTGCAATGTTTCCTGCAAAATCAATTTGTAACAGTTGCTTTATTTCAAGGAAGAGTTTGAATAAGCTCTCTTGATTATTATTAAATTATGTATTTGTTTTATAATTGATCGTAGCGTAAAAAATATTATTTAATCTATACAAAAATGTAAATCCACATTTTTTAAATAATTAAAAAAATAAAATTAGTAACTGTCACTTAATCCATAGGCTATTAACTATGTGCTTCAGAAAGAAACTAATTTACTGTTTTATACGTTTAACTGACATTAAAATATGAATAAACTGCTAAGTGCTTTCATTTAAAACGATGCATTTTTAAAATAGAGGAGGTTTTGTCCACTTTTTAGTTTTTTAATTTTAACCCAAATTCTGGGCACCTTTTGTAAACATACAGGGTTATTCATATTAAAGTAAACAGGGCTTCCCTGTACTTTTTTTTAAAAAAGGAATATAGCAATTTCGTGTATTTTTACCGTAGATACCATTTTTTTTTATTTTCACATTTTGTTACATTAATTAATAAACCACCTTTTTATATTTTTGCCACCTTTTTACTGTTATAGCAGGTTTTTTTGATATAAAATTTAAAAAAATATATTTTTTTATAATATGATATTATTCTTTTATAAAAAAAAACTTAAGCAGGATTAAAAAATAGAAATTAAATTAAATTTTTCTTTATAGAAAACCTCTTACTATATCAGATTCTTCACAATTGACGCTTATCCTCGTACCGTATGGTACAAGCCAACTTTAATATGTCATATATCGGTGACTATAACTTCTACATACTTAAAACATCATTTTCAAGATCATAAAAGCCCTCTCTTTTTTGAGCCATATTTTATATACCTAAATAAACAGGGAAAAAAGTTATAGGAGAAAGTTTGAAGAAAATTACTGAAAATTAGAAAAACAAACGACAAAGGTAGCTAAGTTTGAAAAACTATATTTTGATTACTTGAAATCCTAAAACAACTATTTTAAAAAACATAATAACATCATTTGTGAAATAGATACGCGAGTGTCGAAAACACCTTATCTCAAAGTTTTGGCATATACTGAAGAAAAATTATCAATGTAAAAAAAATATAGTTGATTTTTTAAGTATAATTTCCACGAAAGAAAAATTTAAACTTGGAACACTTTCTCAAGAAACAAACTATTTTTGATTTATTTTATTCATTCCAAGTGAGAGACTCACACTGTACCTTTGTTTATTTGTTTATAAAAGTTGTCATTGTAGCCTTTTGATCGCTCTACACTCACTCGTCTTATTTTTTGCGAGCGGAAGTAGCAGGTACTTTAAGCGCCTATTACATAAAAAATCATTTTTACCTATATTAACTCTTTACCTAATAATTTAACCATAATATCTAACTTTATTTATAAATATATGTATATATAAATTAAACTTTCTATAAGTTCCTTTTTACATGTCAATGTACACTAATAGATGTGCACTATCAGCATTAATGCGTTAGTTCAATGATTTTTGTTTATTAATATAATTCGCTGTTTATATTTGCATACTAATAAGTCTTGGACATATGGGTTTTATTAAGTGAAAAGCAGAAGTATGTATGTCAATGGGCTAAAATAGTAATAAACGCATTACACGTGTAAAATGCTCAGTATAACATATTATATAGTATTTCAATGGAACGCGTATTGACAATGTCTCCCAAGCAGTGCCGGATTTAAATTTTTTACGAGTGTAGGCCACTTTATTTCCGCCGCCCCATGTACCTTTCTAAAATAATAATTTTCCATGTGTAGTATGAAAGGAACTAAAGTTAATTAAAAGAATGAATTAGTCATTAAGAAAGAGCATTAAAGAAATAAGAAATACAATTTTTACGGGACTTTTTAATAGCAAAATCATCTATAATATCTTTATAGTAGTTTATGGTGTTCATTATCTCTGCTTCTACGTAGAGAAGAGCCAAAGAATTCATTTTTTCTTGAAACAATGAAGACCTGATAATTTTTAACACGTTTTAAACAGGAAAAACTTCTTTACCCAGAACACTTCGTAGCCGGGGTGAGAAGTGCGATGCGGAGAGCTATATCTAAGTTAGGGTAAACATTAGATAGAGACTGATTCCTTAAAAACGTTAAGAGACTGAGTAGTGACTTTGATCTAGGCTTCACTGCACATTCTGCAGTTTTATTAGAGGAAATGTGACTGTGAAATACTCACATTCTTAAACCAAATCTTCCTCTAAATCATTGGTATAATATATCACCAGTGAATGGGCTTTTCCGTAACTATTTGTGTTGAAAATTCAGTCATTGTCACTGCTCCCGCCGCGTCGCCCCGCTGCAATCCATCACTCACACAGTATTATAGTATAGATAAAATAGGTACAAACACTAAAAATACCTAGGATTGATAATTTTCGATACGAATGAGTTTTTATAAGAATTTAACGTATTAGTAACGTATTAGTATAAAAAACCATGAAACAACCGGTGAACTTGTTTGACTTAGGCCGCGGCCTATATGGCCTATTGACAAATCCAGAACTGCTCCTAAGGCAGGACGCAACCTTAAAAAAATGTATGCCGAAACACGGAAGACAATGATTTAACGTTTAATTGCAGTAACATTTGTTGCAAAAAATTTCCCCATTGTGAAGGGAATATCTACTTCAAAAATTAAATTTAAATGTTCTACATTGCGCTCCAAAATTAACACATAATTTAAAAATATTTTTAAATTTGTTTAAAAAAAAATTAAAAAACACTTGTTTAAATATTTGCTACTCCTGCCCTGACCTTTACAATGTATTTAAGAAGATTTGCAACATTACTGCGTTCTTTGTCTATTTTTTAACCAAACATTCCAAGTTACCAGAATGTGATAAAATTTACTTGTTTTACTTTAGTCTCGACTTTAGTGTACTTTAAGCATTTTAAGTAAAATCTTGCATTTGATTTAAATTGTATTGAGTATATTTTGATGCAAGCGGTATAAAATGAACCCACAACAGCAACAAAATCATAATTTGTCTGAGGCTGACTGCATTAGCATCGTTACTCTTCGCGAAGAAGGTTACACTGAAGCTGAGCTCGCAAACCGATTTAATGTTAATCAGTCGACCATCAGTAAGAGTCTTGACACGATTTGCGAACACTGGAAGTATCACAAGAAGACCAGGTAAGGGTCGTGGAAGGGTAACAACGCCTAATCAAGATCGATTTTGACAACTTCGTACACTAAGACAACGGTTTGTGACCAGTACATCTCTTCAAAATGAATTTTTGGAACGGTATAACTTTAGAGTTAGCCAAAACACGATCCGTAGAAGACTTGCAGCTGTGTATATAAGACCTGGTAGGGCAGCCAGGGGCCCACTACTTACCGCAGAGCATAGAAGACAAATACTAAACTTATCTCGTGAACACATAGAGTGGGATATTGAAGATTGGTCAAGAATATCGTTTACTAACGAATCCAGATACTGCCTGTATTCTGATGACAGGCAAAATAGGGTATACAGGAGACCGGGAGAACGATACGCCCAATGTAACTTCGTGCAAACTGTTAGTTATGGTGGTGGATCGATAATGGTGTGGGGTGGAATAAGTTTAGAGGGCCGTACAGAGTTATTTCATGTGGATAGAGGGCGGCTTACTGCAGAGAGGTATATTACCGACATTTTGGAAGAACATGTAGTTCCATTTGCTTCATTTATTGGAGAAAATTGTATGCTAATGCATGATAATGCTAGACCACATGTGGCTAGAATTGTACAGCAGTATCTTCAAGAGGTCAATATACGTACCATGATTTGGCCTCCAAAAAGCCCAGACCTCAATCCAATTGAGCACATGTGGGACAGCAGGAAGGCAACTAAGATGATTGCCCAACCCTCCAAACACCTTACCGGATCTTTTTTTCAGAGTGTCCGAAATCTGGGGCCAAATTGATCAAAATCAAATCAGGACGTTGATTGAAAGTATGAGAGATCGTTGCCTAGCTGTAATAAAGGCTAGAGGAGGAAATACTCGCTTTTAACTTTTTTTTTATGTGTAGTAATTTTTTTCCATTTTATGTTTTTTTTTTCTTTAATTATTTTTGTTTTTTTTTCAATAAAAAAATTTATGAAAAATGGCGCCAGTTTTTATTTTAGAAATGTCGATAGATAACCTAAAAAAGTTTTTTACAAAATAAATCCTAAAATGGAAAAAAAATTATAATTATGCGTTAATTTTTATTATTTTTCTGTAATACCCAAAAAATCTTTAGTTAGATTTTGTATTAGCTGTATTTTTACTCCTTTGGCCGATAAGTACCTCTTCTTTTTGGTTAGTTTTGATTACCACTAACCAGAACTAGTTCTTAGTTTCCAACCAGAACTAACCAGTTTTTTTTCAAAATGTTTTATCTAAAAAGTGAGACCTGGGACCCACACCAAATACACACCAGATGCTCAAGAGGAACACTTTGGTAAAAAAAAATGTGTTGGGCCCCCAGGCAAAAATGAAACTTTCAAAAGCAAATCCTTGACTTTTTTTGGGAATTTGATTAAATTTTATCGTCAAATTCAAAATTTTGCTAAATTATCTATGTTTTTCTAAAATCATTGCCAGTTGAAATTTTTTCAATTAAGAATTTTCTTAAACAAATATTTGAAATACCTCCAGTCTAAAAAACATCCTTAACGAACTCTTTGTACAGCAGGAGAAAAACTATTATCTCCTTTGCACATAAAACTATGGCTTACATTTTTTTTTTGTTAAGGAAGAGGCTAAAGCTTTAAATAGAGACGAAAATTATTTCCTTTTTTTGAGACGGAAATTTGTGCGTATGTACAGGGTGTCCGGGAATATGTGGGGAATCTCCCGGATATGAAAAAAAAACACGTTAAGGGAATACTTCAACTTCATATAAACTTTTTTCGAATATGACACCTTTTCAAAGATTTTTGGCTCCTAGAGCTCCAATGAAATCAAGTGTTTTAGATATATTTATTAAACCACCAGGTATATTCTAATTTTATTTTAATAAGATGTAAAGGAAATGTTGTGAATTACTCACAGCAGCATGAACGGACTAGCTATGATACTCATGACCCCTTTTTTTACGCCCTGTATGGATTGGAACTTATAATTAGGTATTATTCAGCCATGTCGCTAATCCTAACCGTTTTTTAAAAAATGTCACTTTTTTTACACTGTTAGTCCCCGAAGTTCTGTCGGGTTGCAGAGCTGTCGCAATTTCTTTTAAAAAGTAATTCAATTACAATTACTCTTCCAAGTAGTAGTAAATTAGATTACCAATTACTAGCATGTTTGTTAAAAGTAATTCAACTATCAATTAAAACTAAAAGTAATTAAATATTTTAGCAATTACTTAATTTGAATTACCACGTATATTAAAAACGGTACACTAAACAAATAAAATATTTATACTAAAATGCATCTTACGCGCACGTCACACTGTTTAAACTGCTTTCTTGGCAAATTCAACATTAAATTACTTCAAAATAAAAATTTCCTTTTATCATACCCCATACATTAACAGATTTTCTTATAAAAAAAGTATAAAAACGGTGGCGGTAAGCATCAATCGAAAATACTAAAATCGTCGCGGAGGCGGCATTCGCCGGATTCAAAGCGGCGCGCCGTGTTTCAAGATGCTCTTTCTGGCTGGCCAAAATTCCAACAGTTTTTCCATAAAGAAAGGTAATTAAATTTGTCGTAGTAATTCAATTATTTATTAGGTAATTGAATTATTATCTAAGCAATTCAATTACTTTATAAGTAATCTAATTACTTCCTAAGTAATTGAATTACTTGGGGTTCGTGACAACCAAATACTACTCGTAATTACGATTACATTATCCCATTAATTAATAATCCAAATACAATTACCTTTTCCGGAAAGTAATTAAATTAAAGTAATCCAATTACTGAGAAGTAATTGAATAATATTTTTTAATTATTTTAATTCAATTACCGACAGCTCTGTCGGATTGAATATGAAAAACGGGAATTTCCTTCTGTAACCAACGTAATAGTTTCAATAAAAAGTTAAACTTTTTGTTAAAAACTTTGTAAAGGAGTATACCTAATATGGGCACCGTAAAGGCTGATTTACACAGAAATGGGACGTAGACTTTCATTTTACTGCTCTTGGAAAATATTGACATTGCAAAAAAATAGCATCGCGAGATTTTTGCAAACCTACCTTATGATACAAATAAACATTTAAATAATATGATGTGACGAGTTACCTTCTACTACATATATGCATGTAATGTATCATATGATATAAAATTTTAAGTATTATTGTTCTAATTGCAAGGTCAATGTTAAGCACTATCCAATGACAAAAGAAAAACGAGGAAAAAACTAATTATTTTTGCTGCATTTACATGCATCTAATAATTGTTTCGATGCGGAAGTGCATTAAATGTGTTAGTTCCGTAAAAACGTTCGATCAAACTTTTAAAATTAAAACTAAAATACCAAGAACAAAATAATTAACCTCTATTGGTAGGAGAAATTGAGCTGAGAGTTTGCCGTCATCAGTGACATGACATTTCTAAATTATGATGTGTTAATTTAATGCCAACAGTTAACTCGCGTCTAGCAACACCCCCGCTGGCGAGCTTCTTGACAGTGTTGACACATGAAACATGCTTTATTATGCAGGCACTCGGCGCGTAATTTGAAAAGTAGGCTATTCTAAATAATGCATTTAATGTAAAAAAGCAAATCATGGGTCTTTTCTAATACGTCTTCGCATTTTTACGTCTGAAAAATAATTGGGAAAAATAAAAAGCCGCTTTGCCAACCAGAACTAACCATGACCGACTAGACCTTAGGACTTTTGAATTTGTCTAAATTATCCCTACATAAAGGTTATTTACAAAATTTTTGTAATTTTTGACATGGTACCTATAAGTTATACATTTTTTTAAAAGTGTAATTATATATTCCCCGGGTTTTTTCTAATACGTTGTTAAAATTTTGTTTATAACTTCTACAAATAATTTAGACAAATTTAAAAGCCCTAAATTCTAATCGGTCATGGTTAGTTCTGGTTTAAGCAAAGCGGCCTTTTATTTTCCCCAATTATATTTCAGATGTAAAAATGCGGGGACGTATTAAAAAAGACCCCAAATTATTACATTAAAATGTAATTTTTCCCTGCATAATAAAGCATGTTTCATGTGTCAACACTGTCAAGAAGCTCGCCAGCGGAGGTGGCGCCATGGCTAGACGCGAGTCAACAGTTACAATACCGCGCATGCGGACACCCTAGTGTGCCATAACTAAACAAAATCCTAAAAGGCGGACATGTGAGTGAAGGTCTGGAGAAAAGATGGTGAAAATTTAGAGGAAAGGCAGTCATCCGTCATCCGTGATATGTCCGCCTTTTAAATCACCTATTATTGAACTTCTGAAGAGGGGCGGACGGCTAGGTGAATACGGATGCCAGTAAAACGAGAGAGCGCATTTTGCATAGGTTGGTTGTCCTATATGTATATTGATCAATTTTCGACTTATAAGGTCTTATTTTGTTTGTTTTTATACCTGGTACCTAGTCCATATATAACGCATTGATATATAAACAAAAATCAATTTTAAAACAAAATTAAGAGTCCAAGTAACATTTTTAATTCAAATTTTAAATCATTTGCGTTAAAAATTTAAAAAAAAATAAGCCAAATGTATAAGAAGAAAAAAACACAATTTTGCTCTAAAATTGGCGTTGGTCGATATAAGTATGCATAAATCTTCATTCAATTATTTCAATATCGAAATATAAATAAGAATTAAATGAGTATTTTACGACATATCGAAACGTAATACAGATTTGAAATTGAGCAAATTGAGACAGAGATTCGCAATGCAGGCGGATTGTCTAATTCAAAAATATATTTAAAAAATCAAACCATTTGTTTTAAAATTGATTTTTATCAATATATAGAATATACAATTAAATTCAAATAACTTGCAACTCGTTTATCCGAACATAGATAAGTTACATATATTTGAAAAGAGGAAGATTAGCAGAATTTGAATTTTCAATCATATACAGGGTGTTCCATTTAAAATAACGAAGTTGATAGTGATTTGTTAATTTTTCGATCATCATTTGTTTTTCTATCTTACACCATGAAAATATTCATGAAAAATTCTGCAACTTTCATATAAACTATTTTTTTCTATCTATAAAAATAAATATTTTAAAGGGGTGCGCAATTATACGGGAAAACCCTGTATATTATTTATGGATTAAGCACCATAATTTAGAAACAACCAGATTATTTCTTATAATTTTAAATTGATAAAATGGTTACCGAGATAAAAAAAAAACGAGAGCCAATAAAAATAGCCTAAGTGGTATATTTGATGTATATGTATCCACCTAGCTGTCCACCCTCTAAATTTTGGATTATTAAAGGTTCAATAATAAGTAGTTAAAAAGGCAGACATATGAAGGATGACGACCTTTCCCTCAAATTTTCAAAACTTTTTCCCCGTGTCCGCCAACCTTGTACATGTGTCCGCCTTTTGGGATTTTTTCCGTTAATTACGTGAAGCAACTTTAGCGATTTTTCGACCTTCTCTCCCCCTTTACCTCTAAAATCACTGTTTTACAAAATTTAATTAGATCGAGAGTTTAACAGACGAACAATGTGCTAAGTGTTTTACGGCTTAATATGTATTTTCATAGCTTCTGCTTTAAAAAAAATTAAATATACTTTTTTCCTAGCAGCTTCTAACAAGCAACACGAAATGCCACTATCATACATCCTCTTTAAGGCCCATCTAAAGAAGCCCAAAACTTTCCACTTTATTTATTTCATACCTAGATTTTCTTCCTCTCCTGACCTTCCAAGTTCTGAGTTAATAAACTACATATTACTTCTTGTAGGACACCTACAGTACTAGCGTACTGTGGGTGTCTAGTGATTTGTCCTAAGTCCTGAATGTAAAAAAATCAAGTAAATTAAATCCCTGTACTTCATTCGCAGTTAATGTATTACCGTTTTCTTCATTAAGACAATTAATAAATTATAAATATTATTTATAATAAAATAATATAAATTATAATTTTTCCAATAAAGCACCTGAAATGAAAACTTTAATGACTAAAACAAATTAGACAGTCTGGTTCAAATTTTCTAGACTGAAAAATTTTGCGTAAAAAAAATTGAAGGTTTGCCAAGACACAAAAATAAATAAAATTGTAGCGAGAACCATAAAAACGGTATAGATACACCATAAAACGGTTCACAGGTTTTGTTTACATTAATAAAACACATTTTTAACATAAGCGAATTTATTGACCCGCATTTTGTCCTTCCAGTGGGTTACTAGGACAAACGATTTTTTTGAATTTACGGTATTTTGTCTTTGCCAAAAATATTATTTTGAAAAAATATTGTAAAAAAATTGTTTACCTTATAAAAACGTTGTTAAAGTCCAAAAAAACTAGAGGCACTAAAGTTCCATTTTTGACCTCTGGTATTTGCTGACAGAGTGAACGGTTCAAAGAAAAAATAAATGAATTTACCACAAAAAACAAAAACACAAAACACGGCCAACTCGATAAAAAAATAACACTTTGTTAGATAACCTGAAGACACACTTTTACGTAAATAAATCGGAAAGTGTCACGTCTATTTGCCGGTGGCGGTCAAACTCGCCAAGGCGCACTGCGATAACTGCGATTTCGTCGTGCGGTTGATCGTTATTCACTTGTTTACGCGCGCCTTCAGCCCGGCCTCCTTGACGGAGAATGGTGAAGCGTACAGCAGGTGCATGTGCCGAGCCTCTCGTCCCTCTTGACTCACTGCGGTTGAGCCGAAATTTTCGATAGAGACGCCGATCTTGTGGAGGCATCTTATGTAATTAGAGCGAAGATGCAAAGTTATTAAAATTAATGTTATTCCGCAAACCTAATTTGCTTTCCTATTTTGTACGCATAGTTACTTTCAAAAAATATTGAAAGTCTTAATAGTAATGCAAATTACTTTTGTAAAACTAAACTTTTTTTAACCGCAAACCTAATTTACTTTTCTTTTTTGTACGAACAGATAGTTTTGAAAAATATTAAAATGCCTAATAATAATACAAAATACTTTTGTAAATTAAACCTTTTTTAACCGCAAACCTAATTTACTTTCCATTTTGTACGGACAAATACTTTCAAATAAAAATTAAAAGTCTTAATAGTATTGCAAATTACTTTTGTAAACTAAACTTATTTTATTCGCAAATTTCATTTACTTTCCTATTTTGCACGGGCAGATATCTACTTTCGAAAAATATTGAAAGCCTTAATTATTAAGCCTTAATAGTAATATAAAATACTTTTGTAAATTAACCCTTCTTTAACCGCAAACCTAATTTGCTTTCCTATTTTGTACGCACAGTTACTTTCAAAAAATATTGAAAATCTTAATAGTAATGCAAATTACTTTTGTAAAACTAAACTTTTTTTAACCGCAAACCTAATTTACTTTTCTTTTTTGTACGAACAGATCTTTTGAAAAATAGTAAAATGCCTAATAATAATACAAAATACTTTTGTAAATTAAACCTTTTTTAACCGCAAACCTAATTTACTTTCCATTTTGTACGGACAAATACTTTCAAAAAATTAAAAGTCTTAATAGTAATACAAATTACTTTTGTAAATTAAACTTATTTTATTCGCAAATTTCATTTACTTTCCTATTTTGCACTGGCAGATACCTACTTTCGAAAAATACTGAAAGCCTTATTTATTAAGCCTTAATAGTAATATAAAATACTTTTGTAAATTAAACCTTTTTTAACCGCAAACCTACTTTACTTTCCTGTTTTGTATGGACAGATACTTAATTTACTTTCCTATTTTTTCGGACAGATACTTTCGAAAAAAATTAAAAGTCTAAATAGTAATACAAAATACTGTTGTGATTTAAACTTGTTTTAACCGCAAACCTAATTTACTTTCCTATTTTGCACGGACAAATACTTTCGAAAAATATTAAAAGTCTTAATAGTAATATAAAATACTTTTGTAAATTAAACCTTTTTTAACCGCAAACCTACTTTACTTTCCTATTTTTTACGAACAGATACTTTCGAAAAAAATTGAAAGTCTTAATAGTAATTCAAAATACTCTTGTAAATTAAACTTGTTTTAACCCCAAACCTAATTTACTTTCCTATTTTGTACGGACAGATACTTTCGAAAAATATTGAAAGCCTTAATAGTAATACTTTTGTAAATTAAACATTTTTTAACCGCAAACCTACTTTACTGTCCTGTTTTGTACAGACAGATACTTTCGAAAAAAATTTTAAGCCTTAATAGAAATACAAAATACTTTTGTAAATTAAACCTTTTTAACAGCAAACCGAATTTACATTCCTATTTTTTACGGACAGATACTTTCGAAAAAAATTGAAAGTGTTAAAAGTAATACAAAATACTCTTGTAAATTAAACTTGTTTTAACACCAAACCTAATTTACTTTCCTATTTTGTACGGACAGATACTTTCGAAAAATATTGAAAGGCCTAATAGTAATAGAATATACTTTTGTTAATTAAACCTTTTTTTAACCGCAAACCCATTTTGTACGGACAGATACTTTCGAAAAAAATGAAAGTTTAAATAGTAATTCAAAATGCTTTTGTAAATTAAACTTGTTTAAACCGCAAACCTAATTTACTTTCCTATTTTGTACAGACAGATACTTTCGAAAAAAATTAAAAGCCTTAATAGTAATACAAAATACTTTTGTAAATTAAACCTTGTTAACCGCAAACCTAATTTACTTTCCTATTTTTTACGGACGGATATTTTCGAAAAATATTGAAAGCCTTAATAGTAATACAAAATAATTTTGTTAATTAAACCTTTTTTAACCGAAATCTATTTTGTACGGACAGATACTTTCGAAAAAAATAAAGTTCTAATAGTAATACAAAATACTTTTGTAAATTAAACTTGTTTTAACCGCAAACCTAATTTACTTTCCTATTTTTTACCGACAGATACTTAAAAAAAAAATGAAAGTCTTAAAAGTAATACAAAATACTCTTGTAAATTAAACTTGTTTTAACCTCAAACCTAATTTACTTTCCTATTTTGTACGGACAGATATTTTCGAAAAATATTGAAAGCCTTAATAGTAATACAAAATACTTTTGTTAATTAAACCTTTTTTAACCGCAAACCTAATTTACTTTTCTGTTTTGACCGGACAATTACTTAAAAAATAATAATTTGAAAAAAGTTCTTTTACCAAAAATTACTTTTATACAAAATACTTTCTTGTAAAAATTAAACCTTGTTTTAACCGCAAATCCAAATAAATTTTTAAACCCTTTCCTTTTATTTTGTACGGACAGAGATTTTCGAAAAATATTGAAATACCTAATAATAATACAAAATACTTTTGTAAATTAAACTTTTTTTAACCGCAAACCTAATTTACTTTTCTGTTTTGACCGGACAATTACTTTCAAAAAAAATTTAAAGCCTTAATAGTAATACAAAATACTTTTGTAAATTAAACTTATTTTATTCGCAAATCTCATTTACTTTTCTATTTTGCACAGACAGATACTTTCAAAAAACATTTAAAGCCCTAATAGTAATACAAAATACTTTTGTAAATTAAACCTTTTTTAACCGCAAACCTAATTTACTTTCTCTATTTTGTACGGAGAGATACTTTCAAAAAAAAAAAAAATTGAAAGTCGTAATAGTAATACAAAATACTGTTGTAGCATTTTCTACATGCATTTTAAAAAAATTGTTTAAATTATTAAGTCTAACGTATTACAATGGACCGCTTCTACGTTTTATGTGAAATAATGTTTAATTTTGCGAAAAAAAAGAAATATTAAGAAAAAATAGTTCAAGCTAATTTTAAATAAAAAGCTTTAAAAAATTGTGAAAAAAAAAACCATTGGAAACTCTAAAATCAAAACAAACCTTAACTCAAAATAAACAGGAATGAAGAAAATTTAAATTTATTGACAAAAATAAGATCTACTAAAAATCAAGGCTCTTGATTAAGATAACTTTTAATGTTGTTTTAAGACTAAAAAATAAAAAAATAAATTATAGTTTAAAAAAACTTAAAAACATAGGCGTGCGCAGGGTAAAGCTGGTGTGGGTGCCGAGATAATAATAATAATAGTAATAATAATAATAATAGTAACAATGAAGTGAATGAAACTGTAATTTTTAAATTGAACCTTATCAAATAATAATTTTCATATTTTAAATACAGTAATCTTTTTCAGACTAGTGGGGGTGCCACGGCACCCACGGCACCCACTGTGCGCACGCCTATGCTTAAAAAGGATCGCTTTTATAGCAACCTGAACTAAAAAGTAGAAAATGCTTTTTAACCCATTAGCGCCCAAATTATTTTTTTTTTGAAAATTTTGTTAAGTTTTTAAATTTGGGTTTATTTAGAGCTAGTTTAGCATAGAACAATATTTTTTTTGGTTTCCATCGACGCACATTTGCGTCAACTGCTGTCCTCATTTGAGGACGCTGGGCGGATCTACATAATAAAAATTACCGAAGTACGAAGTTTAAATTTATTAATTATAATATATAAAAGTGTACAAAAAATAAAAAACAGACACTATTTCTTATGAAAGTTGTTGAAGCATGTCGGAATACAAAGGGTCACATTCCATTTGCTGCAAAATGTGCGTGGTTTAGATGTGCAGTCGGTCGCTTGACATCTCTTTTGTTTTTCTCTCTTACCAATGGTGTAATTTATTTTATCAAATCTGATATCTTCTGGAATTTCAGCACGTGACGTTCTGGGAAGACTCAGGTATCTTCCCCGGCAGACACGAGTTCCGTGTCCACTTTTTAGGTACGGATAGGCAATGCTCATTCTAAATTCTTTGATGGACATTTTTTGTTCCCACTGATGAATCATGTTGTACAGCACCCAGCTATTGACCACAGCCATATCAATCGTTCTCGTAAATAAGCACCAATACCATTTCTTACCCCTCACAGCAATGGCATGCTTCTCTAGTAACCAGTCATGATGATCAATTCCTCCCATATGTTTGTTGTAATTAGTTACTAGGCATGGTTGTTCTATTTGTACACGCTTATTTTCTTTCTTATTCCAACGCTGCACTGCTGTAGTGGGCAGTAGCGTATCCCAGTTTGTGCATAAGGTAACGCACCTACTATCGTTCCATTTGTAAATTAAAATTTAATTGCTGTCATCAAAATTCCAATCAAAACTTCCACGAGACTCTTTTTCCAATGTGAAGGCAAGGATTCTTCATCATTTTTTCTCTTTACCGAAATCTCTGTACCCCCAGGAATTTCTTTTACCACTGCTGTCCCAATGTCATCATCATTTATATCATCTTCGTCTGTCAGTTCGTCAACTTCCGGCGGCAACGCCAAAATATCCGCTTCTATCTCTTCTCCGTAAAGATATTCCACTGCGTCCTCCAAATTTTTAAAATATTTTCTGCTCATTTTAGCAAAAAATTTTATATAGAACCTGAAATAAAAAAAAGTATATAACGCCCAGCGTCCTCATTTGAGGACAGGTATGTTTGATAGGTTATATTTTAACAGTTAAAAACAATATTTACTCCAGCAAAATGTATTTTATAAACTACATAAAAATACTAATAAAATCACTTTATAGAAGTAACCTACCGTAATCCTGAAACAAACTGCAATTAAATATATAACAGCCAGTGCACGCCTTTTAAAAAGTTAAAACAAAAAGCGTTGCCATGTATATATCTTACTACTACCAAAACCAAAAACATACGTAACAGTTGGTGCTCGATGCAGACTTAAATTTCGACTGATGAAAACCTTATCCCGCGCGGTGCGACTCTCACTCCTCCCCACCTAAACACACTGTCTTCAAATAAGGACGCTGGGCGCTAATGGGTTAAATTAAAAAAGTTTGTGTTACAGTGATGGAAATAAATGAAAATGGAATAAAATTAAAATAAAAATTAGGTTATCGGGGGTGATACCACGAGTGCTTAAATATTACCGATAATTTTTATGAAGGCTTGTTGTTTAACAAGCTTGAATGAAAATTATCTGGTTAATTTTTATGCACGAGCGGTATTTGGGGAGAATATCTCTAGAATGGAGAAATATGGAAGTATTATACTATTAAAATGTTTTTTTATACAATTTTCAATTTCATGCAACATAATTAAAACTATAACTGAAATTGTTTTTTAATTACCTTATCTATTTCTTCATCGTGTATATGACCAAATCGACTCATTTTTACTGATTTTGGCATTTCTAATTGACAATATAAAAATAGGTTCGATTGTGTTTGTAAGTAAGTGGAAATACCACGTTGTCTAGGCAACGTGAAATTTCCGCTGATTTTTTTTTATTTTTAACGTGTCTTATGAGAAAATTTATACTTAAGAGTCCATTCGCGCCGAGAAAATTGGATCCAATTTGGGATTCGGGGCATAATGTTTTTCTCAAAAGCGGTATAAGTTATCGATAATTTTGAAAAACTATATGAAAGCCAACACTTAAATCTAGGCTTCTGCTGTAATAGTTTTTTAATGTTTGATTTAGTTTTTAATATTCTCTTGAGTGTAAGTCACCCTAAAATCGGTTATGTTTAGATAATATTTTCTCTTAACTCGACCCATATTTCAAAAATCCGGTACAGCAGAGGCATAGATAATTTCCTTACCTTTAAAGTGGTGGATAATTTATGTCAATTAAGTGAAAAATAGTTACCGAAAAACGTTATCTCCTGTGGGCTTGCAATCGGAAACAACATCGCATCAATACATCGAATTTGGAAGAACCTAAATAAAATATAATATTTTTAATGTGGCTTTACGAAAATTGTGGAAGTGGGAGTTTGTTAGTCTCCGCGTCCTTTCGCCCGACCCCTAAGGTGTAGCGTAAATGCACTCTTAAGTGAAATATTTATCAAAATAATTTAATTATAATAAAAAAGCGTAGGGTGCAATTAACGATATTTTTGCATAATAACTCTTATTTTGTAAATAGCTACCAATAAAATAATTGTAACATTTAATAATAAGCACCCCACGCTTTTTTACTATAATTGAACTATTTTGTTAATAATTTAATGTTTATTTTTATCTTATTCCAAATTAATTAGTCATAACTGATTATTGGAATTTCTAGCACTGTTACACTAATGACTAGCTCTTTATAATTAAAAATTATTTTCTTCTTTTAAGTTCGGTTTGCTATAAAAGCCTGTTTTTATAGTTTTTTTAAACAATAATTTATTTTACTGTTATAGGTATTGTTTAGTCATGGAACATAAATATTATCGGTAAAGTTAAAATATTTTACAGATCGATCTTAGTCTAAAAGAATGTAAAAACTCGTATACACTAACCATTTTTTATTTTGTTGCTCTTCTTGGTTCAATTGCAAACTTTTTACAATAAAGCAATCAATCATTTGTAAAGTTATAAGTACACAAATAAAATATACCAGCAATTTCACTGCACAAGCTGCTATTTTTTATTTTTTTATATCTTAGCCTGTATGTTTTACACGAATTAAAATAAACAAAAAGTAAAATATATTTATTAAAATATTAAAAAATTATTAAACACTGTAATAGTACGAAAATCTTATTTGAATATTAAAAAATGTGTTTTGGCCAATAGTCTAATAAAGAAGCTTATTTCCTGCGAAAATTAGTTACAAGTCTCCTAAAAATATGGTTGATGGTTTAAAAGATCTGGAATGGCATTTAGAAAAAGACGTTTTTTGATTTTTTTCTGCAAAAAAATACAATTGTTTTAAAAAAACCTCTAAAAAAATAGCCGTCCAGCTTTTTGGCAAAATCTCAAAAAGTATAATTGACAGCTCAAATATTATAAAAGTTTCTGAAAGACAAAGAAATTTTAGTTCTCGATTCCCGGAATTGTAGCTCCAATATTTATAACATAACTTTAATTCAGTTTCGGCATGCGCGCGCTCTCACTGTACTGAACGTAGTTTTTAAATAACTTTTTTATGCAATTATATTATTTAAAAAATTTGAAAAATTCTGGTATCGTCTAGACAATTCAATGAATATGATCATACGATAATAAAAGTTGTATCACCATTTTTTAAAAAGTTATTCAGTTGTTAAATAACAGTTTTTACGGGTCTCTGTTGTCTTAAAAGGCGGTATAAAAGTTTAAATAATTAATCTACAATTTTTTTGTTTCTTGGAGCTATTTTTATAAGCATACTCAGCAAGATGACATTATGAAAGTTTATACAAAAAAAAAAGAATATTTCAGTAATAAAATTATTAATTTTTGAAGTTAAAAAAAGTTTAACATTTTAATAATGTTTCTTTAATATATATTTTTTTAAATTTTAAGCTATTACTGATTTCGTCTTCATTTTAGGCATTTTATAATTACTTTCTAAATATTTTCCTGCATTTGTTTATAATCGTTTTTTATATTTTCATTAGTAAAATAAATTATTAGAAAATATTTTTTAAAATTATAATTTGCATTTCTAAATATATAAAAAAATATATTTAAGAAACATTATTAATATTTTTACTTTTTTTTACTTCAAAGGTTAATAATTAATGAAATATTTTTTTTATAAACTTTCATAATGTCATCTTGTTGAGTATGTTTATAAAAAGGGCTTCAAAAAAAATCAAGCCCACAAAAAAATGATTGTTCGGACTGTGGTCGACAATGATTTCCATGTATTTTGACGCTGAATCGATCCAGTTCAGAAATGATGTCTAAATAGGCCCAGGCCAAAAATGGCCTAAGGCCAGAAAGATGGATTCGGATAGCAGTCAAAAGCATTCTTAAGCCAAAGCCAGATTTGTGGTCAAAAAGTTTATGGCCAACTGGAATTCCGATATGACCCAAAAAATGACCCCTTAGGGACCGGAAAATCGTGTTTCCGACGCCGCAATCGCAACAGTATTTTTATGTACTTTTAATTTCTGGAACTCTGACTGTGCTCGAAAAGTTTTTGGCCAACTGGTATTTCTCGTTTGGACCGGCAAAATGACCCTCTAAGGGCCGGAAAATCGTGTTTCAGACGCCGCAATCACAACAGTGGTATTTTTTTGTACTTTTAAATTCCAGAATTCAGACTGTGCTAAAGAATTTTATGGCCAACTAGAATTCTCCGTGTGGGACCGGGAAAATAACCCCCTTAGGGGCCGGAAAATCATATTTCGGACGCGCAATCGCAGCAGTGGTATTTTTATGCACTTTTAAGATTCTGAAACTAACTGTTCTCAAAAATTTTATGGGAATGAAATTGCTATTGTGGCGTCAAACACAATTTGGCATGAAAGTCATTTCGTTCCAAACAAAGTAGTCCATAAACTGTTGACCAATTCATTAATTCAAGGCTTAAATACCACTCCGTATCGACTATCTGACCCCAAATTTTCCTAAGGACTTTCAGTTGCTAATTTTACCATAAATCCAGCTGGCTTAGAATGCTACTTCGACCCGCCTCATACTCATTTCAGGCTATAGAGACCATTTTGGCCTCGGGAATTCCGAGGGCCATTCTGACTAGCTGGGATTCAGCGTGGAAATTTACGTGGGTATCCATTTCAAAATCGAACACTCATTTTTTTTTGTGGGATGAGATTAATTATTTAAACTTTTATACCGTCTTTTATGAGAACAGAGACCCGTAAAAAAAACTATTAATTAACAATTGAATAACTTTTTGAAAAATGGTGATTCGACTGTTATTATCGCGGGATCATATTCTGGTGTCTAGATGACACCAGAAACTTTTAATATTTATTAATATTAAAAGTATAAGTGATAGCTCACTTATACTTTTAGAGATTTTGCCACAAAGCTGGACAGCTTTTTTTTACAGTTTTTTGTTAATAACAATGGTAATTTTTTTGCAGGAAAACTCCAAAATACCTCTTTTCTAGATGCCATTCCGATCGTTAAACCGGTTCAAACTACGGCCGAGGGCCACATCCGGCCCGCGGAGATTAGCCCCGGAGAGCTAGCTTGAAAACTCCTTTTAGAGAACAAATAATTTTTATAGCAAATTAAATTTAGTTTACTGAAGTATTCTAATTTTATGTTGAATAATTATTAATATGACATCTACATTGATATAGTCATGGGCTAACTCCGCTAACTCATAACATTCTTGTAGGCTTATTGTTATTGTTTTTGTGATAAGTTGGATAAAGAAACGCAGAATTATAATGAGTAAAGACATGTATAATATGCAGAAAATTTAACTTCAGTATATAATAACTAACAAATTATTGAAATGAATCCAACTAACATTTTATACATTTTAAATAATCACATAACTTATAACAAACATAATGACATATGAAATACTAATGAGATTTATGTAATTGAGATTTTCCACTGACAATAGTTTGTAGTTGTGGACTAATTTTACTTGTACCAATTATTAAAAGAGATTTAAGATGCTCATCAGTTAATTTCGATCTGTAAACATTTTTTGTGTACTTCATTTTGGAGAAGGTTTTCTCACACAAATAAGTAGTACCAAAAACAGAAAACAGACCACGAGCAAATTTATGCAAATTATCAAATTGTGTCAGTGGAAGACTCTTATAAAATTCCAACAAAGATGAGTTTTGATATTTGTTCTTAATTATATCACTGCATTGTAGATCAATCATTTCCATTTGAAGTTCCGGGGCTAGGGTTTCAATGTCAGTATCAAAAGGATTCTGAAAAATCTTAATTTGATTCGCAATGGCATCAAAGTCCAGAAACGAGTATCAAAATTATCTTCAAAGCACTCAAAGTTTCGATTGCAAAATCGATAGGAAACTCAGTCTCAGTAGTGTGGCTGAATATTTCACATGTTTTAAAATGTGAAAAACATTTACTTCGTAGTTGTGATTGAAACAGTCTCAATTTCTTCCGGAATGATTTGATATTAGTGTATAAATCAGGAAGATGCTGGTTTTCTCCTTGCAATCCCAAATTCAGTTCGTTCACATGTTTTGTCAAATCAACATAGAATGCTAACTTCCACAGCCATGCGTTGTTTTGTAATTCAGTAAGAGGGCGATGCTTTTCATTCAAAAAATTTCGATCACTGCTCGAAGTTCAAAAAGCGCTGAAGGACTTTCCCACAACTAAGCCAGCGTACGGCAGTATGATAAGGTAAGTCAGTTTCTCCAATCTCTTCAATAAATTGTCGGAATTGTCGGTGATTCAGCCCAAAGATCTGATAAAATTAACAGTTGATATGACTGGTTTCAGAACGTCAGACATATCCAAACATTTTCCGCACAAAGACTGTTGATGAATGATACAATGTAAGACTAATGGTTTTGAACCACCGTCATTTTCTACAGCCTTTGACACAAGAGCGACCACTCCTTTATCTTTCCCACTCATGTTTTTGCCTCCATCAGTTGTAATACATTTCAAGTTTTTCCATCGAAGGTTCTTTTGATTAATGGCCATTTCAACTCCTTTAAAAATATCTGTACCAGTAGTTGTGCCATGAATACTATACATATCAAGAAGTTCTTCGTGCACTTCATAGCTTTTATCTACTCCTCGAATATAAATCAACACCTGAGCAGTATCTGACACATCCGTTGACTCATCCAAGGCCAAAGAAAACCACTCAAAATGTCCATTTTTGTCGAACAGTTGAGAGGATATATTTTCAGCGATGTTTTCTACCCTTCGAGCCACAGTGTTTGCTGACATACTGACAGTTTTTAATAAATTTACCTTTTCAGGGCACATTTCTTCGGCTACTGCAATTATGCATTCTTTGATCATTTCTCCATCGGTGAATGGTTTTCCACGTTTTGCAATTTCAAGAGCCACACGAAAGCTGGCACGAGTTGCAGCCTCTTGTTCAGTTTTGAGTTTTGTAAATGAAGATTGCTGCGATTTCAATCCGCGCTGCATAGCTTCGAATTTTTCTGTCCGCAAACTTCCTGTATATTTTGAGTAATTTTGAAAATGTTTTGTTTCATAATGACGTTTAATGTTATATTCTTTGAGAACGGCTATGCTTTCATTGCAAATCAAACATAGCGCCTTGTTACTGGACTCAATTACGAAATACTGAATGTTCCACTGATCTTTGAATTTTCTGCATTCACTATCAATTTTTCGCTTCTTTTCCATACTACTAATTCACACACAAAAGCAACAATTCAAATCAAAATACTGTTATAAAGATGTCTTAAACTTAAACACGCACAAACACGTTTTAAGGAGGTATGCAATATTTTATTTAACAACAGTGTCATAGGAACTGACTCGTGGTTGCGCCACTAGCCTTCCAATTACTGCCATCTAGAAGTGAGTGGAAGACACCAGAACTTTCTCGAACCAACGAGATTATACTGTACGTGCTATTAGCGCCATCTGTTAGCGATAGAAGGTACTACCTATTTCCGCTTGTGTCCACCAGATGTCGTGTCACGTTACTTCTCACGGCTCGTACTCTACGACTAATCTAGAAATTACAGATAATGACAGGAAAATTAATAATATGCAGTGTTGCCGTTTTGCGGACTTTAGTCCGATTTGCAGCCTTTTTTAAACGTTGTGTACTTTTTCGGACTTTTTTTTTCATCTGTGGACTATTTCACTTCTTACCACCGGCAACAATGATAATTGATAATATGGTTTTGGCCCACGGAACTTACTGGAGTAATCAGTATGGCCCTAAGGCTGGAAAGTTTGGAGACCCCTGGTTTAAACCATAAACCATATTTTTAGGAGACTTGTAACTAATTTTCGCAGGAAATCAACTTCTCGATTAGACTACAACATGACATTTTCCCATTAAGTATTTTTGATCTTTACTTTTGTAAGTGGTAAAACGAATAATTAACAAATTGAGAAATGACGCAGTGATTCTCGCAACCCTACTTTTGGCCCTATCTAGGTAAAAAATTAAGTTTTTTTATTTTTTTTTATCCTGCTTGTTTTTACGGCGCATTTATGATAAAAAAAAATGTCGTAAAAGGAAAAAATTAAAATTTTTGATAGCTTTTTTGTCTATAAAAGTTGAAAAAAAATATTGGTTTTCATGTTTTTGGATAAAATTTATATATCTTTTTTTGATGTTTTTAATATTTTTTTTTTGAAAAATACATAAAACAACGAACAATTTGGAAAAACTAACCAGAACTCATTTTGACATCATTTTTTTTTTAATTATTTGTTTTTAAACGTAGATTGCAAAAAAAATCGATAAGCTTGAAGACAATAAAAATAAAAGTTATTTATGATTATTTGCAAAAATAACGATATTTTGAACTTTCAAAGTTGATATTTTAATTGAAATATTAAGTTTTTGATATTTTCGCTATCATCATCATAAATCCGCCGTAAAAACAATCAATTAATCTATTTTTTATGACCGAATATAGGGTTGACCCTACTTGCAAATAATTACCAAATTGTTTATAGCAATTATTTTTAAGCAGAGTAATAAAAAGGAATTAAATCCAGTTGAATGACGTTGCAAGTCTCCAAAAAACGGCTTAATGCCTCAGCCAGATAGCTTGTAATTATTCACAGGACAGTCAAGCAAACGGTGGATGTTGAAAATTGGGTATTAAAAATAACATTTTTTGTAAATACTGCCCGGGTATAAATTCAAGCCATTTTGAAATATTTGAGGAAGACATAAATGAAGATATAGACCGTAAATTATAAATTGTTCCTGATTTCCGATAGTTTTGAAGTAATTTTTATCAGTTTTAACTACCTTTTTTATTTAAAACACCTTTGTTTATATTAAGATATAACCACAATGATTAGATACAATTAAAAACATTTATATATAAAATAACGTTATAAACTTTTTTCTGGATAAAAAACCTTTATTATAAGGAGCAAAAATAATCTGGTATAAAACAAAAATCGGCAAAAATAAATGAATTCATTGAAAAGTAATAAAATTCAAAAAATCAAATATCTGTAAAATGTTAATCATTTCTATTTAGTAAAGCAATTCCTGTATCTATCTTACCTCAAAAAAAAAGTTGTGGACAAAAACCTAAAACAAAAATGCGATTTTTTGTTTAATTCGTGTTTTGCATATATTCAGATTTTTTTTCCTTTAAAAGGTACCATTTCAATAGGAAATTTAGTTCTACTTACATAAAAAGTATTTTATATTTTTTTCCAAGAAAATATATAGATTTCGAGATCAGAAACGACTAAATTTAATAACACTTTGTAATTTTTTTATAATTAGGCACCTAAAAACCATAATTAATCATAAAATTGCCTAAAATTTAATTTTTTTAAAGTGAGTGGCGCTATATTAGCTGTCAAGAACACATTTGAAGTTGATGAATTTACAATAATATAAATCGGGATAAAACGTTTTGCATTCTCTTTAGAAACAGATCAACTACAAAATGTCGGAAAGAAATAGTGGATCCTACGAAGGGGGGTGTTTTTTACCCCAATCGTCTAAAAAAACAGGTTTTTCATCCCTGAAAATTTGTTTACACTAAAAAGTCTTTTTTATGGTAATAAAGCTGTTTTTACAGAAATTTAGCGAAATGTTTGTTTTAGGGGTGTAGGGGGTAAAAAAAGGGTGAATTCAGCCCTTCCAAGCCCTCAAATGTAATTTCTAATATCATATTCGAATTCAGTGACCCAAACAACCTGTATGCACCATTAAAAATTGGAAAAACTTTTTTTTGCGAAATGTATGTTTTAGGGGTATAGGGGTAAAAAAGGGTAAATTCAGCCCTTCTAAGCCCTCAAATGTAATTTATGTTTTACCTATCTATTATTGATCTATAATACCTTAGAAACGGAATATGTTATGATAGCAATAATGCCCTAATGCGCTAATATGGAAATTTTATTGCTTATCCAATTTTATTTCTCTCACAATAAAGATCAAGTTTATACAAAAAATAATTTTTCTTTAAACAATACTAAAAATTAAACTTTATTTCCAAAATAAAAATTACAATCTTGAAATGTCCCGGAAAATGTAGCTGATCCCACTATAGAATGGTCGGTGTTTTTTGTGATGGTAGCAGCGGTGGTAGCACTAACGCTATTTTGTATAGAAGAACAGTCCATTAAAGAATTTTCAATAGTCGATACGGAATTAACCTCGGAATTAACTGAATTGGCAATCATTTTGGCTACTTTGTTTTTGGATGAAATACTTTCTTCTATATATCCTTCAGCTACTGAAGAGCTTTTCCATTTCCCATGTTGTTTTAGCGTTTCAAACGAAGCACCTGCCTCAACAAGTAAAGTTGACGATGTGCGACGCAAACAGTGGCCGGTGTAAGCTTCTGGATTATCCAGTTTAAAAATTTTGCGATCAATGTTGGGACGCTTCCTATGGTATTTTTCCAATGGGTTGTACTGTACATCGACCCTTTCTATAGGTAAGAAAGAATCTTCGCTCCTTTATTCCAGCTGGTCTTAATGTTGTGTACGTTTTTATTAAATTTAAAGCGCCTAAATCTTCTTCAATGATAGTAAAACTTTTTGAAGTTGAAGTTTTAGTTTCTGGTACCTTTATAACCAAGACTGTTCCTCTATCTTCAATGTCATCAATGGTCATTTTGACCAACTCATCTCGTCTTAAACCTCCAAAAACACCCATTACCAATATGACTTTGTGTACCAAGTAGATATCATCAGATACCTTCTTAATAAATTTTAATATTTGTTCTCCTTCCAAAACTTTAGACTTCTTCGGGACGTATCCTTTCGACTTAACTTTTAAAAAAGATATGAGACGATGGTATTGCGAAATGTCTATATTTTCATAGACCATCAACGTAGACCTTAGGGTGGAATACTTGGTCCAGAAGAGTTCGGACTGTATTTTTCCGACTAAAAATAATAAAGTTTGTTAAACATGTGTATTAAAATAAAATCAATAACACCAGTTCCTGGAAATATGCCATTAAAACGTTTTCGGTTATTTGAAGAATTGCGTTCGCATCTTTCCAAATACCAAATATGCCATACTCCCGATCATACTGTTGCCTTGATTTAACTGGCAAAAGATTTTCGGTCGCTTTTATGGCCTTTTCTCTTATATTTTGTGGAATTTCTTACATTTTGAGCAAATCGTTAAATAAAAAATGCCAACTGACTAACTGACAGAAACATCAAAGTCAAACTTAACACCAGTCATTATCTACTTACGTATACAGGTACAGGTGCAACTTATTTTTTATATTGCGAATAAATAATGTAATTAGTCATTGAAAAACTCTTTTTTGGGTAAAACATAAAGCATTGTATGCACCACGGGCTTTACTGGACTATAATGTCCATCAGGTCGAAATCTAGCCCTCGGGCCAGAGGCCAGAGGCCCTCGGGCTATTTCGACCTTCAGGGCATTATAGTCCCAGTAACGCCCTTGATACATAAATAGCTATTCTGATATTGTATTTAAATTAAGTGGCCTAAAAAACCTATATGAACTATTAAAAATGGTAAAGGAAACGTTTTTAATAATTTTATGCTTAGGGAACAGCTCTTAGGGGGTGAAAAAGGTGAAAAAATGGAATAAAAACACCTCCTTTTGTAGGATCCACTATTTCTTTCCGACACTTTGTCGTTGATCTGTTTCTAAAGGGAATGCAAAAGGTTTCATCTCGATTCATGATCTTCTAAGATTATTTAACGGTAAATTACCGATTTACCCGGACTATAAAAATTCAATATTAGGTAAGCAAAAGCAAAAAACTGAAAAATATGACAAGGAGTTCAAAAGATAAAAAAGTTTAGGGACTTTTAGTTACATAGACATGCCAATTATTAATTCGTTGGCTAAAATTACCTATTTATTAAAAAAAAAAACAAGTATGATGCAGATATACATCGCAAAGTGCATTAGGATCGCAATAGCAAATGATGTGTAAAATGAGCAAATAGGTACGTTCACTTGTAATTTCTAACACCGTAACAATAATTTTTAAAATCGTCTGTTGGTTCATCGTAAAAGTGTGTGCATTCGATTAAAATTTCTAATCGCCTGATATAATTACCTACAATTAATCGGGGTCTGAATGCGGAAAATAACACAGCTGTAGAATGGTGTAAATTATTGTTTCACGGATTGGTGAAGGTTTAGTTTTTAATTACTATTTGTTTAATTAAAAGTAGTATTTTAGTGTTTTTTTTTTAATTTAAAAAATGCCCATTGGCTTGAACTTCTTTATTGGGTCGCTCGACTCAACATAACCACTCGCGTCTAGAGGCTCACAAGCTTCTTGACAGTTTTGGCACATAAAATGCTTTAGTATGCAGGGACTCGGCTAAAAAATTACGTTTTAATGTAATTATTTAGGATCTTTTTTAATACGTCCCCGCATTTAAAAAGCAAAATAAAAAGCCGCTTTGCTAACCAGAACTAACCATGACGGACTAAACTTAGGGCTTATGAATTTGTCTAAATTATTTGGGAAATAAATAATTACACTTTAAAAAAAATTATAACTTTTACGATATCAAAAATTATAAAAATTTGGTAATAACTTCGATGTAGGGATAATTTAGACAAATTCAAAAGCCCTAAGTTCTAGTCGGCCATGGTTAGTTCTGGTTAGCAAAGAGGCTTTTTATTTTCCCCAATTATATATCAGACGTAAAAATGCGGAGACGTATTAGAAAAGACTCATGATTTTTTTTCATATTAAATGCATTATTTAGAAAAATCCTACATTGTATAATAAAGCATGTTTCAAGTGACAACACTGTCAAGAAGCTCGTGAGGCGGGGTATCTCTAGACGCGAGTAACATAACCCTATTCTTACGTCGACCTAGTAAGAACACCGCTGTGTTCGCAAGTCGACGTCTTGGTTGTCCCAGTAGGATCTAAGACGAACACTCAAACTCAAACTTAAGGTGATAGCATACCGTGCTGATGAGTGAATGACATCCTGTGCCTTAAACAGGTGTCTCCAACGGTGCCTCTGAGAAACAGGGCGACCTCTCGGATTATCTAGCCTTACTGCGGTAATGTGGGACTACGCCGTGGTGGACTATTACTTCCCTAGCTTTAAACAGAAAGCGGACAGAATCGCTTTCATAGGAAAAAAGTGACAAAGGTACGCTGGCCGAAACGGATAAATCCGGAGTCTCATGCATCCGATTTCCGATGATCCGATCATCCGAAAGTATTTTGATTGGTCAGAACATTGTGGCGCCACATGCTCTGACCAATCAAAATACTTTCGGATGATCGGATCGTCGGAAATCGGATGCATGAGACTCCGGCTTAATCCGTTTCGAAAGATGCCACCCAAGGTCATAAGCGGACAAAGGTGCGCCGACCAAAACGGGTAAATTCGTTTCGAAAGGTGCCCCTGAAGTCACAGGCGCCTGTTTCACGGGGAAGGAAAAATCCATCCCGTACAAGAAATCCCTAAATCCAAACAGAAGGCGGACAGCACCGTTTTTAAAATAAAAAGGGTTCCCTGGCTTTAAACAGAAAACGGATACAACCGTTTTTATAGGGAAAGGCCGGAGATACGGCCTTAGAAGGAACATCTAGTTTCTGTAACAAGGGCCTGATAGCTACCCACGTCATTATACCGGGAGATGAGGACATGACGGATATAATCGTCTGCTCGTCATACTTTCCAGGAGACAGGGATACCAGAACACATATTGTGCTCGTGTCCGTTAGAGGCACGAGAAAAGGGAGGTGTAAGAACTCTCTCCCAAATTGATATCGCATTTATTGGATGTCTGATCCTATTGGGAGAAATATAAATGGGTTTGAGCCACAATAGACCGAGAGGTCGCTGTGGAGGGCGTAAAAAGTCTACTCACTTTAAACCTAACCTAACCTAGTAAGATCTTATGTGAACACCCTACATTAGTTAGTCCTGTTAAGTTCCAAACGTTTTGCTATATTGGAAATCTTTTGGGAGGCGAGTCTTTTAATACCCTCGGGAGTCAAAAAATGCTCCTTCTAGATATTTTAGCCTTAGGCGTTTTAATTTCATAAATTCGTATAGTATATGTTCCGCGGTTTTGCTCGATCTGTTACAAAATCTACAGCGTTCATTGTCAGTCTTTTTCATCTTTGTAAGGAGATATCTTAGAGGCCCTGTCCTGTCAAGAATTAAGTGACTATCCTGAGTTTATTTTTTTTAAACTCTTAAATAGCTTCTTAGTATACTTATGTGATATGAATATTTTCGCCTCTCTTTGGTCTCGAGCGTCATTCCAGTGAGTCTCTTTTTGCATCTTTTCCTATTCGTCGAGTTCTTCTAATTGCGCCACAGAAAGGTTTCTGTCTGTAAAACGGGGCATGTCCACCCACTTTGGCTAGCTGGTCGGCAATTTCATTGTCTACCACTCCTTCATATCCTGGCGCCCACATTAGAGTAACTCTGTTGTTTGTGGCCAGTTGATAAGGATATTTTCAGCGTTCTCAGGCAAGCTTTAAATCAAAGCAGCATGAAGCTAAAGCCTTTGAGGCGGCCTCACTGACTAGTCTACATTTGAGTCGTTACACGCCTGCACCAACTTAATCTTTTATCTTAAATCCGTCCGTATACTAGATCAGCGAACCTCGTTCTAGTTGTTGTTCTCTTATAGTTTGGCAGCTGTGAATTGCCACGTCAGCCTCGAAAATCGCGAACCACTGGGATTGTGTCTGTGGGTTTGGTCAGAGCTTAAGTTTAAATACTTTTTTAATATTCTGGAGTAACCAGCCTGATTTCCTCACTTCAATTTACGTTTCTGTATTAGTCTTGAGGCACTAAGTGTGGCTTTTCATCCTACACTCAAGTAGAGCGGAACCAGGCTTAGCATTGCGGCGTTTGGAGTAGTTATCATGGCCCCTGTAATTCCCAGACAGGCAAGATTTTACTTACCTACCTTTGTGTCGTTACTTTCTCTTTTTTTGCCAGCACACCAGGGAGGCATAGGTGATTATCAGTTTTACGATGGTAATGTATTACCAGTAGATCATATTGGGTTAAGTCTCCACGTTTTTCCAAATAGCCTAGGGCATAACCATAATGCTCTTGGGGCCTTTGCGATAGTCCTTTTTAGGTGTGAGTTCCAATAAGGCATCTGATCAAGGACAATATCCACATACTTGCTTTTTTTGAAAGCTCGATCATCTTGGCGTTCAGCGTAGTACTATCACGGTTTTGCTCAGATTGACGTTTAGTCCCTCTTCTGCACTAGTTTTTGACGATGTTTAAAGCAGTTTGTATGCATGCGCATTTGCTAGTCGCCCTTACAATAGATCATCAACCACCGTTGACCAGAACGCAGGCGACAAGACTGTAGCGGTCGCGTCCCCTATTCATGAGCTGATAACGCGGCTTTTTAGCATGGACTTGATCCATGCTCAGAAATAGAGATATCAGATGAACTAGCAAGAGCATGTTCGTCTAAAAAGTTTAACGGTCCAGAGCTTGGCCTTGGACTATTAAAACAGGCGATGAAAACAACAATAGACAGATGGTCCCAAAACAACATTTAGATCGTAGGAAGGCGTCTATAGGGGGGATGGAGTTCAGCCTCAAAATAGTTATCAATTTTTGCTGTAAGAAAAGCTTTATTATTTTATCTAAGTTGGATTTATTGTTGAAAATGACTTACTTTAACAGATTTTTTACAATATTTTAATAACTTAATATACGTGCTGTTCAAAAATAATATTAAAAATCAAATTGAGAAAGTTGGCAAAAATATTCTTTTGTTTTAATTGAAACCCGCAAATAATATAATTTTATCTTACTTAGTATTAAAAATAAGGGCAAGTTTGTGTAACGGTGTCTATTCCGAAAATTTTGAGTTTTTGATATCTTACCAGTTTAATATTTTTATATGGCGATTCAATAATACTCAGAGTTGCCTATGATGTCGTTAAAAATAATTACTATAGAAATTTCACCATCGTAGCCAACTAAGAATAAAATGTCCTGGCTAAATATGAGTATAACTAATTTTCAACTCAGCAATCGCCACATAAAAATATTAAACCAGCAATTTATCAAAAACTAAAAATGTTTGGAGTAGACAACCTTAAACAAACAAGATTTCCATCAAAAAAATGGAATATTTCTCAATTACATTTGTAATCTTATTTTTTAAACACACTGTATAATAAGTTAGTAAAAATATGTAAAAACTGCTAAAGTATGTGCTTTTCAACAAAAAATCCAACTCATATTAAATAATAAAGGCTTTCTTATAGCAAAAATTGATAATTATTTTGGCGGCTGCAAACGTCACTTTGACGTAAAAACTTAAATACGTCAAAAACGCTTAGATTTAGGTATGAGATATGATTTATGAAATCTGCCTAAAATTGTGAAATGTGTAAATCTAAAAATGTAATAATGTAAAGGGTGTTTTAATTAAATTAGGCAAATTCTCACCTACTCCCTGTATAACCGAAAGTGCCACCATCTTAAAAATATTTTAGCCCAATTGTCCCCATCGATATTAGCATACCTTTAGTTCTTCAAAATTTTCCAAAGCCTACTTTTCGAGAAATCGATCGCCGCAGTTCGTCGGAGAACACCCTGTATATTTTATTAAACGAAGACTATTAAGTCGAGTAGATTTTGTAAAACAAAAATAAAGCTATGGCATGTATAACGTAAACTTTGTGTTAGTTCTTTCCCACGGGAATGTAATGATTATTCTGCGAAAAACAAAAAGGTTGTAATTAAAAATATATTAGCAAATTTCCTAGTAACCGAAAGGCAGTTATATTTATGACATAAAACATATAAGAAGTTCAGCGAAAACTAAAGGTTTATTAATTACCAACATAAATACAATTATTTAAAAGTAAAATTTCATTAAATATAATAGCAGTTGCCGATGTGTTTATAAATCTTACCACAATATTTAATTTATTATTTTTGTAAATTATTCGTTCTTACTAACAATAACTGTCCCCCATATGTATTAGTTCAGTCACTGAAGGCAAAAATTGGGTATTACCTTCGAAATCCTTATAATTCCAAAGATTTTTCCGAAAATTTGGAATTAAGCTTATTTTATTTTCCACTTTAAAAGTTATATATACGCGCTACGTATTTTTAAGGTGTAAAAACCACCCCTTTAATAAAGAATTAAAAAACTATAGATTTAAGTATTTTATCAGCTGTGTTAATGCAAGACGTTTTTCGTGGTTTTAGTTTAAATTTCGTGATTTGATTTTAATTTTCAATTGGTATAGTGGCATCAAGTGGAAACACTGTATGCCGGACATGCGCCTGGACGCGCAGCCCTTTTTCGATAACTGCAAAAATATGTCATGCTACAGCAGTTCTCGTATTCGTTGTCGCAATTTTCGCTTAAATTCTAAGTGCCTAGAAGCCATAAAATCCCATAATTTGTTAAATGGTTCCGCGTGGATCTTCTAGACATTAAAGCTGCAACGGAGGCCCTCCCATCGACTAGATTCATCACAAGTTGGAATCTGGTAAGTTTTCGTTTAAGCCACTCGTTCGCCATTTTTCGCTTTGTCGTTTCTCGTGTAAAAATGTATAATGGTAGGTGCAACGCCTAAATAAATAATAAATACAGTCCACTTAACATCTACCACACACCACATTATAACACATACACCACCTTATAACAAGCTGTAATTCTAATTATATGTAAATTTATGATTTTTTTTATTGTGGAATTTTATTTATGGTATCTAACAATATTACAATATACAATATACATACTCAAACAAAAATTTTAACTCCTAAATTACTTCTACTTATAACTGTAGTCATATTTGTATCAATCAAAAACCCATAGTACGCCTTTAGAAACATCGGTGGACAAAACTTTGAAGCATCAAATATATTTTTTTATCTTAATATAAACTTATTTTTTATTATTTACTTATATTTTATTTTTTAATAACAAATAATTCTTGACAACTACAATGAGTAAATGTGCACCACATATTTATTCTCTTGTATTTCAAAATATAGGGCAAGTTTTTAATTGCATCGATGGATCCAGCGCATTAAGCGCTAATTCATCAAACCGTTTTTAAACTACCACTAGAGAGTGCTATGGATTCCATCAAAGCGTTTTTATAAAATACTTGAGGAAAAAATATAAATAAATACGAAAGAGAAACACAACAATCAGCTAAGCAATGACAGTTGCAGAACAAACAGCAAAGCATTTTTAAACATTTCGTTTATTCATTTCATCAGAAATTCTCATGACGTTATTTGACGTTCAGCGCATAAATTCAGCGTACTTTTTATCGATGGAATAAAGAGCGATGACACACACAGCGGTTTTTGCCGACTCGGCGGCCGACTCGTCCGTTTCTCGGCGCGATGACACATACATCGGTGTGCGCCGACTCGGATGTTGCTTGGACACAGGAATTTGTTGACTCGGCAAGAGGCAGAACTTCGCAAACCAGTGTCAACTTGAGATATGGATGACGATTTAAAACTAATAATACTTTAGGGTTTACTGTATTTGCGCAGGAAAAGGAGAATGCAAAATAAGAAGCCAAAGGACATTTTTATACTTTGTTTGCTGAAGTTCGAAAGGATGAAGAAAAAATTTTTAATTATACTCGTATGTCAATGGCTTCTTTTGACGAACTACTTAATTGTATAAAAGAAAAAATAACAAAGAAAAATACGCGTATGAGAACATCCATTCCACCAGAAGAAAAATTGGTCATAACCCTCAGGTAAGTTAAAAAAAAATGTTATAAGATTAGATATGCTATATTTATTATTAGGAAATCTCGAAAGTAATACAATAAACATTTTTTGTGTTAACACCAAATAAATAAATCAGTAATCATAATTTTGTAATATTTATAAGTTTGTGACTTGTGAATCAACACTTTCTCCAAAATTAGAATAATAGGATGCAGCGGATTCGGTTGGGGATGGTGTTGGCATTGGAGTCACGAAAGTTCTAGACGGATACTGCTGTGATGCAGTTTGCAGTGGATGGGGGATATACGTTTGTGGCTGTTGTTGCGATTGATGTTGCTGGTGAAGACCTGAGTATGAATGAGTTTGTAAATTTGTAAATGTATGCTGGTCCTGCTGGTTCATAGTTTCGTACTTGCTAATAATTTGCATAAGCTCAATTCTGCAACGGGTATTTAAATATCGGGGTAATGATGCAAGACTTGGCACCAAAAACAGCAAAAAGATACGATTATCGTCATTCCTTTTTTGCTCTCGCTTCTCGTAACTGTCCAATGATCGTAAATTTTTTTCTTCAACAGGGTGTAGTCTTTTTTTGCCCACGATCTGGGTTGCGCGTTCACCTAAAACATTTCGTGAAGAAAAGCTGGTTGAAGGTGGAGATGTAGCTTCTTGGACTTCATCATCTTCTTCGTTGTTTTCATGTTCTTCTTGAACTGATGATGATGCGGAGCTTTTACATTCTAATGAACTGACTGTCCTTTTTGGTGTCACAGTGTCCCTTAGAAATTCCAGTTGTTGTGAATACATGTAGGGAGTTTTTTGTGAGCTCCGTCTCCACTCTTGCCTTTTCTCTCTTGAATGTCTCTTGTAAACCGATCTCGAACGTTCTTCCACTTTTTTTGTAGTATGTCTCCTGTAAATATTAAAAAAAAACATTAATTACTAAGTACATTATTACTTAAGTACTAAAAAAAGCAAATAACCTCTCTTTATTAGAGTAATATTTGTGTTTTTCAGATATCTGGCTACTGGATGTTCGCTAAATGAGTTACACTACACATTTCGAGTAGAAAGGTCGACTAGCAGTTGTATATATTATTAAAGAAGTTTGTGAAGAAATATGGGCGTGTCTTGGCGAAGTTACTATACCTCCACTAACTACTCAAAAGTTGTTAGACATAGCAACAGGATTTGAAAAATATGCAAACTTTCCTAACGTCATTGGTGCTATCGATGGAAGCACATCCGAACTAAACAGCCACCCAATAGCGGTTCCATGTATTTTAATTACAAAGGGTATTTTTCTACTGTGTTATTTGCTATGTGCGACGCCAATTATTGCTTTACTTACATAGAAGTGGGATCTTACGGCAAATCGAGTGATGCAGGAATTTTTAAAAATTCCATTCTTTTTGACAGGTTATGTGAGAATTCATTAGGAATTCCACCGCCACGTTGCTTACCAAATTCAGCTGAGTATTTTCCGTATGTAATTTTGGGTGATGAAGCTTTTCCATTGTCTGAAAATTTGCTGAGACCATACGGTGGAAAATATTTAACAGAAGATAAACAAATTTTCAATAACCGATTGTCCATTGCCCGACGATATATTGAATGCACATTTGGAATCTTAGCGAACAAATGGCGAATATTTCATCGACCTATAGATGTTGACATTGATTTGGTTAATAGTATTGTTAAAGCTACCTGTGTATTACATAATTTTGTAAGAATAAGAGATGGAACGCGTGAAGAATCATTTTGTGACAGCAATGTACCACACAGCCACAGTATGGGCAGTTTGCAACCCCATACACGCCATAGGGGAAATGCCAGGGCACTGTCAGCGAGAGATAAATATGCACATTATTTTACAAATTTAAACAAGTGACTAATTTAAATGCAGAATTATTCTTATATTTACTTGTATCTAATAAATAAAAAAAAATTAACATACCTAATTTTTTTTATCGTCCAAATAAGGTCATCCTCAAAACCAAAAACCCCAGTAATTTCTTCCCAGCACTGTTTCCTTTTGATTTTATCACTATAATCGGGTTGGGTCATGTCCCATAATGCTGGACGATTCTGAATTTCATGTATTAATTTTTCAATATCTATAACTTTGGTAGTCATTTTGTGGAATTTTTAATCAAAAAACGCCCTTAAAAACCGACTGAAAAATCGACGTGTCTGACAGTGGACATAAGAAACAATGTAAACAAGCGCCGCCGCGTCTATAAAACCGCACGCGTTTCTTGTGAAAGACGAGGTGTCGAGTCGGCTCTGCGCCGTCAGGCGTAAATCGGCGCTGTGTGTGTTTTGCGTCATTTGAATACACAAGCCTATGTGCCGAATCGGCAGCCGAGTCGGCCGCCGAGTCGGCAAAAACCGCTGTGTGTGTCATCGCTCTAAAGAACTTGCCCATATTGATAACTAAACTATAATATACCAAGTGAGATAGAAAATGCAACAGCTAGAATTATTTATTGAATTTTGATTAAAAAAAAACTCTTAAACATATTTGCTACCATAAAAGAAACGCTGATAAAATTTTGAGGCATTCCGAGCCGTACTTTTTTTGTAAAGGTTTTTTTATTTCATATCAGGATCCGAACAATATATGAACATGTTTACTTAATATTCAGTGATTTTTCTGTGTTAAATCTGTTTGCTTCCATTTGTTTCATTGCATTATCATGCCTAGATTTTGCAGACGCGCTAATTTTGCTCAACTTTCCGAGTTTGAGAGGGGTCGAATAATCGGGTTACGTAAAGCCAGATTTTCTTTTAGAGAAAACGCTAATCGGGTGAATCGAAACGAATGACATGTTAATAAGTTAGAGGTACTGGACGCCAAAGATAGATTACAGAGCGTTAAAAATTCTTGTGAACGCGCCCGATTTACGCAGCACGTCTCTTGCTTCTTGCTTCTCCTTCGCTGCTGGGTTGCCCCCTCCACGGTCGACTCACTACGTCTCTACAATTTGTAGCTTTTAATCTCAACTTTAAAAAGCCGTTTTAAAAATTCAAATCGGACCATTGGCCTAATATATCGATATAAATTTCAGCATTACTAATTTTGGGTGCCTATTGTTGAAACCCCATGATGAAAAAAATGAAAATGGATTTTTCTATTTCGATTTTAAAAATCAAAATAAAGCTATTTTAATTTTAATTGTGAATGTAAATACTTACGATTTATAAATATTTTCTGAAAGTCAGAATAGAAGAATGTCAATTTCAGGCCTTCCTGTAAACTCGAAAATACCATTCCGGTGTATCCTAATCGATTGTTTGGTAGGCCTTTGTCATAGGCGCTACAATATTAACGTGTATATTTAATTTTTAGTTTTATGCAGGCGTATTTTTAACTTTTGTAGAAAATTTTCTATTAAAACTCTGTTTACATCTTTTTCTTTTTGAATAATTATTTTTTATAACGCTGTACGTAAGGATTTTAATCCGCTTTATTATTTAAAAGCATGTCAATTTTGTAACAATAATTTGGAATCTCTTGCTACGCCAATGTTTAGTTCATGGCGCCAGATGTCTTAGTTGGCGCATGCGTCTTTAAGTAAATTAGTAAATTTATTGTTGATTTGTTTAGAACACAAATTCTTTCCACCGTGTTTTTTGTAGTTTTGTGTGTGTTAAATGTTGTAGCAGAACGAAAATTAGTTAAACTATTTATAGAACCATTTTATTAAAATGACCTGGGGATTTGTAACGTGTGGACCCAACGAAGCTCTTGTTATTTCAGGTTAAGTAATTAAATAATTCTAATATAATGTCAACATCTATTAACTTTTAATTAATTACTAGGGCTAGGCCAGATCAGAACTCATTAAAGTTATTTATTAGTTTATGGCTACGTATACTTTCTGGTTCTAAATTTGCGTTAAAGTGGTCGCAAAATAAACGTCAGTCCTACAGTAGGTATGTTTGTTATCCAGAAATAGTGTACAATATTTTACACTTTTTTGTGAATAAACCGTTTGTTATCTTCAGTGTAATTTGGACTAGGTGTTTGGTATGACTTCTGGTGTAAACTAGTTTTTATTTAATTACTCCCAGAGTAGTAAAGTTAAAGCAAATTTTTGCTAGTTAACCATGTAACATATTTACTTGTGCACAGCATAACTAACAGGCAGCATGATCTATTCCTGGCGGCGCTTTTGATATTTATAAGCATAAAAGACCAAAGAAACGATTACAATCCAAATAAAGCAGACAGATCATATTTCAGCGAAAATTGGCTGAACTTGTGCTAGAAAAATTACTGCACTTTCCTGCTAATTCATGAAATCTTGCTGCTTTCTGTTAGTTATGCTGTGATACCAGTATGTTGTGGTTACCTAGGAATTGGTATTAGATACATTTTTACTACAAAACTTAAGTTTGTTTATAAATATAACCATAAAGCCATTTTTTAATTTCTGATATGACTAAAACGTGTTTGGTATAAAAATTAAATATGAAAATTATTTACACTTGGTTCCACCAGTCTTACACTTTCCTACCCTGTCCAACACTAACCTTGATAACAAACAGCCCTAAAATACCACCTTATACAGAGGATTTGCAAACAAAAAAATAGATATTTTCACTTTTTCTATTGCACCCTTTACCTAATACACATACATGTACTCAAGCACTCCTTAATTAAAACTCCATTGCATTTTTTGTTTTATTTATTTACAGCTAAATACTCAACAAAATGAAAAAATATTGCTTAAATAAAAAAAAAACTAATCATTTCAAAAACATAAACAAAAATAGAGAATCACCTATAAATGTACAAGAAGAAGCTAAAGCATTTGTACCTAATTTAGAAATGCTGCAATAGGTGGTAGATTTAAAAAAAAAAAAGAAAAAAGTAGTATTGAGAGAAGCTAAAGATCAAGGTTTTAAAATTAATGTATAAAATTAAAGTAAGGGATATTGATTTATGAACATTATAGACAAAAAGGCAAACCTATTATAATACTAAATAATAATTTTCACTATCACTAATGTGATCAAAAAACTTCATCTTCCGAGTCATGCTAACATGAGCTAATGATCACCATTTCTACTTCGACGTTGAGTACTTGTTCTCTCTCCCACCTGGTTGTAATTATTTTTTCCGTATGTTCTACTGATTTTCGGCAATACTTTTCTGTAACGTGGTTAGTGTGGATCAGATTTAAGCCCATCACCCACATGCCTCTTATAATAAGATTCTGATCCTGCCCACATAAATACTACCAATGTTATGGCGGCAATTGTACAACTTTATGGTCGAATTTACACACTATTTCATTAACTGCATAAATGTTTCGCTTTTTTAGTGATATAGTCAGGGGTTTCTGCTTTTCTCTTATCAACCAATTATAAATTTCACTTTTTTCCCAACTTTGCATTTGGGTATTAACTGTTCCTTTAACCATTTTTTAAACATTTAAACATGCACCTGGATTGAATCCCATTGAAAATGATAAACAAAATATAATTTTTCCTGCCCACATCCTTTTTTTCTTTTAACACTTCACAGATTCATCTTGCCAACCTTTTGATCCTTTTCCATTTAAAAGTATCCAAATTGCGTCTAAAAATAGCACTTTTCTTAATTTTGTGTAGATTCCCTTAAAAATTGAACATGTTGGCTTACAATATTTGGTAGTTCATGAAGATATCGTTTATTAGAGTCTTTTTTAGACTCTTTTTTAGTTTATTAGAGTTTTCTTATAGTGAAAACCCCCTTACTTTCATTTTTACAGATTCACTTAAATCTTCAGTCTTTGCCTTCTTCTGTTGTCATTTTTTTCATTCTTGAAAATAACCTTTTGCACCATTCTTTAACTTATTTAAAGTGCTTTAGTTACTTCTTGTTATATATTCACAAGTGATCTTTTATTTTATTTTTCGTTCTCAAAATAATTAATAAGATTAAGTACAATTTTTTGGCTTGGGAATGTAGGAATCCACAGGATGACTTTGTCTTTCTCATAATTTTAAATTAAACCATCAAACTAAAAGTAATATTTTCCATTAATCAAAATAAATTAAACAGGTATTCTTTTAATATAATCAGTGTTATATCGCCACTGGTATTTAACGCTGGACTAACCAGAATTGGTTTAAACTAATCTTAGTAGATACTACTAGATGATCCGTAAAAGTGCTAATTCAATTATTTTTATATAATACAAAGGGTTGTATGTACTGAAGGCTCAAAAAAATCAGTATCCCCTGTATAATATCCTTTAACTGCACCCCTAAGTGGTAAAACCAAAAGGGACGATTTATATGTATTTTTAAATATTGGAAACTAATACACGAACACACTGCTGCCACAATAATTTTTTTTGTTTTCAGGATGCTGTTACAGCAAACCCCATCTTGTTCCTGGGGGCCGAGCCTTTATATGGCCTGGCATTCAGAGAATCCAAAGGTAATTCCAGCATTTAGTGATATATTAAATAAAAATAAACTTAAGAAATATACATCACTAGAATTAAAGCTACCTATTTAAAAGTTTAATATTCTTTTTAAACAATATCAAAAAAATTATTAAAAAAACTGAAAGATACGCACTTACATTCTTTTCATTGTGTCATCTGTCAACTGGATGAAAATTATTTTTCATCAATCATAGTATATTAAAAAATGTATTAGGAACGGGTCACCTAAAAAATTATGGTCAAGGCTATGATTAATTTTTTTATATTATTATTTTTGAGACTCCCTGTATACTATCAATTTTTATTTTTTTTTATTCCATATGAGAGTATTAGTATAGCACTATTTTTTCTTCAATCTCATAAATAAAGCATTGGAAAATTTTAAATTAAAAAATCATTAAAATTTTTATTTATGAAATTGAAAAAAAAATAGTGTTATGTCAGTACTGCCATGTAGAGTAAAAAAATAAGAATTGACATTATACAAGGATACCAAAAAAAAAAAATATTATATATATATATATATATATATATATATATATATATATATATATATATATATATATATATATATATATATATATATATATATATATATATATATATATATTATATATATATATATATATATATATATATATATATATATATATATATATATATATATAATATACATATTATATTTGATAAGAAATAGCTTTCATCTGGTTGGCAGATGGATGAAGATCGCCTCTAACTCAGATCCCATACTATAAGATTTTTGGTCAGGAAAAATATCAATTTGTAAGGAAATTTTAAATACAAAACTTTGTGGCAACCCTGTTAATGTAAATATTAGGATTTGTATATGATTTTTTTAATGATAGCCAATGATAAAAAATTATGTTTTTTTAGGATTTCGTTAAATACAATGACACTTATCGTTGACAGCCCAACAGTCTACACAAGTCAAGGAGTTCCGATTTCAGTAACTGGAATAGCCCAAGTAAGTGCTCTTAGAGATTAGATTTATCTACTATGTACCACTTAGTAAGTAGTAAGAGACTAAACATAATTTATATAATTACTAAACAGTAATATCAGATTTTTGTTTAAATTGTCAAGTGTAATAAAGGGTATGTACTACATGACCTAATTTAATTAATAATAACAATAACACAAGTCAACAAATTCATATTTTCGTAAAGTAACATTGATAAAAAAAGATATGTTTAAAGTATTTTAGAGTCCTAAATCTGAAAATGATAAGCTTATTACTGTAACATGTACAGTTTTTTGTTTTAAGGAGAAAAAAGAGGAGACGACATATTTTTACAATCTAATATATTTATTTATATTTATACATATAAAACATGTGGAATCTATGCAAAAACATTACTGAGGATTGGTGTTGTGTGTGTATTCATCTTTCTTGTTGCCCAGAAATTCATTCATTACATGTACAAAACACGTCCAAGCTGCCAATTTCTTTTCATTTAATTGTTCTTAAAAACGGAGATCATCTAGGAGCTTCCTTATCTGAGGTACAATAAATATGCCTTTTTTATTTTTGCATCAATTACGGCCGAGTGATGATCGCGTTGTTAAATTTAGCAATGGACTTAGCAATTGTTAAAAGTTAACAACGGTTTATAATGTTTAACAAAACGTCACTGTCAGTGTTATTCAATGATTTGTTCTGAGATTTTGTTAAACATTCTAAACCGTTGTTAATATAGCAGTTGTTAAAAGTTAACAACGGTTTAGAATGTTTAACAAAATGTCAGATTTTGACAGGTTGCCTACTAAAATCATTAAATAATACTGACAATGACGTTTTGTTAAACATTTTAAACCGTTGTTAACTTTTAACAATTGCTAAGTCCATTGCTAAATTTAACAACGCGATCATCACTCGGCCGTTAGTTGAGTAAATATTTCTCTTGGGTACTGGAAACCACTACCTTCTTTGTCCATGGCTTTGACATAGTTTTTCATTACTCCAAGCTTAATATGGAGAGGCGGTAGCAACACCTTTTTTGGCTGATCAAGGGGGGGCATATTTAATGTTTAAAGTACCAGGTTCAGAAGAAGTTCTATAAGGCCAATCGTTTTTACTGTAGTGTTCTTTTGGTGCCCTACTGTCCCACAGACACAAAAAACAGCAATACTTTGTAAAACCCTCTTGAAGTCCTAGCAAGATATCTATAACTTTTAACTCTCCACAGATATCCCACTGATATTGTTCATATTCAACACAGTTTAATATGGTGGCTAAGTTGTCATAGGTTTCTTTCATTGTCATTGAATGGGCTAACGCCACTCGCTAGTATCATGTTTCATAAAATAAGCTCATTCATTAAAGCATCAATATCACAACAGACACATAGCGACCCTTTCATTTTAAAAAAACTTGATAATGTTACATTCCGTTTTCGGTAAAGTGAAACACTTGCTTTTTTATCTAACAAGTGCCACTGTTGAAGTCTGAAACCAAAAAGTTCCGATTTTTGTTTTGATAAAGTAGGTCACGTACCAAGTCATTTAATTAATTCTGAGTTATTGAGGTTCACTGGTAATTGGTAAAAATGTTAGGTCACAACTGGTGTTCTCAGGAAGTTGTGAATCAAATTCTGATAAAGAATTAGAATAACTGGGAAGCAGGATGTCCAGGTTAAAAGGCGCTATCTGTACCGGTATTTCCTGGCAATGAAGAACTGGCCTTAACGCAGAAGCAAATTTGGATGCTCTATTTTGTCTCTAAGCTTTTTTGAAGTCCCTTTTGTTTTAGTGATCACTTACATGGTCAACAGGACAATCTCTCCACACCACAGGAACAGTAAATGGCATAGTATTTTTCTAGCAATACATCCACTGCACTAAAAGCCCAACTTTTATCTTGATCCCCAATTTGGCACTTAAAATGTAAAAATAGGCTTTTTTGACTTACTTAGATATAGATCTAGCTTGGGACTTTATAATGTCCATATGTATAACAAAACTTATCGTCTGGATTTTTGCAACATCGACGACTCGAACTTGCCATTTTATATCAAAATCGACTTAAACACTTGACTACTTTAAACGAGACAGAAACCAACTAAACTGCAGAAAACAATAAAACTCTTAAAGGTTCATGCAATACTGTTAGGTTTAAGGTTTAAAGTGAGTGGGTATAACACCCTTCCAACAATATTGTTAAAATAACCCCTCTGCGGTCAAGTTGTATTTTTCGGTTCTAAGGCAGATAAAAATTATTTCAAAGATCACATTATATAGAAGGGAAGCAAGAACTTAAAAATGGGACGTACTAGGCCATTTCTGGGCAAAAGTATTTTAATAACTTCCTAAATAAAACTCAAAATAAGCATTCTCATCGATGTTACAAAAATTATTCAACTTGTGTAATCATTTTTAATGTAAAATTACACAAAAGAATCAAAGATATTATCATACGAACAAGTTTCTAGTTACTAAAGATCTATAGATCTGTTATATATATATATATATATATATATATATATATATATATATATATATATATATATAATATATATATATATATATATATATATATATATATATATATATATATATATATATATATATATATTATAAAATTACAAAGTATTACTTAAGCCAAAGAAATCTTTGGCTTAACTTAGTTTTAGTTTTAAGTGACAGTTAACCGTTAAGTGTCTGTTATGCAAATGAAATCTTACACTTAAGTATCACTTAAAGTTAAGGTTGACCTAAGTATCACTGGTGTAAACCGCTGTTAGTGTCCTGTTCACACATTAGTATGTAAAAATTTGTTTTTATTTTGTGCAAAATATAAATTTCTCCTTTTTCAGGTCAAAATCCAAGGTCAAAACGAAGAAATGCTTCTCGCGGCTTGTGAACAGTTCTTAGGCCGATCAGAACATGAAATTGAACACATCGCGCTGGTAACTCTTGAAGGTCATCAGCGAGCAATGATGGGTTCTATGACTGTCGAAGAAATCTATAAAGATCGCAAGAAGTTCAGCAAGCAAGTGTTTGAGGTCGCTTCGTCTGATTTGGTCAACATGGGAATTACCGTCGTATCTTACACTATTAAGGACATTAGAGATGAGGAGGTATGTGTGTTGATTTGTTTTTGTCCAGGGTAAATTAAGGAGATTTGCTGGACATTTAAAGTTTTAATGAAAATTTGTTTGATGTGTGGAATGGTTTTAAATCTTTCTTCATCATATGAAAAACCACTTGTTTAAAAGTGTTCCTACAAATAATAAAGTTTTTACGCATCTTATTTGAACATTTGAGAGTGTGGAGATTGTGACAAAATTGGATCAGCTTATTTTGACATTTGGAATATACACTACTAAAAAAAATCTTAGGATATTTGGTGGGATTCAAAATAGAAATCTGTAAATATTGTTATTGGATTTTTTTTTGCAATATTATTAAAGAATACTTAAACAAAGAAAATCACCCAAAAATAAGTTAGTACATTTTTTTATTCCCAACAAAAAAAATTATACACATTTATACAAAATAGAAAAATTAATTTGTTAACAGTTTACATATGATAAAAAATATTTTTTTATTTATTCAGTACCGGTTGTAACCTCCTCTAGTGTTTGCAACTGTTCGACACCTATGAGGCATGCTTAGGATTAAATTATCCAGCTCATCTTAGGATAATCTGTCCTACACTAGAGAGTTGTTTATGGGTTTTGAAATGATCATTAACTATTAGAACGGCTCTTTGTAGTACATCTCAGGCATGCTCAATGGGGTTTAGGTCTGGCTACTGAGCAGGCCAGGGTAACACAGGAATTTTTATAGTTAGAAGGAAGAAACAGAAATTAGGGTCAGCATTTTCTGGAATAAACCCACCACAGGATGGAGAATAGGGTCAATATAATCATTAGCATTTATTGATCTTTCTAAAAAAAGGGGGGTCCGTTCTTCTGCCTAACATTATTTCTCCCCAAACCATAATTGTTCGATTGTTCCACCTTGACATGTGGGAACCTCTTGAACATTGCTAAGTGGATGTTCTGCTCCTGGTTGTTTTCAGACTCGTATTCTTCTAGAATCTTGGTAAAGTCCAATCATCTGAAAAGATATGGCCCTATTGTTCATCTGTCCAAGCAAGATGTTCCCTTGCCCAGATATCTCTAGCGGCGCGATTGCTCCTGGTGATTGGCGGAATTTTTAAAGGTCGTCTATTCCAGAGCTAAACTTTATGCAGTCGATTATTTATAGCCTGACCAGAAATGGTAAGATTGTGTGCCCTTTGTAAAATATGTAGTGGTAAGAATTTCTGTTTCTTATGTAGTTGCACATACCGGTCTTGCGCTGGTGTAGTTATTCTACCACGTCCTGGATGTCTTTTGACAACGCTTCCTGTATCATGATATCTACACCAAAGGCGACTAATAACACTTTCGGTAGTACCTATGGCATTAGCCACTTGATCTTGGTTTTGGCTGACTTAAAGCATGCCAATAGCATGTAACCGCTGTTCTTTGGTTAAATGGACTGAGGACAAACTGAAAATTTCTGTGAAAATTATTGATTATTATTAAAAATTTAGTTCTGTACAAAAACGGAGTAAGTGACAAAAAACCTTTTTTTGTTTTACAGTTATTAGCAATAAATTATTTAATCTATCTTACGTAATAACTAGCCTCACACAAAGAAAGTATTGTAATCTGATCAGGTAGTCCTCTGATATTTCTATTTGTGTTTGTTGCTTAAAATTTGATCTGTAAAAAAAAACACTTTCTGGCTTAAAACTGACTTTACGTTTATTTTTATTGGATTTAATGTAAGAACTGCTCAATGCAGAAAGATAATATCTGGTTGGTCTAATTTGTGTTGCTTATATCGCTTAAGTAAGTAGTATTAAATAATGTTGTTACTTAAAATGATTACGAAATATATATAATTAAAATGCATTCAAAAACGAACCAATAAGTAAGGTGTTTCATTAAGAAAACTCTTATTTTCTTCTATGGAAAAATGGAAAAAAATTACAAGATGTCATTTTATACATAAAAAAATATATATATTTCATATATGTATATATATATATATATATATATATATATATATATATATATATATATATATATATATATATATATATATTTTAATATTGAACCCCAAACCTTTTTTGTACACTATTGATTTTTAGTACATTTTTATAAATAGTTATAAAGTTTTTTTGATAAAATACTATGTTTTTTTATTTAGCTGTTTGTGTGGCATATTAAATATGACAAGCTATAAAGAGGGTTTTGTTTCTGGGAGCCATATTAATTTACTACTAAAGGAAGCGCAACCTTCAGGGCTTTTTTAGCCAAATCTTCCATTGTCTTTTATACCAACCCTCTCATTAGACTTGTTCCTAATATAAGTCTGTATAATCCCGAGACTGGTTGGTTGATATATTCCTGTGGGCTCATTTTCGGTTGTCCAAATAATGCCTATCTTTTGTGATTCAATGTTTCACATTCGCACAGGATGTGGTAGGCTTTTTCTTCCCCCTTATCACACATTCTGCTACTTGGGTTCCCATTGTATGATCCTATCTTGTCTAGGTGTTCTCTTATGTTATCGTGCCGTGTGTTAGCAGCCCCTACTGTTATGCAAAGTCTTTTCCTACTTTCTCTTCCAGATTGATAAATATTTTACATCTTATGCGGTCAAAATAAGTTGTCCAATTTTTTACTTTAAGAGCTTTTTCTATATTCTTAAAGTTAAATACTAAATAAAAATGCATTTAATGATAATTATAAAATTTTTATAAAACCAAACAATTTTTAATTTGTTTTCATTTTTTTTTAAGTACTGTGATTATTTTATGTTTAGCGTAGCCAATATTTTTTTAGTACTTTTGTTGGATTTGTATTTATTTTTTAGCACGCAAGAAATGAACGAGGGCACATGACTAATAAGGTGATTGGTTTAAAACGCTTAAACAGTGAGCTTAAAAATGGTTGCATGCAAACTAAACGCCATAAAGTCTACTTGGACAGGTTTTTGTTAATGTATTTTTTGTATCATGTTATGTTTAATGTATGTGTGTGGCAGTATTAATTTAGCATAAACCATTTTTGGGACGAAAATGCTTAGCAAAACTCCAGTTTACCCATGTAACGTGTACTAATTTGTAAAAACGCTTAAAAACGGCAATTAATATAATACGTATTTTTCTTAAATATAATTATTTGTTGCCCACTTAGGACACTGCTACAAAAAATATCCAAATAGACAATTGTGCGCGCGACAAATTGACGCGCTAAACATGACGCGACGGCAGTTCTTCCTAGCGACAATTCGACGCGGACACAATATTTGGTCGCGATGATCCACAAAGAAAATAAAGCAATATATTTGCAACAGCATCCAGTAATCTAGTAGAACTAACTAGAACCAACCCTTTTTTTTGTACAGAAAAACGTCGTGCAGCAGCATTTTTTCTCGCTGAGAACGTCGCAGAAAATCAGTAAAAATTATTTTTTATCGACTTGGCGGAGATTTTGCAAAAAAATGTTTTTAACGTGCTGATCAAAAGTCTTAAAGTGCCCTAAATTTAGCTTTACACTGCTTTTGAGATTTCAGGCCTTAAAACATTAAAGTAAACACTTTTTGTTCTTATCGTTTTTTCGATTTGGCCCATATTTCGGCCAAAATATCTAAATGACCCCTAGGTGACATTGCATGGACAAGAATTATATTGTTAATACGTGAAATTTATTCAGTTGTCTCGCCTTAGATAACTCTAAAAGATCCACTTTCAGCCCTATTACGTCGATAACTATGTATGGATTGAACAGCATGCTAAAAACTATCTTTCTGCAAAATTTCAGCCAAATTCTTTTTTATTTGTTTTGTCCCTTTTTTTAACATAAAAAATAATAATTTTTCTTTAAATAATTTCAGGGTTTTTTTTAATCATCAACGAGAAATTTGAAGGATATAATAGGTTTGTTCCAACATGACAAAAAACCGTCACCGAACGATCACGCTCATGCGCAGTGATTAAAGTGCGTTCCAACAGAGACGTGACGGTTATCGGACGATCCTGTTTGTGTACCAACATAACTTTGGATCGTTTATGTTACGGTTTTAGAACGATAATTCCGATACATGGCCGAAATTGAAAACTGTTTGGGTTGACTTGGGCTTTGAGCATCTTGGCACTGGATTTTTGATTTTTAACAGCTATTTCATGTTTCATCTTTCATCTTCATATCTTTACTTTTATTTAGCAACTAGCGTGCATCGTGCTTTAGCATTTCATATTTCCTTGCTTGTTCAATCGTCCAAAAGCATTAATTTTTAGGCCTCCTAAGCCCATCATTAAATTGAATTATCTTTAAAGATAAGTGACGATATTATGAGTGATATTTGCTAACTTTGATCACAAAAACAATAAGTAGAAAAGTAGGGATATATTTTCAAAACAAAAAATTCAAAGATATTTGACCTTTTGATTTGAAAGTCCCGAAAGCGATCCAACGTTTGTTACTTTTTGTACTGCCACGAAACTATTTTAAGTCCGCGCATGCGCCAAAGCGCACCAAAAAACCAATTCAAAAACGGTTTCTAAACGATACCGGATGCTTGTTGGAACAAACCTAATAAAACTCGTTTTTATTGATTTCTCACAAAATGCCTATGAAGACTAAAGAAGACCTTATTTATTGCTATTCTGATATAAAAAATTAAGTGAAATAGATGATTTGTGTATTTGTTTCCTTTGAATTACAAAAAAAAAATAACAAAATGATTTGAACTGAAACAAACGAGATACGACATTAAATTAACATGTTCTTTAATGGAACAAATGGTTTGTTTTTGAAACGTCTCATCTTTTTATGCGTTTCAATAAAAATAATCCTTTTAGATTCTACGGGAAAAATACACAAGATGGCTATTTTACCTTTTTTTAAATGTAATACTACGTAAGCCCTGTTCGGTCCTTGTTAAATAACTCTGTACATAGAAAGCTCAGAAAATATAGAAATATGACTGCGAAATAAAAATGCTGTTATAAACATTCATCAGAGGGCTTTAGAATATATTTTTTTTTCGTGTAAATTAATGTTATAAATAACTGTGTGTAACTTATAGGCCTTTGCGTTTAGGTGAAAAGTTACAAAAAAAAATATATTCCTTAGGGCTCGAGATTTAGGCATTTTTTTAAAATGGCGGACAAAAAATAACTATAAGTTATATCTGCACAAGATATACATGATTATTATTTTTTTTGTATAATTTTGAAATGATAAATTAAAAAAGGCTACAATTGGGGCAATATAACTTTATTTAGACTTTAAAATAGTTATGACTAATATTAGGGCAAGTAACACTTTATTTAAGCTTGAAAACATTTATTTAAAAGTAAAAAACGAAATTTTACAAACAATTTTTGAGTCACTCGTTAAAAAATATTATTTTAAGTCAAAAAACCTAAAATTAAAAATCATCCCAAAAATGTTGTAAAATATTACGAAATTTATGTTTAGACATTAAGCATTATAAAAATTAAGTTTTGAGTAACTTAACTAATTTCAAAACCTTGAACATTAAATCGATTAAGAAAATGGGAAAATAATGCTTGATTTTAAATATAAGTAATAAAATACATATTATATTGTACTATTAACTATTGTGTTGGTTCTTTGACTTGATAGGCCTTCTCCCGTCCATTTATATTTTATAACGTATTACAATTTCCTTGTTGTACTCTTCAATGCCGATAACTTCACATATTTATTTAAAAAAAAAAAATCAAAAAACCTTGTTAAATTGTATTTTCTACTTGGATTTTTACAAAAAAAATTCAAAGTCAAATATGGTCATAAGGTTTGATATTAATATATATATATATATATATATATATATATATATATATATATATATATATATATATATATATATATATATATATATATATATATATATATATATATATATATATATATATATATATATATATATATATATATATATATATATATATATATATATAGTTTATGGTTTTCCAAATTTTTTGGATTTTCTTGATAGGTCAGCAATATATAAAACAGTTGCTTACTAAGCAATTTATGTTCAATTTATGTCAATTACGACGTTTCGGCCTGGAAGGGCCTTCATCAGGTATATAATATGTATTTTTTTTATAAGAACAAATCAATCTGCAATACAAAAATTTTTTTTGGTTAAAATTTTACCTATACAATATATTAACATTTAATTTTTTTAATAACTGTTTTAAATGTTAAGTGTTTGTTTGTCTTTTCAAGTATTAAATGTACATTACACAACAACAAAAATGCAGTATTGCAGATTGATTTGTTCTTATAAAAAAATACATATTATATACCTGATGAAAGCCCGTTTTTATATATTGCCTGACCTTATCCCCAAGAAAATCCAAAAAATTTGGAAAACCATAAACAATATACCAAGGCAAAGGTCAAAGAAATTAATAAAATATATATAAATAATATATATATATATATATATATATATATATATATATATATATATATATATATATATTATATATATATATATATATTATATATATATATTATATTATAATATACATATATATATATATATATATATATATATATATATATATATATATATATATATTAATTATTATATATATATATATATATATATATTATATATATTTTTTTTTTTCCATCCCCAAATTGTACGAAAAAGAGTATAATCACGTTTATCTTGCGCAGATACAACTTTTAGTGGTTTTTCGCCGCCATTAATAAAATGGTAAAATCTCGGGCCCTAGGAAACGATTTTTTTGCGGCTTTGATTAAATTACTTAAAATGTAAGGTCTGTTTGTTATTCAGAAATAGTATACACTATTTTTCACTTTTTTTACGTATGGAAGGTGTATTTTGGGAATAGGTGAGTGGAAAAAGTGTAAAATGGTGTAAACTATGTTTTCCAGATAATGTTATTTCGGTATTGTATTACGTCGTCCCAGATACTTTTTGTGGCAGTGTCCTTAAATTTAATTTTATTTGATTATTAATTTAAGTTTTGAATTTTCTTTCTCTTTTCTATTTGCAACAAAAGGGTGCTAAGGTATGTGGGTATGTCTGTGTTTCTTTATTATTTCATGTGTTTATGTGCTTTTATCGTTTGGAAAAAAGATTTGTTCCATTCTTAATTTCTTATTTCTCAAAAAAATATTCTTGATAAAAGAAAAAACTACTCTCGGGAAAAAAGATTATTGGGAACCTTGTTCAGAATTTAAAGGTATATCATAATAAAAAGACAAGAATCTCCTGTTCAAGAATCGAAAATAAAACTTACTTTTCCAACTTACTCCCTATACCGAATCCGTTAAATTTAAAAGATTAATTTATTTTTTTTTAATTATAAACCTAATAATAATAAAACATTAAATTAGGTTATTATTTTTTTTGGCTGATTGTTTTATGTATGTGTGTGAATACTATTAAATCATCTTATCAAAAAATGTCTTTCTTTAATGAGTTATTTTTTCTACTTATGACTCATTTTTAAAAATTTCATTAGGAATTCAGATTAACTTGAACGAAAACGCAAATGGATGGAAGACATTAAGGCAATGAGATAAGGAGGATAACGAAACAAAACAACAGTGCAGTAAAAAAATACGACGCAGTAGTACAAAGATAACTATTTAAAAAAAAAAGATGCTAAATTAGTTTTTGATCACGAGAATTCAAACCAAACTTATCGCTATCAGAGCTGGACAGGAATTCTTTTGGAATCAAATTGATATCTTTTTAAGAAAGCTAAGGCTGGAATCGATTATTTAAAAAAAAAAATATGATCCGTGATCCGGATTCGTTATGTAATTTTAAAATGATCCGAAATCGATTCCTTTTTGGAAGGATCCGATTCCAAAAAGAAATCGATTTCTTATATTTCCAATTTGAGACAAATGCCAAAATCCGCCATTTGAATACGCCATTTTAAATTTTCATCCAAGATTCTTAATTTTCAAATTTTGACCTAGCCCCCCTTAAAATCCTTATATCCCGAATCTCAGGCAAATTGGTTTATAAATGCCAAAATCCGCTATTCTAAAAATTTCATTTTAACTTTCTAAATTTTCACCTAAGATTCTTCAGCATCGCATTAATTTTCGGAAATTAAGATAAAGAATTTACATTTGTCTATTAAGATCTTAAAATAAGGAAACACACCCAACATGTGATTTTGAACTAAAATATGTTGTTTTTTAGGTTCGAAGAAACAACATTTAAATGAAACCTTTTGTTTTTCGTAACCATAGAGTAGTGTTCCTTAAACATCGATAGTACAAACTATCGATAGTTATCGATATAATTATAAAAAATATCGATACTATCGAGTTTCAAGTAATTCCTAAAATAAAATTAAAAAATCATGGAATTTGAACATTTCAATATTTAAATATTTATTGTTGTGGTATATCCAAACAAAAACAAAAAGTAAGTAATGGAAGAAGCTTAATAAAAACAATCTAAATGTTAATAAATACCAGTAAGAGGAAGAAAGAGGACACCTTAAAAAAGAAAAAGTAAACAAAGTTTGACATAAATTCCGATACTTCCCATTTCGATTCCACAAAAACAGGATAGAATACTGTTATGTTTTTAAAGTTAAGTAATTTAACCTCTTTTTCTCTCTAGTGGAGGGCGATAATTACTTATACCGTAGATACAATTTTAATTTTTCGATGTATGTAGATTTCGCGATATATTTTCGATAGTACGTGTACATCGATAGTATCGACGCACATGTACTATCGATAGACTAGCGATGTTTAAGGAACACTACCATAGAGTGTGGTATCCAAAAACGGGCATACATTTTACTTGCATTTATTTTAAAAGTTCTGATTGCTTGATCTTCATAATTTTTGTTATCCTTGGGATAATCCTGAGGGACCTTTAAATGGGACATTTAATTATTTCTATTCAGGGTGTCATCCAAAAATGAATTTAAAATTTTAATACATTTTTATATTTCGCAAGCGAAGAAATTATTAAACGGTACTAGTGAAACTTCCTGTAAAATTACAATACGATGTCCCATTTATAAGTCGTTTAAGGTTATCTCAAGAATCACATTTAAACACCTAGCATCGCAAGTTTTGAAATACAGTTCGAAAAAATGTTACATTTAAGGGTGGATCCATATTGATCTCAAAAATAACATATTCAAATTTGAAGAATATTTAACAAAAACTGATTTGGCCAAGAGTTACAGCACTTTAAATTAAGGCTAAAATTATATATCGCGGCTCGGGCTCCGTCCTAAAATCTTTGACCCTTGATTAATCATCTGGATTATATGGGTTGCTCCGTCGAGCGGGACATAGGAATCCCATGTAAATTTTGAAGTGGTCCAATAGCCTCTAATTATTTTAGAAGAAAATATTATTGGGATTTTTTAAAGAGCACGAAAAGTTGTACCCATTTACAAATTTCAGCTCTTCGCAGTCCGCCAGTTAGAGATAAATGCTAAAATAAGTTACGAATCTCCTATCTTCTTACGCGCCCTGTATTATTAGAAGTTTATAATAAAATACCAGAAAAATTATTTAACTTCTTACTCTCAAGTTGTCAGATCAATGTCATATTATTTTTAAATAATGAACTACTCAAATCAAGAAAAAATCACTATTATAAAATGGTTTTATCAGGGAAATAGTTATCGAAGAGTAGCGGACATTTTTGCAGCCTATTTTCCCAATAGGCCATACCAAGTAAATTGACAATAGAACGGACGATAAAAAAATTTGAAACTACAGGCACAGTAATCAATAATTGCAAATGTGAAGAAAATCGACGTAAAAATCAGAGACAAATTGTACAAAACGAGAGGGATTTAGACCTGATACTTTGTGTAGAGGAGGCCGAAGGAAACATTAGCACGAGACAACTGGAGGACATTACTGGACAAGACCACACCACAATATCTCGAATTTTAAAAAGATGTAAATACCACGCTTACAAGTACGAAAGACACCAAGAATTAAGAGACGGAGACGAAATACGACGACAGGAATTTTGCTTTTGAGATGATGGAGAGACAAACACTGACAGAGGTTTACAAAATATTTGCTTTACTGACGAATGCACTTTTACATTGAACAACGAACCCAACATTCAAAATTGCCGGTACTGGAGTAACGAAAACCAAAATCGATTTGTTGAGACAAGGACTCAATATCCACAAAAAATTAATGTTTTGGCGGGAATTTTCGGCCACCACCTTGGACCATTTTTCCTTGACCGAAATTTGAATGCGTAGTACTTACTGGAACTTTTAGAGGAACAAATTTTGCCTGCTTTGAACAACCTTGCTCGTGAAAATCAAGAGATTTTTTATCAAATGGATGGCTGCCCAGCACACAGTACCAGAGCTGTGCGCGAATACTTGAACAACGCATTTAATAACGACATCATAGGCCCGAACCACGCAATATCTTGGCCAGCCAGGTCTTCGGATCTTTCGCCAAACGACTTTTTTCTATGGGGACATTTAAAAACTAAGCTTTATACCAAAAAATATGAAAATTTAGACCAGCTAAGGAATGCTATTTCCGCTGAATGTGCCAGAATATCGATGTACCAACTAGCCAACGTAAGAAATTAGTTTTATAATCGTTTGGGTTATTATCTGGCAGTTAATGGAGGAATATTTGAGCATTTGATTAAATCCTGATATTTTCGTCATAAATTGATTTCTAAATGTAGACAAATGTGTTTTATTGTGTTGCGTAACTGTAAGTGCATGTGTTGGAATTAGCTGTAAACTAAAATGAAATGCGAGGATTCTTTTTGAAATTCCCGTATAAAATTGTTCAGTTTTGGCAATGACATTATAAATTAATGATCTAAATTGTCACTGATAAATCGATATGGTGTTTTTATTATTGATTTCTAGAGTACAGGGTGCATAATGAGATACTACGTTGCAGAAGTATTTAAGCAGTTTACTCTTTACTGGTTGGTTGAAAAATGCTCAAATTTTCATTTTGGGTGGAACTTATTGTGCTCTTCAATAAATCCTAATAGCATTTTTTTTCTAAAATAATTAGGGAGCCAATATTTGACTACTTCAAAATTTACATGGGATTCCCTATGTCCCGCTCGGCGGAGCAACACCCGGTTAAAAGTTTTCCAAAATTTTGCTTTTGGGTAAACATAGTTACCATTTGTAAGTATAAAAATTAAAGATGGTCCGGATTTGTGATCTGATAAATAGGAATCGATTCCTTTTTTCCTTAAAAAAAGAGTCGGTATTCGTATTGGTGATTTGATTCCTTTACGAGGATCCAGATCCGTGAATCGATTCTTTTTTTTTAGGATCGTCCCAGCTCTGAATATGGTACAATTTTTTCAAAAGAATTTATAAGTTAGATTGTTTGAATTAGATACGTTAATGAACTTTTTTAGAATGTTTAAATATACGAAAGATTATTATTATACTATAGAAAACGACAAGCAAATTTTTTGTCCAATTGTTTTTTCGTTCAGTTTACCACTTCATTGTACGTACATGCATTCAAAATATTTTACTTAACTAGCGTTCTTGTGTCTCCAGGGATATCTGAGAAGCCTTGGTATGGCCAGAACAGCTGAAGTAAAACGAGACGCCCGTATAGGCGAAGCGGAAGCACGCGCGGAAGCCCAAATTAAAGAAGCCATGGCCGAGGAACAGCGGATGGCCTCGGTCTTCTTGAACGACACCGAAATAGCCAAAGCTAGACGAGATTTCGAATTGAAAAAAGCCGCCTACGATATGGAAGTACAAACTAAAAACGCCGAAGCAGAGATGGCCTATGAATTGCAGGCTGCCAAGACCAAACAGAAAATTAAAGAAGAAGAAATGCAGATTATGGTTAGTTTTTGTTTTTTTTACTTTGGCGGGTTGTTCATAATAATCAGAAATAAAATTATTTTCTATTTTCTCTGTTAATCTGATTTTAAATTTTCTTTATATTTTTAGGTCGTAGAAAGAACGCAACAAATTGCTGTCCAGGAACAGGAAATAGCGAGAAGAGAGCGCGAACTCGAAGCCACGGTGAGACGCCCAGCTGAAGCTGAAAAATACCGCTTGGAGAAAATTGCGGAAGCCAATCGTAAAAAGGTTCTGCTCGAGGCTGAAGCCGAAGCTGAAGCTTTAAGATTAAAGGGTAAAACTATATTTCTTTATTATTGACTTAGAATAAATAACCATCCCTTATTAATACTATTGTCCTGGGTATGTTACCTGTTGGAATCCATCTTAAAAAAAAAATTCTAAGACTAAATTTACTGAAACCGTATTGGTAATCCTCCTAACCAAGTTAGGTTGTATTTGGTTTAAATTAATATATCACATTCCAAAAAGATTTAAATTTCAGTTCCATCTCTTTTATGGGTTTTTACCATTGTAATTTTTTCCTTAGGTGAAGCTGAAGCTTTTGCTGTTGAAGCTAAAGCCAAGGCTGAGGCGGAACAAATGGCTAAAAAGGCAGAAGCATGGAAAGAGTACAAGGAAGCTGCCATGATCGATATGTTTTTGGACGTCTTACCAAAGGTAATAAATTTCCTATATAGTTATAACGATAAACAGTTAACGAATTCAAATTAAAACAATAATAAAGGAGGACAGGCAAGTCTCCTATTGACGGATCGACAATAACATTTTCTGTGAAAGCCGGATCAATAATGTAGTCCAGGAAACAAAGCTAAAAATAGTGCAAAACCTCGCATTTTTCTCAAAATGCATAGATTTGCATAAAAATTTGGGATCAAGCTTAACTTACCCTTTTCTTCAAAATCTATATTATGCCGATGGGCGCTCTTAATTTTTTAGGGGTGAAAACTACCCTTTGTTGCTAAAACCTATAAAACTATACATTAAAGCTTAAGTTGAGTTAAGCTTAACTTACCATCCTCTTTAAAATCTCCATTATGCTGAAGGTCGCTATTTATTTTTAAGGGGTAAAAAATATCCCTTATTCCAAAAAACTTCAAAACTTTCATAGTAAAGCTTAATATTATGATTTAATAAAAAAGACATTGGTAACCCTAGAAAAATTAACATATTGTCACAGAGTTGTAATTAAAAAATGTGACTGCTTAAAAGTATTACTAATTTAATTTTTTAATCCTCAAAAATTCACCCCTTACAATATTACAATACAAAAAATTTTACAAAATCGCAGATTTTTTTAAAAATGCATCAAATCGCATAAAAAGTTGGAATTAAGTTTAACTGACCTTTAAAGTGTGCATTACGCCGATGAGCGCTATTTTATTTTTTAGGGGGTGAAAACTACCCCTTATTGTTAAAACCTTTAAAACCAACTTCACTTTAATATTAAAGCTTAAATCAAGTACGTTCCAGTGTGAATGAATGTACATTTGTGTATAATTATCTAATGTGTCATATGAGTTGAATCGTCATGCTTCGATTTGGGCTTTTAGAATGCTCCAAAAATTGTTTTTTTAAGCATAGCTCCTTCAGTTTTTGTAATAAAAACTTCTTTAAAAAACCATTTTGTTTCTTTTTTTTTCAAGAGCTATAAGGTCCTATACCGGGTGACAACGAAATCACTACTCAGCCCTTTATTTTCTTGAATAAAAACGTATGGCTTTCAAATTTTAGAATTACATAGTATATCAAAAACTGACGATTTTGGATTTTATAACATGTGCCTATTCCTTTTGGTTTAACCGGAAACGACATCAACTTTGATTATTTTGTATGTAAATTTTGCGGTATTTGCCTTTGAAAGTCTGAAATTTTGTCTTTGAATAGCAGCTTACCTTTAACAAACCACAGCTTGGTTTGTATTAGTCCCACAGCAATTACAAAAAAATAATTTTAATTTTTTTTAAGCTTCAATTTTGTTATTTACAGTTTATTTGATAAAATGCATACTTATCGGGTTATTTGCAAAATAACGATTAAAAACGATGATTTTATCGACGAAAAACTCCGACTGTCGATCGCAAATAACTCGAAAAGTATGCATTTTACATAAAAAAATGCATAGAACATTTTTTGCTTAAAAATCATTTTTCTATCAATTCCTGTAGTCAAAATATTTTTAAAAAAATTTCACCTCCGAGATGGCTTGGCAACCACCCCCCAAGGTAAAGGCGCCCTTCGACATGATATAGATTTTGATCCTTCGAGTATTCCCTACCTACTGTCAAAATTTTAAGATATTATATGCATTTTGAAAAAATTGCTAGGCAAAATGGTTTTTCCTGAATTAATGGTCATGTATTTTTCACCTGCTTTTTGCATAAAATTGACTGTATTTTAAATTTAAACAATTTTCAAAACATTAAGAACTAAATAAGGAATATGTTGATGTTTTCTTTTCTTTTAAAACTTATGATTACCTTGGAAGGTGAACCACCCTATAGATACCACAATATTATACAAACATTTATTTTACCCCATAAAATAGGGTAGTAGGACAAAATAATCCGCCTCCTTACAAACCAGAATAATTGTAAAAAAAACTTCAATATTATTTTATGCCCTATATTTCATTATATATTTTTTTGTTAGGTCGCTGCTGAAGTTGCAGCCCCCTATCTCAAGCCAAAAAAATAACCATGGTATCTTCGGGAACCGGTGAAGTGGGAGCCGCCAAACTAACCGGGGAAGTTCTTGAAATCGTTAAAAGCATGCCAGCTCTCGTTAAGAAAATGACCGGTGTTGATATTGCTAAGGTAGGTCGTAGATAGTAGTTGGTAGCTTGCTGGTAATCACCAACAACAATTTTCATTATACTGTCGCTCATCTTCTGTAATGTCTTTCAAAAATTAGTTAGGATCATAAAATTATTTCCACTTTAGAGGATACTTTACAGGTTGGCTCTACGGAGAATCTTCTAATCCCTTCGGTATATACAACTACAGAGGCTTGTTAACAATTACAAATAAACTCAAAGTTTAAGGAATTTGAAATTAATATTTAGGTTCGTTCTTTAGAAGTTGCAAAATATCTCTGCAAAAATTTAAAGCTTTGAAGTTTTTTTTTTATGAGATTTATGTTTATTTATTTAAGTTTGTAAATTTTACAGTAAACTAACACGCCAAGCAATTTATTATTTACACCTAGCACTTAAGTATATGTCTTATTTAAGGACGCAATTTCTTATCGATGCTAATATTTTTTTTTTTTTTTAAACATACTAAAGGGTACTGATAAGCAAAAACTAAGTTAAAGGCTGGTTTATGCAGACAACTTTAAATCTGATTTAACTTTTATTTAAATTTATTTTAACTTTGAGAATTTCTAGGCCATTTACAGAGAATATTTACATTTACCTTACGCAAACGCACAAACACGAAAATTTTGTCGGGTAGGAATATCAAATATCTTTAACATCATGACAGTTCGACCATTTTTTATGTTTTGACAGGGTTTTGACTGTTTTTTGTGCTTGATTTGTTATAATTTAATAAATAGAATAATTAAGAAAGATATCGGTATTGTCCGTTACGTAAATCGGGTTGAAGGTTGAAGTTTTCAGCTCGGTCTAGGGGAATTTTAAGTTTGGTAACACTGCTCGCGCATGTTCAGTTTCATTATTATTTAATTTAACTTTAAGAAGATAAAAATTGGCCAACTTCTTAAATAAAAGTAAAAGTTTTCTTAAAGTGTGTATAAACGCGCTTATATATTGGTGGGCGATGATCTTACACTAAAGTTAAATTAAATTTAAAGTAGTCTGCATAAACCAGCCTTTAAATGGTGACATTATGAATAGATAGATAAATCGGTCATCATATACAGGATCTTCAATAGGTACTGAACAGGGTGTCATGTTTATGGCTTTTCCTATATTTCATAGAAAAAATGTGATTTGAATCAAAACAAAAGATATTTAAATTAACAATGCATACCTGAAATGCTGAAACACAAAAGGTCAATATTCTGTCAGTTTATTTTGTAATACAACTTTTAGTACATATTGGTAAAAATAAAAAAATATAAATACACCATTTTTAATAAAATTATTTTAATAATTTTAAAGTTTAATAAAGCCGCTATAATTTTCAAAGCAAGCCCCAAAGCCCATTTTTTTGTTGCCGTAAAAATATAATTTTCCCTGTTATTAATATTATTACACCAGATATGAACCAATGTTTTTCCTTAATGTTCTTTCTTCTTTATATACAGGGTGTCTAGAAGTAATGGGACACAGAGCAACAGCAGATTCCTTAGGTCGAAATAATGCAATTAACATAAACTTGCCTGATCCCAAAGTTGATAATAACTAACATACAGGGTGTCAAACTCTTATTTTTGTTTTTCCGTAATAATTTCCTAACTAAAAGACTTAGCGATACAAAATTAAGAATTTGATGGTTCTTTCAGGCGAGAAATTTAAATTCGTCCATACTTTTGATGTTGCAAGTAGAGGGCGTCAGCTACAACCTACCTCACTTTTTTTAGATGGCATAACTTTTTTCAGCTTAGTTTATTGACCTGTTTATTAAAAAAGAAGTTACTTTAATTCTCGCATCCTCAAAAATGTATATGTACAGGGTTTTCATCTATATTTTGACACGCATTTACAACTATAACTAAAAACGATAGAAAAAAACTTCCTTTATAAAAGTTTCATAGTTTTTTCTTTATTATCTTTTGAGCATAATGAAAGAAACAAATGGGCATCAAAAAGTTAAGAAAAATGAATAAGTTAACTTTTTTCAAATGGAACACCCTGTATATTTTTATTTAGAATAAAAGCTCTTTTTATCCCCTTTTTAAAAATATACAGGGTGTTACTTAATGGTATGTCATAATTTGAAGGAGGTTTTCCCTGGATCGATTTTAGTCGAAAAGTTCATATAAGTGGGCCCTAAATTGTTTAGTTATTAAGATACAGGGTGTTAAAGTTTTAATTTGCTTTCGTTTTTCTTAATATTCTTTAACCAAATGACCTAGCGGTACAAAATTTGGGATCTGGGGTTTTCTGAGGCGAGAAATTTAATTCGTCCAGCTTTTGATGTTGCTACTAGAGGGCGCAGCTACGGCCTTCCTCACTTGTTTTAGATGTCGTAACTTTTTTAAGCTTAGAATATTGACCTGTTTATTAAAAATAAGTTACTATAAATCATCTGCATCAAAAATGTATACTTTATTTAAGTGTCTAGAGTAGCCGTCTCGAGATAAACACACTTTAAAGGATCCCACAATTTTTATGGAAAATGAATTTTGGCTAATTGTTTTCAAACTTTGCATAGTGGTAGTTCTTAACACGGTGATCAAAGTCTTTTAGGGCACAAAACCCTGAAAACGCCTCCAATCCCCCAAAATCACCCTCAAAAGTCACTGGGGAATTGGGGACCTTTGAGGGTGATTTTAGGGGGTTGGAGGCGTTTTCGGCTTTTGTGCCCTGAAAGACCTTTGATCATCGTGTTAAGATTATCACTATGCAAAGTTTGAAAGCAATTGGCCAAAATTCAGTTTCCATAAAAATTGTGGGATCCTTTAAAGTGTGTTTATCTCGAGAACCGCTGCTCCTAGAGACCTAAATAAAGTATACTTTTTGATGCAGATGGATTTATAGTAACTTATTCTTTAATAAACAGGTCAATATTCTAAGTTTAAAAAAGTTACGACATCTAAAACAATGAGGTAGGCCGTAGCTGGCCTCTACTAGCAACATCAAAGCGTGGACGAATTTAAATTCTTTGCCTCAGAAAACCCCAGATCCCAAATTTTGTACCGTAGGTCATTTGGTTAAAGAATAATTAAGAAAAACGAAAGCAAAATTAAAACTTTAACACCCTGTATCTTAATAACTAAGCATTTTAGGGTCCACGTTTATATGAACTTTTCGACTTAAAATCGATCCAGGAATGCGTCCTTCAAATTATGACATACCATTAAGTAACACCCTGTATAGTTTGTTGGTATTTCATTTAATGGAATATAAAAATCAGCATTGCCTTGGAAAAGAAATGACTTGCTTTGTTTATACGTTTTGACAGCACCTTGACACGTCTTGATATTTTGGCGTCGCTTCATTTATATCAAAAAAATACTTAACTATGGGATATACCAAAGATCAAAAACACGAAATAATACGTCTTTTCTACGCAAATAATGAAAACATCTCGCAAGTTCGCTATGAATATCACCAACGTTTACCCGGACAGCGAATACCTTCGAGAAACTCGATAACTTATATTGTTCGTCGGTTTAGAGAAACAAAAAGCGTTAAAGAGAAACGAGAACAGTGGCTGCAAATGAAGAGCAAGATTTAAATATTTTGCTTCATTTTGAAGGTAAGTTTTATTTTAGGAGTAACAAAAAACAAAATCTAAGCGATATAACTTTTTAGAAAATCCCGAAAGTTCAATTCCTTCCATTTCAAATTATACAAACAAATCCTGGGGAAAAATTCACAGTACATTGAAGAAACATAATTTTCATCCCTACAAATTTTTGCCAGTTCAAAATTTAACCGATGCTCATAAGATTCAACGACTAAATTATTGTCAAGAAATGATTCGTAATCTTTAAAATGATGGAAATTTTTTTAACAACATTTTATTTACTGATGAAGCAACTTTCACTACGGCGGGGATGTATAATAGAAAGAACAAGCATTATTGGGCAACTGAAAATCCTCACAAAATCCAACCTGTTAAGATACAAGGACGTAGGTCTCTTCAAGTTTGGTGTGGCATGTTGGGCAGTAAGGTTATTGGACCAATAATTTTTGAGGGACCTCTAACGGGAGATAGGTATCTGCATTTTATTCAAAATGAGATCGAAAATCTGCTTGAAGACATTCCTCTTCAGCAATACAGAAACATTATCTGGCACCAGGATGGGGCACAATGTTGCACCAGTAACTCAGTATCTTAGCGAGAAATACGGAATTTGGATAGGAAGTTATGGCACTATTAGATGGCCGCCCAATAGCCCCGACTTAAACCCTTTGGATATATTTTTGTGAGGTTACCTAAAAAATAAAATTTATTACGAAAGGCCAGAAAATATAAACATACTAAGAATTTGTTTTCAACGCGATTAATCGTAAGTTGAGGAGAAACATTTTCAAGTGCAGGAAAAATGGTGGAGGTTACGTCGAAAATGTTTAATTATTTATACTTAAAGTTCGTAATAAATAAATCATTTGTTTTCCAAGGCAATGCTGATTTTTATTTTCCATTGATTTTTTAATTAAAAACTTAAATATTTTCAATACGGCTAAATGAAATACCAACAAACTATATATTTTTAAAAAGGGGATTAAAAGAGCTTTTATTCTAAATAAAAATATACAGGGTGTTCTATTTAAAAAAAGTTAACTTATTCATTTTTCTTAACTTTTTGATGCTCATTTGTTTCTTTCATTGTGCTCAAAAGATAATAGAGAAAAAACTATAAAACTTTTATAAAGGAAGTTCTTTTCTATCGTTTTTAGTTATAGTTGTAAATGCGTGTCAAAATATAAATGAAAACCCTGTACCTCACTTAGGTCTCTAAGAGCAACTTTTTTTTCGAGATAAACGCACTTTAAAGGACCCCGCATTTTTCCTATGGAAAATGGGTTTCCGCCAATTGTTTTTAAATTTTGCAAAGTAATAGTTTTCAACACGTTGATCAAAAGTCTCCACGGTCACAAAACCCGAAAACCCCTCTAACCCGCCCCTCCAAAAAAAATCACCCTGAAAGGTCTCCTGTGACCTTTAAAGCTAATTTTGGAGGGGCTAGAGAGGTTTTTGGGTTTTGGGAGACTTTTGATCAGCGTGTTGAAAACTATTACTTCGCAAAGTTTAAAAACAGTTGGCCGAAACTTTAAAGTGCGTTTATCTCGAAAACAGTTGCTATTAGAGACCTAAATAAGGTATACAATTTTGACGCTGCGCGAATTATAGTAACTTCTTTTTTAATAAACAGGTCAATATACTAAGCCTAAAAAAAGTTATAAATATATATATAAATTATATAAGAAAATGGTTATTTTTTGTCATATCTCTTCAATTCAAATTATTTTTAATAATAGTTTACAGGATTCTATGGGAAAAGTTACACACATTTGCTATTTAACATTTTTTTTTAATACAAGGAAAGCCAGCCCTAGCTATTCAATCCTCGTTGAATTACCCTGTACCCATTATTGATATTTTCTTAAAGTAATAAGTTTTATAATCTGATTTTGTTATTTACTTGCTCTGATTGCCATGTTGCACGTTGTGCTTAATATATTATAGTTGATTTATTTTGTAGTTACCTAGAGTTCTCATTGTTGTTGCTTACGTCTTTATTAAATCATTAATTGGCACTTTACAGGTTATAGACAAAACTCAAGGCCTTGGAGATTTCTGAAAATTCATCTTTCATTCATTTCACTAACACTTCCAAAGCGATAGAGAAATAGGTATTGACTATATTTCATCCATTTTCATCATTTTATTTTTTACATGCCCTTTTTTTGTATTTAGTTTTTTATGTAATTTAAATATAGATCTACTAAAGTAATTTTTTTTTGTTTTTTTAGTCAGTAAATGCTGCATAATCTAATGGACGTCGAGAAGGATAATCTGCAATATACAGAGTAAAATATAAACAAAAATTTTTATGTTTTAAGCGTTTTTGCATGTACAGCGTCTTAAAGCTTCAGTTTTAAAGGCATCTTCTTAGCACAAAATGGATTTTTCAAGCTTTTATAAAATTAATTAATATTATCACCCTTGTAAATTATAAAATTCTCTATAAATTTTATATAAAAAAACATTATTTGTAGGGTTTATCTTTTTCGCTTTGCGTCGTTTTTGGAGGCTTTAAGACGCTTAATTAGTAACAAAAATATTTTATTGCTTGCATTTGCATTGTTAACTGTTAAGCACCTTGACCCAACAAATACAAGGTATCGTCGGTTTGCGCATGACGTCACTAAGAGAGTTGTCACTGTTAAATTTAAATGTAGTTTGCGTGGGAAGATTGAGTTTTTTTAGGAAAATACTTGAAAATTAGCAAAGAAAGTTATTTAAAGAGATATAATATATTTAAAATATCATTTATTTGTAATATACACTCATGCACAAAATAAAGGCATTAATTAAAGCATCATTTTTCCCGCGTAATTAAAATGAAGAAACTTTATTATACAAACACCTTTTTTATTTATAAGTAGTTAATTTTAATTAATTGGATTAACGAGACAGTGGGCTTATAGTAATTTTTTTTACATCACAACCAGCAACATCACAATGCATTGTGTGTTAATAATAAAGTAAACAATGCGCAATACATATCGTACTTTGTATGTGTTGGTTAAGCTGCTTTAAAACGGCTTAGCCCAAAAAATACAAAAAAAATATAAAAAAAATATGGCCAAAATTAATTGATTAACTTTTATTGGTGTATTTCTGATTGTTTTATTTTTTAAGATTGAAATTTTACTATTTTCAACACTGTGTGAAGTGTGTAAATCTATTGCTAGGAAGTCAGTGATAATTCTTGAAATGATCAGTTTGTCTGATAAACGTTACTAATATTAAAAGTCAAATAGATAAATCCATTTGTTACTATACCATTGTTAATATTAATAACATCCGCAAGACAAGGTAAATATTAATTATTACATCCATTTTTAAACTTTAGATATTTTTGTGCACTATTTTTTATTTTTGTTATGTTTTTAATCTTTAACCTCTAGTCTAGTTAATTTGTAATGTAGTCCATTTATCTCAAAGTATTGTTTTCATGTGTAATGTATTTTGAGAAATATTGTTTAAATAAAATTATAGAAATACTTTTTAGCGTTCTTGATAACAGTGATATGGAAGAGCTGTACATACAGTACATATACGTGGCGATCTCTGAAGGTTCCGGCGTGATGTAGATTAAAAATTTGAAAAACTTTTAAAAAATCCTGTTTCTGTGTTTCATTATAATCTTCCCTTCCTTCTATTCATTTATTACATCATTTGGGAAGCATCCCTGCACTAGTAAGAAAATAATTTTTGTCCTTGGCTTGAAACTGAGCCTCTACAGCTGCGTGAACCTACATTACAGGCTAATTGTGCATGCGTTTGCATCAAAATTAACGTTTACGGACCGTGATAACTTTACCTCTCTAATATCAGATCATGTGATGCGCGGAGTGTGATTCAATTTTGACTAGAAGTAAGACCGGAGACGTTTGGGATCGACTACATATTATGTACACACACATCACTATATATTTTGTCCTAATATCTTACCTGAGAAACTAGTGTTTTTATTCTATTTTTTAAGTAAACAACCAAAAATTATTTGTGGTAAAAATGTTTTTATTATATAATATTTGTTCTTGTGTGATTTTTTTTTAATAGTTGATGGTCACCCAAGAATTAAACGAGTATGTAGCAAAAATATACGATAACCTATTTTACCCTCAACAATTTTGAAATTATTTTTTTTATAAATCCTTTAGTTTTTTAAGAAAAATAATGGGTACAAAATAAACTTATCACCCTGTACATCCACAATGTTAAAAAGATTATATTAGATTGATATTATAAAATAAAAATGAAAAAAATGATTTATAGAAAAAATATATTTTTAAACGATCTGTGTACCTATGTAATAAAAGTGTTCTATGGAAGTTGTTTTTTATTGCATTTGATTGTTTTTTTTAGGTCGGGTTGAATAGTTATTTCTTGAAATCGACAGTACAGTGTGTCAGTCTATCCACCCATAAGATTGGGTAGAGAATAAAATTAATTATTTGTGGCTTTAAATATATTTAAAACAGTCATGCTTAATTTTGAATTACAGATTGTTGATTGCTATAAAAAATACATTTTTGTACGACCGGACGTAAAATACAATTGTACGCTCTCATTAAAATGCGTAAAATTGCACTTTTACGCCCCAGGGCGAAAAAGTAACAAAAACGCCCGCATTTGTAACTTTATTTATTTAACGTTATGTTAAAAGTATACTGATTACAATTTGAAACATTTAAAACTGGTAAATTTCCTCATGCCGATATTTTTTGATGTATAATATCAATCTCTCTTGTGGTAACATTGAAATTGCCGGAAGAGTCTGTGGTGCTGGAACTTATAATTTTATTTTGCATAGAATCTTCAATATTACCCTCGGCCACAGTCGAGGAGCGCCAGCCTCCATGGCGCTCCACAGTCAATAAATCGCCTCCAGCAGAGCGCAAGGTCATATATTTTTTTATTATTGTCAAGAAAGTAAGATTTTCTTTATCACCATCTACTATATAGTAAAGATTCTTGGAGTGTTAGGAAGTTTTACCAAAATACATGAATGTAAATCGGTAACATCACTAGCCCTTAAATTGGTCAATTCGTCTCTTCTACAGGCTCCTGCGATTCCGAAGCTAAGGACAACCTTTTGCAAGAAATACGTTTTATCTGATGCATTTGCAAAGAATTTTTGAATCTTGCTTTCTTCTAAAAACATTTGACTTTTTGGGAAGCTATCCACCTGATGATCGATTACTTTTGGGAACTTACTTATATCAATCTTTTTGTGCAGGATTATTGTCGATTTTAGCATGGAGTAGAAGGGCCATAGTGTTAAAGGCCTTATGTTTTGATTTTTCTTCGCCGACAAATATACCAGCAACGCACTCTCTGTTATGAAATGAACCGTTCGTAATTCGCACTCATGAAATCACTGTTTGTCTTTTCAAGTTTTGCCTTTTCTGGCAACAACTGTATGCAGACTTTTTCTTCAGCTTCTTCTGTTTCTGAATTATTTTGGCTCATAATTCAAATTTGAAAATCACTTTTTTTACAACTTTGTATACACCACATGTAATTATTTTTTGAGTAACTTAAATTTGTTTAATCAGTTTGGCTTAAGCTTGACAGTAATATCAGCAAAATAATCCGATATACCTGTGTTAACAAAAATAATGGAAAAATAATTAATTCATCATCATTGTCATTAATTTTGAGTTGTACAAAAAATATTGTTTGCATCTAGGTAAAGTTACATGCAGTGGTGTAGCTATGTAACCCAGAGCACCGGTCAAAAATGAAATTGGGGCCCTATTTAACTGGTTTAGTTTTATCAAGTAAAAAATATAAATACTCTAAAGATGTAAAGCTACTTCATTAACAGCTCCCTTATCGCCCACTGCAGGGTCTTGCAAAGCAAAGCCGTTTACTAAGGATATGTGTGAATTACAATATACTTAATGGCATTACCTTTCTTAACGTTACACAGTGTAACGCAGGAGATAGTATTTAAATAAAAATAACATCATAGCTACAATAGGAATACCGTAAATATCAATATTATGCAGCTTTAAAAGTAAGCCTTAACATAATTTTGACACATTTGCGCAAATAAATGAAAAAAAATAATATTGTAAATTGTCTCTTCGGTAGCGTAGTGGTCAGAGTTTCGGCTCGCCACCCCGGCGATCCGGGTTCGATTATCAGAGACGGAGAAACACTTTTAGGTAGTAGTTATTTAAAATAACGTCCGTGGTGGCACTACCGCGTTGTCTAAAAGGTGCTGTGAAATGCAACATTTGCATGTTTCAGTGCTTGGACAACGTTGACGGAACAACTGGGAAGAAATGAGTTAAATACCGGAAAACCCGGCACTCACGGTACTTTGGTACTTAGGTATATATATGTATATAAAATGTAGGATATAATGTACATATATAATATTCCTTCGTGAGCTGTCATAAAAATAAAAAAAATGATATTGATTAAAATGATTACATGAAATCGAATTAAGTCTATGACATTTAGAGTGCCGCTGGATACAATTCTAGTTCTTAAAAAAAAATCGAGAACGTAACCCCCATTTTCAGATTTTCTATATGCAAAATTATTAATTTAGAGGCATTCCCTGAAAATTTTTAATTTCTTTCAGTTGAGATACCATGCTTAAAGCCGTGTTGCAACCTGTTATATTTATGTTCAGAAGGTGGGAGAAACTTTTGAGGGTGCATTTCGAACCATTTGATTTGCTGGCGAGGAGCTACAAAGTCGAAAATTCTGTATTCCCTGTTACTGTTAGCCCTCTGGCAGCTACGTCACTGGTGACATGCTATAAGAATACAGACTCTACATATATATTTCTAATACTTTTACCGTACAAATTTCGCGCTGTATTACTGCTTCAGAAACATACAGCATTAGGAGTACGCCCAAATAAAAAAAAATCCTGTAATAACAATATGTAATAAAGCTTTAAAATACTTAACAAAAGAATTTATTAACAGTGCTGCATATAATTTAATTTATACAGTGTATAAATAATTACGAAAAGTTATAAAATTGTCATAAATATACATACTATTTCCTTTACAATCTCATTTACAAAGGTACTTGGTTCAAACTTTACAAAACAAATTTCTTTCAATATATACAAAATAAAAAGTCAACAATACAATCACAAAAGATAAGGATGGAACAATTTTGTAGTTAATATTTACAGACGAAACAATAATAAATACATTCTTTACAATCTTGAAGTCTCTAAAAAAACATAAATTAGTTTTAAAAACAAACTCATAATAAAAATGGATTTTAATTTTCATCATTTCAAAAATATTTTTAAAAAATATCGTTTGAGCTTATGATTATTAAATAGAGAAACAGTTTAAAAAAAGCAATAAAAAAATATCAGTCAAAAACACACTATTATTATCCTTATAAAATAGGTTTCATAATCATAATATATAATGTTTGTTCTAAACCGCAGTTTTTGTACCGCCGTAAGCCGGTTTCGAAACTATTAGAATTGATCAAACGCGCAACTGTCAACTTTGCACGTTTGATCTTATGTCAGTTCTAAAATGACGAAGTTGGAAGGCTTTCTGTATATTCAAAGCGCTCGTGTGTTGCTTGGGGATCGAAATGACCGTTCGTCAACGGTTCACGAACGATCACAAGTTTGGTTGGAACATTAAAGGGATCGTGTAATACACTTGCGCCTGAAGGTACAATGAACGGTTTTTGCGACGTTGGAATCAATGAGCTGTTAGTTTAACTGGAGAAAGCATCGATTTGGCATAAGCGTGGCATCATAAACGCACATTCTAAGGTTCTGCCTAGCGATGAATGAACCTCTGTACTCGAAACAATAAAATCCACCAAAACCGGGAAAATGGTTACTACAGATACTATTTTCGTAAAGCGTGGCTCCCATATATCTTTCTGTTCCATTTACTTGATAGTATATTATGATTAAATTTTACTTAATTTATTCCTAAAATTACATCAAAATAAGCTCTACTATTATATTTTAAACTGTGAATAATATTTGTTATATTTATTACTATAAAGTATAACACAGAAAAGTAATGATGTTAAAATACTATTTTCTTTTTGAACAGCTACTAATAAAGGCGCGACAACGTGACAACAGCGGATTTTTCGTAGAAGCGTACTTCCGCCAGCTTCAGCTTCGTTTATGGATTCTAGAGAAGTAAAAGATCACCCTCTTTTATGGTTGTTTTGCTCAAAAAGTGACCCTCACTAAGAGGCGCTGGTGTAGCTTAAGGAACCAATGACCTTGACCACAATCTATAAGGTAAAGTTTAAAAACGGCCCTCTGGAACGCAATGCCATCTGCAACTGGAGGGCTATTTTTGTAACACAGAGTGGGTGATCCTTTACCTCTCTAAAATCCATGGCTTCGCTCGACAGATGACACATTCAATATGGCGTTTTAGTGTAAATGTTTTTTGTTGTTTGGGTAATTTTTGTGACAATTGTATAAATTTCAGTTTGTGTAAGTACTTTTAATAAATTAAAATGGTAAGGCAGTGCCAAGTGTGTAAAGTGACGGATATGATTCCTGGATTATCATTTCACAAGTAAGTACAAACTATGCTTGTACCATTCTATCGCCAATAATAAACAAAAACATGTTGGCCGCAGCTCTCGATTGCGTTTATGAATGAAATGCTTTCTCTATCTATGATGTTAGCTCATTGGTTGGAATAAACTTATAGTCATCATGTTGTTTTATTTTAAATAGTGAAAAATTGTTTGTATATTAAAAAGTGCTTCAAAGTTATATGTGATTGTAGAAAGCCTTGTTGTTACCTAAAATTAAAAAGGCACATGCAACAAGTCTTCTAATATTTCGTCGGCCTCGGAAAAAAATGGCTTAAGTCCAGTTTTTTCCAAAAGTAGGATTTTACTGCCATCTGGTGAAGTCAAACGTATCTCATCACTTAAAAATCGTATCAAGTTAACTAAATACAGACAGAGGGATGAACAAGAAAAATTAAAATATGGCTGAAGTCCATGCTTGCTCAGATTAAAAGGAAAATGGCCCAAGTCACCGTTGTCACGATTAAATAAAAAAAAAAACGGATCAAGTAAATTTTAAGACAAAATTATTACAAGAACGATATTTCCTTGCCCAAAAGACTAACAGGCAAAATATTGAAATGAAACAGTTTTATCCCCCGTCCTGTAAAATTTGGTCTATGTGACTCAGGCCATTTTCATCCGAGACCGACGATTTCTGAAGGCGTTTCATACAATTTAAAATAAAACGTCAAAAATAACTATATTGCTGTCGTTAAAAGCTTCACAATTAAAATTGTGCATTTTTCATAAAAATGCTTGTTTTTATAAGGACAATCATTTGAAATAGTGTTTTTTGACCTTCGTTTTTTTTCTCAAAACTGCAGCGTCCTGAGGATTATTTATAAAAAGTTAGTAAATAATATTAGTTAGAGTTAGTAAATCAGTCTTAAAATTAGTGTTAACACGTTGTATGTCCGAGCTTTCCCTTCTAAGTTATTACAATTATACCCATATTCCCGTTCTATATCATCGCTTAAGAGCAAAATAATATTTGTTACAACTGGCTACCGTCATTCGAAATGCCTTGACCTACAATCTAAGTCCAATGAGAAGTAAACCATCGACATGTTACGGATGGACGTAAAAAGAACTAAATTTCTAACAGGCATTTAAATTAGGTTTTTGTAATATGCATCTTTTGTAATATCATCAATTTTTGGATATAATATTAGTCAAGATATTTAATGTTTTTTTTAATCAAAAAAATATGTAGTAAGCTAAACACTCGTGGGTAGTGCACAATATCCTCTTTACCGTTTGTGACATTTGGCAATTCGAGACGCTAAACACCATTAATAATTCTCACTTTTTCCAAGGCATATTTATTTTTCGTGAATTTTTCAGTGCTTTTAAAAAGTGTTTCAAAGATCTTATACATACAGGTCCACTGTAGTAGAAACATAGGGAACACTTAGGCGAATTGACTTACATTCGCCTGACTCGAGAGCTAGCGAAACAAAAGTCGCAAAAACGATGCGATAAGTGTGGAATGTTTTTGAAGATTTAATTTTGAATTTAAATATTATTTGCTTTCTTGCAGCCGCAGCCATTGCAAATACGTGGTAAGTTCTCTTGGAAACTCGTTTCTTCACTAAAAATAAATAATAATTTAGAAGAACTTCGAATAAAAATCGAAGAAGCTTTTCAAAATATCAGCCCTAATATGCTAACAAACGTTAGACGGAGTTTTTACGATTGTTTGGGATATTGTCTTGCCCAAGAAGGAGGTTTGTTTGAATATTTATTATAATTTCATTTTGGAGTATTTTTTATGTTTATAATTATTTATTTTTTCATTGCGTACTATTTTAATTTTAGAAATGAGTTTTGGGTTTAGAGAACTTATTTTTATTTTGATTTGGCAATTAATGAACTGATAAATAAAGCTGTTGGTATTTAATTCCCTATCTATAAATAACGGTATAAAGTATCAACTGTTTTCTCAACAGATTAGACTGCATAAATTTATTTTTCGTTATTTTCAAGCGTGCCTTAAACCATACAACACATCCGTCCGAAAGCATATTACAAACTGAGATCTCGTTCCGTTAATGAATCATTCATCGATATTTCAGACGTGAAGTTCCTGCCTATGTTTCTACTACACTGACCTGTCTGTAGACAATAATATTATGCAGGGTAGTTTCGAAACAGACATTCATTCTGCACTCTGGCACTAAATTTTCCAACAGACTGTGAAGTTGCCACCATCTTTGTTTACAACCATTACGTCTATTTCAAATATATTTTTAAAAATTCATTGGATTTTTGGAAAAATCTACAACCTCTTAAGACCGGTGTCCGACCGAGGGTCAATTTTTGTTGTTTGGTTTTGCCACAACCTTTGGCCAAAGCCGAAGATTTGATCAACCCAAGTATCTTAGTTTAGAATTGACTAAGGGTAATAAATAAAAAAAATTAAAATAACTGATCCAAATTCTATTTTAACTCATTTTATATGTTAAGGAATATTAGGAATAATTGGAAATAAATAATTATTATAATTAAAGTAGTCATTATAATGGTATTGCTCATGTCATCATATTGACTGATGGCTGATGTCAACTATTGGTTATCATGCTTTAAATATACTGAGCATTGGCGTCATCCATATCAATTTTGAAAGTGCATGGTGGCAATTTTTGACAAACTCAAAAAAATAAAAATGTATATTTGAAACTGAGAAAACTGAAATATTGATAAAAATTGGAGAAGGGTGAATAAATTGAAAAGTTGCGGGATTTTTTCATACAAATAAAAAAAACGTTGGTCCAGATCGCCTCATACTTACAGCCACCGAACAGGATCATGCGTTTTTAGAATATCTAAGGAAAAATCCATTTGAAACGGCAAGAGATTCTGTTATTCATACAGATTTTCCAGGATCACAGTCTACGTCCAGCAAAAGGGTCAGTAAATCAGAACTAAAAAACCGACCAGCAGCGAAAAAATATCCCTCACTGCAAAACAGCGACAATAAAGGATCATATTTGCGTTAAATTATACATACCGCGGCCCGGAATTTTGGAACAGGGTCATCTTTACGGACGAAAATACATTCCAGTCAACGTATAAATAATACAAGGATTGAAGCACGCTACACAAACTCCCTTGCTTTCAAATCGGTACAATTGTCTGTCAATGTATGGGGCTGGATAAGTATCCATGAAGCCGGTGTTTGCTGGCAAATAGAGGGAAGATTTACCGCCGAAACATATATTACCATATTTTAAAATACAATGCTTCTATCAGGTTCAACAAGTTTATCTCTAACCATTAATAGACAATTTTCAGTCTAAAATTTGGTTTACGTAAGTAAAAAGTTCTTGTATTTAATATCGATGTGAAAATGTTAAATGTAAAATTTTGCAGGTTCCTTCTTAAAAACTTTCTCGGGCTTGTTTAGCTTTTATCAATGTATTCTCGTATACCATTGAAAAATGTAAGATACTGGCTTTTTTTAATATCTGTGATTTGTTGAGATTTTATAAATTTTCATGTGACACCAAGGAGACTTTCAGAATTTAACATCTAATAAACTTTTGCATTTGTTTGAAATATATGGATAATACCCATATCTTGTACGCCTTTTTTATGAATACAACTGTACTTCCCATTGGCTTTTCATTAATAATATTTTACTTATTTCTTAAATAAAATAGTGTAAGAAGTCAAAAAGGGAATGATTTGAAAGTAGTAATGCTCTTAAGAGATGCAATGTATAATATTACAAAGTTAGTTTAGTTGTTAGTTTTCTTCTAAGTGAAATCTAAAATTTCTTGGAAATAACTGTTATCTAACAAGCCATGCCTAGCTAAGAAAAAAAAAAGAAGCGGCCCCTCCTCCCCGAAAGAGTTATTTCCACCTCAGTTTTTCTCCCAAACGTGAAACCTCATTTTATCCACATACAACACGGTTAACACACAGAACACAGGAAGCATAAAAGTTGCCTTATCTTTTGCCGATGCCAGTGACGATACGTCCTGGGCTGTCCCATTCGTTACACCTTCCCCAGCAGGTCGTGCTTGTATTTGTACATCTTCCTCCTGTAGCCCCTCTTTAAAAACATATTTATAAGTAATAAAATAAGAATAAATGACGCTATGTACAATAATAGACACATACTTGTATCTAATGTTTTAAAAAACCCACCCTGGGTTGTGTTGTTTCCTTCTAATCCCAGATAAATCACCTTGGTGTCCGCTCCCAGGTATCTTATATTTATGCTGCTGTACATGTGCTTGAGGTACTTGAGAACCTCGCTGAAGTCCCAAGAACCATCGGCTTTGTGACATCTTGGACAGTTGGTTTCGGATGGGAACTGTACCTTCGGAAATTCCGGGTCTTCCGTTTGGTCGCCAGAGAGCCTTTTGTTGACCTCATTATGTGCCATCCATAGCCAGATTATGGAATCGTCGAATGAAGCTACTTTATCGATCTCTCTTCTGGCGGCCATTTCTTGGAAATGTTGGCTACAATCGGCACATCCGAAGAAGTGTTTTATGTAGCCATGCATCGCTTCTAGTGCTAAACGGGGGTTGTCACCTCTCAGCCCTGCATCGTAGTCCGCCACGTTGACAGTTAGGTAGTGGAACATTTTCCATAGCCCGCATGGGTAACCTCTAAACTGTCCCGAACTACCTTTACATCCTAAAAAAATATAATATTACCTTACATATTACAAGCTACATAAGTTTTTTTTTTCGACGATCGCTTATTTATGAGTATTATTAACGTATACAAAATCGTGCATTATAGCACTTATTAATGGATGATTTTCTATTAATAAATGATTATAATGTGGGCAATTAAAAATATACAAAACAAAACATGTATGACCTTGTCACCCGAATATAGTATATTAAGTATTAAGGTCAGTACGTGTGTTCCTTACAGGTTGAGGATGTGTCAAACAACCGAAACCGGTAAGAACTTACTGATTTTTTGCACGCATAAAATATTGAGTTGATTAGGAATATGAAAATAGACAAAAATATATTGTTAGGTATAGGAATGTGCCATTTGAAAATTTTAATTGAAATTGTCACTTTCGAAAATTTCAAAGTTAAAATATTTCAAAATGGTAAAAAGTGAAATTTTAGCGAAAATTTCAGATTGTAAAATTTCAATTTTTGTAAGAAAATTTCACATAAATTTTAAGGAAAATTTCTATACTTCATTGAAATTTTCTCTCAATTTTCACATAAATTTCATTTAAAAACTTTGCCTAAATTTCAGAAGAATATAAATATCCTTTTGCGTAAATTTAACCAGTTATCCTATTACTAGGAATGTGTCATTGGAAAATTTCAATTGAAATTGTCACTTACGAAAATTTCAAATTTGAAACATTTTAAAATGGTAAAAAGTGAAATTTCAGCGAAAATTTTAGATTGTAAAATTTTAATTTTTGTTTGAAAATTTCACATAAATTTCATTTAAAAACTTTGCCTCAATTTCAAAACAATATCTATATCCTTTTGCGTTAATTTAACCAATTATCCTATTTCAATTGAAATTGTCACTTTCGAAAATGTCAAAGTTAAAATATTTTAAAATGGTAAAAAGTGAAATTTCAGCGAAAATTTCAGATTGTAAAATTTTAATTTTTGTTTGAAAATTTCACATAAATTTCATTTAAAAACTTTGCCTCAATTTTAGAAAAATATCTATAACCTTTTGCGTAAATTAAACCAATTATCCTGTCCTATGACGATATTTCTGGTTGCTGGTGGCGGTAGTATTCTTAAATAAATTAGTAGGTTACCTAGTGGTATGTTGCTAAATGCTAGCCTCTAACCATAACCAATGATAATAATATGTTTACTATACAGACTACAGACAGACTTATGAATCGTGTGTAGAAATATGGCCTCAAATCAGCGTTGGGCAAAATTTGATTTTTATTTATTAAAAAAAAAATCAAGTGATTTAAATAAAAAAATCAAATAAATCATGTTTTTTATTATTTTTTTTTTAAAGAAATTCAACAATTTCCCTTTTTACAGTTGATTTGTTAATTTGTCACAGTACATGTCATTATATTCACTTTTTTTCCATCTAAAACTACAAATTATTGGGATATTTCCCCTTCTTAATAAAAATAACTTCGACTTCCGACCTATAAAAAGCTAATACAACATACTTTCAAGGATGATTTACAATTACTCCTACAAAACTTTAAAAATTTTAAGACCGATATGATCAGGCATTAACACCAAACCATTTTATAAGTTATATGTTGGACTCATCCAAGCAAAAATACAAGTTATCATCCGTTGAAAAGAATCTGGCCCTAGAAACCATTAAGGAATTTATGGAAACAAAGGATTGCTATCGTTAGTAATCAAATTTAAAGCCCGTTCCAGCCCGTTTAAAAATGTTATGTTCTCGCAAGAAGTAACAGAAAGCGTTAGGGTATTTGATTTGTGGCTATCACAAAAAGACCAGCTTGCCCTTATTAAAATACTTGTAAATAGCTGGTTGTTTTTTCTTTATCTTAGTTTGATTTAAATCTTGATTTTAATTTAAAAAATCGCTTTAATCATGATTTAAATCAGGCCAACCATGCCTCACATTATTTGTTTCTTGCCACTAGCATTTAGATTTCGCAACTACAAAATTTTCCTATCTCTTATTTATCTGAGTTAAGAATTTTAAAACCAATAAAAGATTTTGTGGTTGTAGAGAACAATAGGCCTTTTCATCATGTGACAAGCGCAAGCGCAGTCGCCATATTGAAATGGCGGCAATTCAAAAGTTTCGTACTGTTTTGATCGACAATGGCTGGGAATGCAGTATTATCTCCCCAATTAAATCATTTACTGGAAAAAATCGTTGATGGGGCTTCATTGATTTATAATTCAGTTGAATCCCATAATTGTACGCAATTAAAAAGGTAGCTTAAATGTCATTGACGTCTTTAAAAAGGAAAAAGAAGTGAGCTAATTTAGAGGTTAAGCATCATTACTTCTTTACTATACAAAAAGTATGTATAATTTTATTCTAATTAGACCTACCACATATATACAAGTGTTATATTGATTAAATTGTATTGTATTTAAATGATTTATAGCGTGTATCACTCTTACATACTCCATAACAACACCGCTTCTTCGTTCCTTTTCGTACTGATATCATTATAATAATCGATTAAAAAAACCTATTTGCTAATTAAGACACTTTTTTCTTTATTTTCGTATTTCTTTTCTTCAATAACTATACTTTCTTTAGTATTTTTTTATTTTAATTATGTGTTTACAGGCCCTTTAACATGCTTGTTTACAAAATACAGTACGAAAAAAATGGCTGATACTGACGCATGCGCACAAAAAAAATTGTGATGAAAAGGCCTATTGTTGAACCACATTTCAAACCGATAGCCCAGTGATGTAATATTTAGTTATTGATTGCATACCCTTACACATTTCAACGCATAGACACCCTGGAAAATAAAAGCTATAAATTATTATAAAAGTCAAAGGATCTTTTGTTTCTCAACCAAGCCTAAAAAAAAGCGCGAAATACGAGAACGAAAGTTAGCCTCTACTTCAGCTAAATACTCAAACCTTAAACGTACTGACTACTGACTAACTTGGTTAGTAAAAAAAGATCAATGGGAAAAGAAATAGAAGATGATTCTATTAGTGATACAGACATATCAGATTTAGATATTAGCTTGCACAACAGCAGTTCCAGTTTGGGGAATGAATGGGATGATGATATAACTGATCAGTTTTTATAAATTCAAAATAAACGTTAAGCTAAGGAATTAAGAAAATATTTTTTTTACCTTGTACCCTTTAATACCTAACTTTCCTAAAGTTCTTTAACTCGTCCTCCATTAAATTAGAACTTAAGGGTCCAATATATAAATATATTACCATTTACATGTTCTTGATATATTTTTATTGTTATATGAGATAAAACTTTGGAGAAATTTCACTGAAATTTCAGTAACAAATTTGAAATTTTCAATATATCAATAAATTTTTGAAATTTCGCATAATTTTCATAAATTTTCAAAATTTCAGGTGAAATTTGACTTTTTTCTGAGAAGTGGAATTTTTCCATTCCTAGTTAGGTGTATTAAACACCTTAATCAAATACCTAGCTGATATATTGAGTTTCCATGTCAAGAAATTTATTATTTGTCATTAGTAGGTACCACATTTGTCACAGATTTGTCAACTTTAGCTCGTACGATATATTGCAGCAAGAAAGTGGAGATTCTGATCTGGAGAATGCTTGGCAATAACTGTTCTAATTGTAATATTATTTTAAATAAAATTTGATTTATAAATAGGTTCATATTTCTATTTCTGATGTTTACAAATTACTGATCGGTAAGTGATTACTTACCGATCAGGAGTGGGTAAGTACTCACTCTCCGATCGGTAATTTGTAAACATCACTTACAGATGACATAACCTAACCAGTAAAGTTGCAATATTAGAGTGTAAAAACAGTTATTAAAGCACATGTCAAGTTGGTTGCCTTAATAGCTATTTATGTATCAAGGGCGTTACTGGGACTATAATGCCCTGAAGGTCGAAATAGCCCGAGGGCCTCTGGCCCGAGGGCTAGATTTCGACCTGATGGGCATTATAGTCCAGCAAAGCCCGTGGTGCATACAATGCTTTATGTTTTACCCAAAAAAAGAGTTTTTCAATGACTAATTACATTATTTATTCGCAATATAAAAAATAAGTTGCACCTGTACCTGTATACGTAAGTAGATAATGACTGGTGTTAAGTTTGACTTTGATGTTTCTGTCAGTTAGTTAGTTGGCATTTTTTATTTAACGATTTGCTCAAAATGGAAGAAATTCCACAAAATATAAGAGAAAAGGCCATAAAAGCGACAGAAAATCTTTTGCCAGTTAAATCAAGGCAACAGTATGGCAAGGCAAGTATGATCGGGAGTATGGCATATTTGGTATTTGGAAAGATGCGAACGCAATTCTTCAAATAACCGAAAACGTTTTAATGGCATATTTCCAGGAGCTGGTAAGTTATTGATTTTATTTTAATACATATGTTTAACAAACTTTATTATTTTTAGTCGGAAAAATACAGTCCGAACTCTCTCTGGACCAAGTATTCCACCCTAAGGTCACAGCCTCTAAGGTCTACGTTGATGGTCTATGAAAATATAGACATTTCGCAATACCATCGTCTCATAATATCTTTTTTAAAAGTTAAGTCGAAAGGATACGTCCCGAAGAAGTCTAAAGTTTTGGAAGGAGAACAAATATTAACATTTATTAAGAAGGCTCCTGATGATATCTACTTGGTACACAAAGTCATATTGGTAATGGGTGTTTTTGGAGGTTTAAGACGAGATGAGTTGGTCAAAATGACCATTGATGACATTGAAGATAGAGGAACAGTCTTGGTTATAAAGGTACCAGAAACTAAAACTTCAACTTCAAAAAGTTTTACTATCATTGAAGAAGATTTAGGCGCTTTAAATTTAATAAAAAAGTACACAACATTAAGACCAGCTGGAATAAAGGAGCGAAGATTCTTCCTTACCTATAGAAAGGGTCGATGTACAGTACAACCCATTGGAAAAAATACCATAGGAAGCGTCCCAACATTGATCACAAAATTTTTAAAACTGGATAATGCAGAAGCTTACACCGGCCACTGTTTGCGTCGCACATCGTCAACTTTACTTGTTGAGGCAGGTGCTTCGTTTGAAACGCTAAAACAACATGGGAAATGGAAAAGCTCTTCAGTAGCTGAAGGATATATAGAAGAAAGTATTTCATCCAAAAACAAAGTAGCCAAAATGATTGCCAATTCAGTTAATTCCAAGGTTAATTCCGTATCGACTATTGAAAATTCTTTAATGGACTGTTCTTCTATACAAAATAGCGTTAGTGCTACCACAAAAAACACCGACCATTCTATAGTGGGATCAGCTACATTTTCCGGGACATTTCAAAATTGTAATTTTTATTTTGGAAATAAAGTTTAATTTTTAGTATTGTTTAAAGAAAAAATTATTTTTTGTATAAACTTGATCTTTATTGTAAGAGAAATAAAATTGTATAAGCAATAAAATTTCCATATTAGCGCATTAGGGCATTATAAGCGGGCATTATCATAATGCCCGCTTATAATGCCCTAGGTGTGATAGCAGGTATTATTGCTATCATAACATATTCCGTTTCTAAGGTATTATAGATCAATAATAGATAGGTAAAACATAAATTGAAATACATCCCGAAAAAAAATCAAGAAAAATTGTGATTTTTACAATTTTATGACAAAACGATTGCCGAAATCTAGGTTCTTCAGGCTCGCAAGTCAAATGGCCTCGATCATTAATCGCTTTTATTAGTACCCGTGTTGGTTAGATATCTATTTCGGGCGATCGTTGATCTATGAGTATTATTAACGTATTCAAAATGATTCATTAATAGCCTTCTCATAACTGCATAATTTTTTATTATTAAACCTTGTCATTTAAATAGCAACCATTAAAAAGAGCTGTCAAGTTGTTTGCCAAAAACCGAAATACATTCCGAAAAAAAAATCACCGAAAAAATATTGTAACTAAATCAGGCTTCAATTGGCGAATAATGATCTTAATGGCATTGATCTTAATCATCCCAATTATTACCCTTGTTGGTTAAATAGCTATAAAGATAATTCTTGTTTCGCAGGAAATTATTGGTTTTCTACACTAGATTAGTAAGAAAAGGTAATAACTGTATGAGCAACCATGGGATCAACGCTTTGTTCTCCTACAGGTTTGTCAATATCTAAAATTAAAAATTAAATGACGCATACATCTGCCTTTTAATTTGTCATGTTTATTTATTTATATTATGCATGACACGCTTGAATCTGACAGATATGAACAGTGTTGCATTAAACAACAATGAAACATTTCTTTAAATTTATTTGATACCCGAACTGGACGCGTAGAAAAAAATTATAATTCAATTATTAGAAAAATTATTCTAATAAAAATAATTTTAATAAGAGTTAACATTTTTTTTAACTTTCCCACGAATGCTAAGCAAGAGCCTAATTACTAACGTACTGTGAGTGTCTTAAGCAAAATTAGTGGAAATCTATTAACATGGAATTTAATGATTTAGAACAGTGGCGGCTCGTGACCTTAAAACTAGACAGTGCTGCTTACAAATACATTAAAACAGAAATGTGTTGCTTTGTGTAACCACAACTACATATAAGTAACAAACCAGGACTTACCATATCAAACTGCTTAACTAGTTTGCTAAAAATCGACATAGTACGGGAAAAATCTTTATATTTTGAAATTGTAAAAATACCGAAAAATATAGTTTTTTTTTTGGTACAACTAAGAACATAAAAAAGTAATTATATCGCCCGCCCTAATAAAAAGAGAACGACCATTGGTATCCTTTTAAAATAAATAGAAAATCATTATTCACCTAACACTTAATATAAACATAAACACTAAATTAATTTTAAACTGTAACTCTAAACCATCTGAACCAAAAAAATATTTTTAGGGAATAAGTTCTTTAATTGATCAAATTATTCCTGGGTAAAGATACGTAAAAATACGAAAATATTAATCTAGGTTCAAGAATACACCCACCAGGCTGCAATACCCCAGAGCACGGAGCCAAATAGTTTTCGCCCCTCTGATCGGTCGACTCAAAGCCAAATTTAAATACTGTCGCGATTTTTCTCATCATTTTTAACAGGATTGACGTTAGGTTTCGTGCTGCGAACGATTGTGTGTCGCGTGCATAGCCAATGAGTTCGTACATACAGAGTAAAATTTAAGGAGTATTTAAAACGTCAAATAATATAGATGATCAATGAAGAAAAAACTTAGATTATTGAATCTTTATTTTTTAAAATGAAAAATGACATGCGAATAATATTCCTGATAATGTCTGATTTGAGATACATACAGAGTATACAAATTAGAGAGGAAAAATACTTTTTGGATCGAAAGAGAAAGCAGAGTTTTTGAAGCTGCCGTGGCTATTTATATAATGTGTTTTTTCTAATTAAGGTGATTCTCGAAAGTACCACCCACATGGCTCTTTGTTCGGCAGAATTTGGCCGCTCATAATCAAAGGATGTGCATTAAAATAGTTTCTCGCGAAAGCGAACATTATTGTATGTTTGAGGCATTGATCTGGACAAGATTTTTGTGTTATGTCGAGATAAAAGAACGCAATGGATTTTCTGTCTGACGTCAAAATTAAAGGACCGGAAGTGAACTTTAAATATTAATTACGCCGAAGCTATTTTTTTTTTCTAAAAAGATATTTTGACGTGGTTTTGGATCAAAATAAATTTTAGGCAAGGAGCCTATTAGAAGAAGAAGTGTTAGATCCTTTCTTGGGGATAGGTAGGACACGTGCGGCCTTCTACCTCTCCAGAAAAATGCCCATGTCATTAAAAAAGTAAAAATTCAGTATTCTATTGACAAAAAAAAATATTTAAATGTATGTAACAGAATTTATGGCAACCCTGTATAAAGAATTGACTGCTGAATTACGTATCCTTGGTACTAACATATTTATTTGACCAAAAAATTATTAATGGATGAATACGTTTTTTAAAACCAGTTGCATAGCCGATAAAAATGCGTTTTAATAATAGATCGTCGTCATTCATCACAATTATGATTGTAGCTTATTATTTATACCAATAAACAATTACATTTTGCAGAAGTCTAACAAAATAGATTATATAAGATATTTAGTTTTAAATACTTTATTTATAGCATGATTATTATGTTTTAGCAACATTTTTTAAAAGACTATTACCCCGCTAAATATCAGGGGCACTAATTATTTTTTAGCCTTGGCAACACTAACGGCAGAGTCATTATCGCGTTGTTAAATTAAGCAATGGACTTAGCAATTGTTAGAAGTTAACAACGGTTTAGAATGTTTAACAAAATGACAGATTTCGACAGGTTGCCTACTAAAATCATTGAATAACACTGACAATTTCGTTTTGTTAAACATTCTAAACCGTTGTTAACCTTTAACAATTGCTAAGTCCATTGCTAAATTTAACAACGCGATCATCACTCGGCCGTAAGTGTTTTCAGAAACCATATGACGTTTTCACTGGAAAGTTTGACATAAAAACCTTTAGAATGTTTTGTTATTTGAGCGACATTTTTGTTTTTTACAGTCACTTCTCAGCGAAAAAAATGGAATTAAATGATAAAAATTTTCGTTCAATGATTTGTTTTCTACTTTCGACGTGAATTATTAAGACAGTGTATCGACTAACATACTTTTGCTTTTGGCCTTTGTCACTGTGAAACGCTGGTTTGCTCACCGACAAAAGTAAAGCTCGTCTAAAATCAGATATGTCAGAAAACATTGATGCTGTGCAAAAACTAATTGAAAAGATCGTCATGTGTCAAAAAGTAAAAATTCAGTATCCTATTAACAAAAAATATTGTTTCTCCAACCGTCAAAAAATGTTGACATTTTTGTACTATTTTCAGCTGCAAAAGCTATCAATTCTCATACCGTACAGAAACCGTACAGAAATGTGCTCGTTGCTTAGCAACACTTTTAATAATAGGATTAAAAATGCTAAGTTTAATCCTAAATATTAATAGTATTAAGCAATTGCATTTGAGCTCTTTTGAATAACTTAATGTATTAATTTTGACTTGGTTGGAGAAAAAATAGTATGTAGTACGGACTAAAAGTGCTTATTTTTACTCGCAATTTTGCATTCGCTCGGCTGCGCTGTATACAAAGCGCTGCGCTCCGCTTCGCAACTGCAAAAATTGCTCGTAAAAAAAGATGCACTCCTAATCCTTATAATATAATATACTATTATTGTACTGTATAAAAAATGAATTACTTAGGTATCCCTTGTACAAACAATTTTATTTGTTAAAAAAATGATTGATGGATAAATACGCTTTTTTATACATGATACATAATATTTTTATTTCCCTTAATCCTTTACAGTAGAAGAGCTGGTGAACAATTTTGAGTAGGTTCTTAAAAGGTAGCGCCTCCCTACGAACCCTTGAATTAAAAAAAAATAAGGGTTGGAAGGAGGCTGCTACCCTTCAGCCAGACCTTTACTTTTATGTTTGGGGATCCTTTAAGGATATTTACACGAATTTTTAAACTGCCTCAAAAAGCTACTCAAAATTGTTCACCAGCTCTCGGACTATTACAGCGTTCCCATATTTTCTAAAAAGATTATCAAAAATCAAGTTTTTGTTAAGATTCTTATCTATATTTTTTTTATTATCATCTTACATACGCGGTACTTATATTTTGAGCCTGGTGACATCTGACGTTTTTACTGGAAAGTTTAACATTTTGACCATAACCTTCAGAGCAATTTGTTATTTGCGCACGATTTGTGTTGTTTACAGTCACTTAAAAATTGTGTCTTGGCAAAAAAACTGAATTAACCGGTGAACATTTGATTTATTACGACTTTCGACTTAAATTATCAAGGCAGGATTGCATCGTTTAACTAAATTTCACTTTTGGCGATGAAGCCTCATCCTTTGCCACTGTAAAACGCTGGTATAATAAAGTTAATCGTAGTCGCCGTTCGATCACCGACAAAATTTGTGAACGTCGTCCAAAATAACTTGTGTCAGAAAACATTGATGCTGTGCAAAATAATAATGTAAGATTGTCATGTGACATACTTTTATATTAGGGCAACCTTCGGCATTAGTTCCACCAGCATATATAAAATATGGCATAAACATTTAATTCTGAAAAAGGTTTGTTCTTCTATAAAATATTTTAAAAAACCAAAAAGTAATTTTTAATGACAAATTACTATTTTTTATTGTAAGGCTCAATACACTTTTTTTTAAATCTTTAGACAGTCAACGAAGGCTGAGACCTAAGTACTAACCTACCGTGGGTGTCTTAAGTGTGGTAAGAGAGAGTTTGTTCATACGGGACTCAAATATTTGGAGACTGGGAGAAGAAGGAAAACTTCTGCGGGTAGAACGTTGCATAGTCTGGACACTCTAGGGATGAAGTAACGAAGAAAGCGGGAAGTTCGGGGCCCCTCCAGTTGAACTGTAAAAGGATGCATGAAGCTGTACTATGTGTTGCTCTGTTGGGAGCTGCCAAAGAAGGAATTATACCAGCCAACTCCTCTAAACATAGGTCGTGAAAATACCTATAGAAGAGCGACAGATCATCCACAGCTCGTCGGTGGGCAAGAGGAGGAAGCTTCTCTGTTAGCGTGGGGTCATCTATAAGACAAACAGCTCTTCGTTGAATGGAATCGGGAATGCTAAGAGTTTTAGGAGTCTGATTTGGGATACATACAAAGTATACAGATTGAAAAAAGAGAAATACTTTCTGGCTCAAAAGAGGAATCCAAAGATAAATAGTGCCTCTTGTACGATGTGATATTTAAAGTTTCTTTAACACTTTAAAATGAGACTTACACAGCTTTTAATGTTTTATTTAGATAAAGAATCTAGATAGAGTATTTCTACTACTGGAGATTCCCATTAGCTTGGGTTAAAATAGATACTTTACTCTATTTGTATGTTATTCTTACCTAACCACTGTTGTGGCGTCGAAAATACTTGTCTGTCCTCATTTTCGGCATCTTTGACTAATTGAAAAATGTGCGCCCAGCAATAGTTTCACTACTATCGGCATAGTTGCTGATTTCCTCTAGCAAGGCTTTTCCATTTTTACCAAGTGGGAAATATTTTGTTAAAACTTGCAGATATTTTCTTAAGGCGATTAATTTATCGCCACTAATTTCTTTGGCTCCTCCAACTTCACGTTTAAGAGAATATCTAAAGAAAAAATATATAATATAGGTGTCAAGTAAAAAAATATATTTTCTAATTATTACTTTTTTTGAATTTCGGTCACTTATTTTGAAATTAAAATACAAAATGTATTGACGTTTTGGTTTTTTTGGTAAAACCATCATCAGGCACAGATCCAATATGCAAGAATTGCACTTTAAAACATTTAACTTGGGCGTTTGCTGCAATCAGTTTTTATATTTAATATTTGGTCTATATGTTTTTTTATTATTTATTTAGAGTCTTAAAAATAGTTTTCCACAAGAACAATTGTATGTTCCAGATATTATTTCTGCTTTTTTAAGATTTGTTAAAAAAATTAATATTAATTTAGTTACCATCAATATATGTTCATTAATTTGTCTTAGAGTTTATGTCTATGATGTTAATAATAAATAAAACCATAAATTTTATTTGCATTTTTAGTTTTTATTTTGGTCTATCAAAATCTTTCGTCTTACAGGTTACGTCCGACCATTTCTGTTAGTAATAGGGTACTGGAACACTTAAGGCGAGCTTAAGGGTTAAGTTTATTTTATGTATTGAAAACGGTGACGGTCTTGTCAATAAAACGTCAATACGTTTTTTTTTAATTTTTAAAGGATTTTTTAAGTTTCTTTTTGGGTAATCTGCAAGTTCGTAAGGGTCAATCAAGTTTTTGCATTCTGTGAGTACACAAGTCTAGACCCTGGGACCTGGAAAAAGCGGTCCCTTCTTTCATGTTTGTAACCCAAAGAATATTTTCTTACCTGAAGTGTGAACCAACGGTGTGACAAAATTTTATAACTCCAATAGTACTTCTATTTTGTGAAAAATATTATTTTCTCTTTTTAGCTGTATATCTAGATTTGTTATTTTACTAGGTCGCCTTGTATATAGATATTGTTATTTTTCGTAATGGAAGTTAATAGATTTTTCGATCAACTAAATAAATAAAATTATACAGTCATTTCTATTTCTATACTGGATTTATCAAAACTTTTGGAAAAAGGTCAAATTATAATCCTAGCAGCAAAAAAAGGTAATTATAAAATTTACCATAAATATGTAAATGTTATCAGGGTTTTGAAAACTACTGCAACTGCAGAAAATAATATTATATAATTTTTAAAATATTATCTTAAACTTCAAGGTCAGTATATTTTTCGATTATTTGTATTTTACCTATAAACCGAGCTATAAACATATAAACTTAAACAAATGGCCACCCACTTTCTAATTTAAGGATTAAAATACCATATTTAATCCATATATAACAATATTATTTCTTTAAAAATCAAACATAATACGCAGGATGTTTTTAAAGTTGAGATTTTTTTAAGGTAGTTTACTCGCGACAGTCGTAGACAAAAATATCGTCTTGTAATAAGTAAAACCCGGCCAGTCACAAGTCATATCGAGATGGGATGCACATCTTTTATCTTCGTCTCTTCCATGCCATCCACGCCGAACTCGCCCATCTCTCTCTAACACAAATTGATTGTTGAACGGGTCGGAATTCCCTTGCCCAGTACCAGTTCCTATTTTAGTTTAATTCGTGATGCAGTATTTTGAATAAACCGCAAATTTAGCCCTGTTGCAAATAAAATCGAATACGCTTGAAAATATTATTTTTGTAGGAGACTGTACACAACATATGTAAACTTTTAAAAATCAATATCTTTTTAACAAAACGATCAAAAAATACAGTTTTTTTTTATTTTTCTAATACTCTGATTTATATTGCATTAGTTTTTAAAAATATCGTAAGAACCGTTTTCGAGATATTCCGAAATGAATGCATGGCTTTTATACATGACAGATATCGACAATGGTAATTATGCACAATTTGATTGTTAATAATATCTTGTTTCACAGACGATAAAAGAATTTCGTGTTTTTTCAATTGAGCATGTGCGCGTGACATCACCAAAGGTAAGGCTATAGTTCCTGGATCAACAACAAACATTTTTTTTCGAGTTTTGTGTAAAGCACCATTTAATCTTTGTAGTAAAAAAGGCTTTAAAATTGTATCAAAATGACTTTTGCTTAGTTGTAAAATGTGGAAGCAACAAAATGAAGCATCATACATTAAATATCGGGGTTTTAAATCAGCCACTGCACAATTCGGCAATAAAAACCTTACCTCAAAGAAATAACCTACTTTTAAAGAAAAATTCAGGTAAAATATGAACCGGGCACTCAGAAATATCAAAAAAAAAAGCTCGCAAATATATCAAAATAACAACCAAGTAAGCTAACTAAATGCTAAAATGGCCACTGTTGATCCAGGAACAATGAAATGACATTATTTGGATGTCACATGCCGTACATAATCAATTTGATAAAAGACACTTTTATTAACCCTATATTTTAATTTCATTAAATTGTTAAGAAAAGCCATTTTACGAGTGAAGTACCTTAAATATACTCAACACAGAAAAAAGACTGTTATTATTTTGTCAAGTTGAACCAGCGCTTCTCGTGAGGTCAACGAAGTTAAGCAACGATGGGCCCAGTCAGTAATTGAATGGGTGACCGCCAGTGAACACCGTGGTCGTTGGGTGTTGTTCGGAATCCATGTTGAACTGTAGGTCCCATTTAAATGATAATTTTACTGGAAGGTAGTTTAAAAATAGTACTTATTTATACAGGTTGTTCGAAAATGCCCGTCCAAATTTTCATTTCTAATTTCATAGATATTCATTTGTTTTAATTTAAAATTTTTCCAATCTTAACTGTATCATTACTACGAATATAACTAACTACGGTTGACCGCGGACTTATATACCTATTAGATTAGATTAGATTAGATTATTTGAGCGGAGATGGCGAATAATGACCTCCACCACTGCAACCTTACCAGATTTATTGTGGTTTCTCCTATCGTTCTTTAGAGTACCTTGTCAAGCCGTCTTCTTAACTAGACTCCAGAGTCTCGACACTGGCCACTCCATATAACTTGCCGGTTTTGGCTTCTCCTCCCCAAGCCTAGTAAACCTAAGCCTGCATAGTGCTTCGCAATGGCACCACACATGTAAGGCTGTTTCTTCAGCCTCCTGGCAGAACCTACACAGGCTATCCTCCACCAGGTTTATTCTTTCCAGGTGCTTGTTGAGTTTACAATGTCCTGTTAGTTGACCTACCGTTATCCTTACGACCTTACGGCTGTGGCTCAGTAGGTCCGATGTAAACTTGGCCGAGCGGGTCTTAATGAACTGCTTTGCCTGTCGTTGTCCCGGTGTTTGTACCCACCAGCTTTGAAACTGTCTACCCAATTCTTAATAGATGCTTTGAAGAGACCTGCGAGATACCGCAGAATGGCTCCGGGCCTATCATTTCCGCGCTGATCCTCTTTTGTGTAGGTCGTCGGCCTCTTCGTTGCCTGGATGGCCCTCGTGGCCTGGTACCCAGGCTACAGTAAGTTTGTTTGCCAAGCCGACTTCTTCCAGGGCCTGTATACAGTCCCCGACTAGTTTGGAATTAACTTTTGGGGAACTGATGGCCTTCAGGGCCGCTTGGCTATCTGAGTAAATGACGATATTTTTTCCTTTACTCCTTTTTCTTTAATCCTCACGGCGCAATGCACTATTGCTGCGATTTCCGCTTGGAAAACCGTGGCGTGCTGACCGAGACTTAAGATTACCTTTTCTCTAGGCTTATCTCCATAGATGCCAGCTCCTACACCCTTGTTGGTCTTGGAGCCATCTGTATACCAGATATGATCGGCTTTGATTGGAGGGCCTGCCTTCCAGTCCTCCTATCTGGTATGACAATACGAAAGTGTCTATTGAAGATGAAACGAGGGGTTATCCTGTCTGAGGGGATCTCAAACAATGAGCTGACCTCTTGGTCCTCCTCTATTTCCCATCTTGGAGTCCTTGGTGTTCTATAATTGGACTTTGACCTCCTTTGAGCCTATACAGTACCGCCTTTACTTGCCCCTGTATGTAGATGTGGAGTGGCGGCAGGTTTAGCAGCACTTCTAGGGCTGCGGTTGGAGTTGTTCTCATAGCTCCCGTGATGCATACGATGCTAGCCTTTGCACACTTTGAAGTTGTCTGATTGCTACGGTCTGTGAGACCCTTGCCCCCAGGCAACTGAACCATAGGTTATCATGGGTCTTATTACCATTTTATACAACCACATGTTCATCTTTGGGTTAAGTCCCCAGCTTTTTCCACAAAGTCTGCGACATCTCCCGAGGGCAATTTTTGCCTTCTGAACAAGTTTGTTGAGGTGTGGTCCCCAGTTCATCTTTTGGTCAAAAAGTGACTCCTAGATACTTAACCTCTTTTGAGAAGGGATTTCCACTCCATTGAGCTTTGGACATCTGAGTGCCCTAGTGCTCTTTTCTTTGTGAAGGGAACAATAACGGTCTTTTGTGGATTAACCGACAGACCTTCCTCCCTGCACCATTCGTCTACGATGTTCAGTGCGTTTTGCGTTCTTTCTGAAACAAAGTCTAAGTGCTTACCTCTAACTACGATGGCTATGTCGTCTGCGTAGCCGAGGCAGTGAAACCTCTCTTTGGCCATTTTTGCCAGAAGGTCGTCGACTAGGATCGCCCAGTATAATGGTGATAGAACGCCTCCTTGTGGGCAGCCCCTCCCCACCTCAGCTTCTATGGTGTCCTCGCCCAAGGTGGTTCTAATGACCCTGTTTCTTAGGCTGGCCTCCATCCAGTAGCATATGGTGTGCGGGATGTTCCTTCGTTTAAAAGCCTTCATTAACGATCCTGTTGGAACGTTGTTGAACGCTCCATCTATGTCTAGAAATGTCCAAGCGCTATCTCTTTTTCATCGATGACTTTGTCAGGAGTCTGCTCAGATCGTCCAGAGCGGAGTCCGCAGACTTTCCTGATTGATAGGCATACTGGCGGTCACTTAAGGGTATAGTGATAGTATGTTATCCCTTATGTATCTATCCACAATTTTTTCCAATGTTTTGAGAGGAACGAGGATAGACTTATGGTCTATATGACTAGGCTTTGGTCTGAAATTCTGCCTATCTTTGGCAGGTAGACTACTGTAGCCTTTTGCCATATTTTTGGTATGTACCCCCAGGCAATGCATGCTCTGAAAATTTTGCAGAGATGCGGCAGTAATATGGCCATGCCTTTTTGGAGCAGTACCGGGTAGATTTCATCCGGGCCTGGCGACTTGTATGGGTGGAACTCGCCTATACCTATGCAATAGTTTCTAAACATTTCTAGCATAATCTTCATATAACATCCCATAAAATACTAGAACCTTCCCTTATCTAAGAGTTCTACCATTTAACAATTTATATTTGTCATAACAATATAGCAGTATTAATTGCTAATACTTTTGAAAGTTTTAATAATGTTTCTATTTCCTTAATACTCCATACAATAATTGTAAGAAAATAAATCAACTGTAATACAACGTAAGATTGCTCTTTCACAACGACAGAAAACAGCTGACCATTTTTTAATTGCACATGAAAAGCCGAACCTATCTATCAGTTTAGACAAAAATTCGAGAATCGCAAATCCGATTACGCATCAATAATGAACCGATCTGATGTGCTCCGAGAACACGGAACTGTTACGAAAAATTCAGAATTTTATTAACCGCGAATGCTGCTTTTTTTAGTGCGTATGTGAATATTCCTTGATTTGGTTCAGAATCGCACTTGTAAACAAAAGCTAATAAAAATAAAAATGGAAAAGAATATCATTAAAAAAATCCCTTATAAAAGGAGTAAATTTTATTTAAGTGAAATTTCTAATCCATTAACCAAATGCATAAATGAGCATCAAACATATTAAAAACACAGAATTTCACAAATTAAAAATCTGTCAACATGTACTTTATGATATACACAGAGTAAACTGAAACTAGCATTTTAGCAAAAGAACAGAAAATAAAAGAAAGTTCTTTTATATTATTAAATAAAGATAAATGTGTAGTCTCATTATTTGATAATTAAATGCTTGGTTACCTTTGCTTAAAGCTAAGGTAATTTTAAGTACTTTATTATGACTATGAAAATTAAAATTAAAAATTAATAACTTTAGGTACTTAATACATATTTAAACATGTCTTACTATTAGTAATAATAATTATTTTAAAGTACTATAATTACTGTGCCAGGATTATTTTCAAAAAAAAATTGAATAACCATTTTTTTATTTGATTGAAAATTGACAGAAAACAGCCGGGTGCTCCCTTTTTTCTCTCAAAATAACAAAATTTAAATAAAATCAAATTTAAAATATGTTTTATTAAAGCTGTCTACAAGATTTTAGTTGACAGCTTTGTTTTGATAAAATAATACATTTGTTAAAATTAACAAAGCTAAGTAGAGTCAATCAGATTCTCTTAGCACCATTTGCAAACTTCTTTTAATTTTATTTTGACTACTTTGGAATTGGAGTTGCCAAAAACCAAAGATATTACACACTTTAAAACTATTATATTTTTGTGACCAAAACACCTACTATGTAAGGCCAAAACAACCCAGATTTACCTCTGAGTTAAAAAAAAAACTGGAATATATTTTTCATTTACACTGGCCTATAAATAAACAAGCTACATTGTGTTTTTAGAATTTCTTGGCTTATTTATAAAGTAAAATAAAGTAAAGTACTTAATCTTTATTTATCACTCAAGCTATTACAAAAAAGAAAAAAACTTATCCGACCTGTCATATAAATACATACTAAGTAAAATAAAATAAAATAAAAGGCCCCAATCTATACATCAAAATTGCAATAAAAAATTCTCAAAATACATAAGCACAAAATATTAACATACATCTCAGACACCATTTAAATTTTATATTGACAGGTACTCATGCGCATCAAAAAAGGCTTGTCTCACCAAGAAATTCTGAAAGGTATTCTCAGGAGTTTAATACTTTTAATAGTACCGAAAAGTTGCAGAAACCCATTATAAAAAATAATTCCCTGAAATGTAGAAGGACTCTGACTGACACTCCAACCAGAGTATGAAAAATGATGTGGTTATGAATTCTTGTATTATAATTTATAATTATGGATATCAGCGTTCCTTTCAAATTCAGTATCAGTCTGTCTTACAAAAATTATAAGCAGGTATATATAGAGGGACAGGAGGGTAAAAATTCCTAAATTCACAAATGCTTGTAGACAGTAGGCACCTGGTGGCAGACCTAACATACATCGAACAATCCTCTTCTGCCAAATAAAGACCCTATCAACATCTGCTAAATTCCCCAAAATATTAATCCATATAATATATTTGACTCGAGTAAACCACATAGTACCTATGTAATGAGCATTTAGTTCTACACAAAGATATGCTTTATGCTGAGAAAATTATTTTTTACTTTGTATATTGCTGTTTTTTATCCACGCTCTTAAAGTTCTTAGAAAAAAACTCCGTACCAAATTTTATAAATTAGTTTTTCTATATTTATGTTTTTTTCCAAATAGAAACCTAAAATGTAACTGATCAACTTTAAATAGTTGTAAGTTTCTTTGTATTCCGGATGGTTGCTTAGCGATTTCTGCACCCAAAAATAAGTGATTTTGAGGACACTTCTAAAATTTATTTTATCTCCAGGATTAACATCCGAAATAGAAAGAAAACGGTTAGAGCCAACCCTATATACGGTCCACCAGTAAAAATTGACACACATAGTACCTTTTTTTTAAAAGTTGTGATTTAGCAGGCAAATTAATAATTATGTAATTTTCAATTATATAGCTTTAAGAGTTCGCGCAAAATGCAAAGAAATATATTTTTCGTCGATAGAAAATAGAAATTACTGCTCTAAATGTAAGTGTACAAAAACTTAATTGGTAAAAGCGATGAAGACAGATTTTATTAAGATTAATCTTTTAACATAGGGGAGTATTTATCCCGTTTAATGCTTTAATATTTATTTGGAAAATATGCATACATTAAATAGCAATTATTTTTATTATTTAAATAAAACTTCCAAATGTAAGCTTCAAAAACCTAAGTAATTTATGGTATTTGAGAACCTATTTAAATTATTAAACAAAAGTTTACTCATCTCTAAAGTTATTTTATAATCTCACTTAAATTACCATTGCCCAACCACGTTTCCACAAAAATAGTTTTTGCGCAGCGGTCTTGCGCGGTTTAATCACGTGAGAATAAAATCGCGCAATTTACAAGAACAACAAAAAGTTGTAATACCAAAATTCGTTAAATAAGAATATTATATGCTTGGCGCCACAATCCGGCAACGATTTCTCGCAAAACGTGTATTTAATCGTGAACCTTCGTATCCGTTCGTTAGGACAGCCGACTAAATTTAAACTTTTAACGGAAAATATTGCCCAATAATACCCTAACTTTTGTACATAATACCCCATATTACCCTGTATTTCCTTGTAATACCCCATATTGCCTTGTAATACACCATATTTCCCAATAACACCCCGTATTGCCCAATAATACCCCGTATTTCTCAATAATACCCCGTATTTTGCCGTAATGCCTCTGGCTTTGGTGAATAATTCCTAGGTGGTTTCCCCCTCGATTTAACTAAACTAAACTGTAATATGCCAATTTTAACACATTTAGTGAAACAAACACCTTTAAGTATCGAATTAAAAAGTAAGATTTACTCAATTCAGTTTTTAAACCGTTAATATGATTCTCCCAAGTCATTTTCTGATCCAATGTTACTCCCAAAAGTTTTAAATATAGAGCCCTGAGGAACTCCTGTCCATACCTCACCTGACTTTCCAACCTTCATTTGTCTATCACTTCTGCCCTCTTTTAGCAAAATATGATACTACCTTCTGATGAGCAACACCTTTTATCTCCAACACATAAAGCTTCTACAACAAAAGCTCATGATCACAGTGTCAAAGACTCAACTAGGATCAAAGAACAGTGCTGTTGGATGAGCTTTCATGTTGTTAGAGTGGACCCTTCTAAAACCATTTTAAAAAGTTTCTTATAATTTATATTTTTCCAAAAAGTCGATTAATCAGGAATTATAAGCACTGGCGAAAACCTTGGCAAGATGACTCTTTGCCAATTACAGGGATCCAGTGGTGATTCCTTATTCTTAAAAATTGGGATAAATTTTAAGATCTTCAGTTCCTCCAGTTAGCAACTGGTGGCAAAAGACTCACAAATTATGTGGGCCATTGGTTTGGTTGGTATATACTTATTAATATACACCCATAACTGTCAAAATAAAGTTAGCATAAATTTGCTCCGAATAGTTATTAATGATATAAGTTTTATAAGTACAATTGTAAGGCAGAAAGTGAAAGTTTGCAGAATGAGCGAAACGAGTTCTGCAATTCACATGAGTCCCTTAAAACAGAATTTTAACACAAATATCATACAATATTTTTTCTTCAGACGCAATAATGCAGTTAAAAATTAAATTATTCAAAAATTGGTATAGTTTTATATAGCATCGTTTATAAAAATTATTGAAGTTGCCATTTATTAATGAATTCTAACAGCCATTGTTGATGCTGGTTGGTTACTCCATGTTTACTTCAAATTTTATACATCGTGTTAGTTTTAGCTTGTTTTAGTTTGTACTTAAAATTAACTTAAAATGGAAAAAAATGTAGGAGAAAGTATTGGTTGCATTGATCCATTTAAAGAGATAGATAAAGCGGCCAGTAGAGCATCGCTGGATTTACCGCCCAGGAAATCTTGTATACAATATAATATTGCCTACAGTAAGTTTATGAATTGGTGTAAGGAGAAAGGTGTGGCTGAAAAAAACACCGAAAATATATTCCTTACATATTTTGAGAAAAAAGTGAGGATTTGGAAAGTTTTTTCTGTTCAATCCACCAAGGAATTTGTTTTTTAAGTTGTTTAAATTGTACAATTAATACAAATGTTAGTAAATAAATAAAAGTTAATGTTACCTTTCAAAATTTCACATTTCACTTTTAACACTAGTGCTTTAAAATGTTAAGTTAGGATTATGCAGAAAAATTAAATTAAGTTTTAAAATAAGTTAAAGTAACACAAGAAGAGATAAATATTATGCAATTAATTGGTTTCAATTATATACATAAATTAAAAATTAAGTTAAGCTAAGTTAAAGAGAAAACCAACTTTTATCTTTCTTAACTTATTTTAATTTTTTAACCTTAGCTTAAAATAAACGTTTCCCTTTTCAAATAACTCCCACACAATAACATCATAAATTAGGCTAACAGAAACTCATCTTTCCCATGCATTATAAAAAAGAATATAACAAAATTATATATTTTTTGTTCTAATATTTGTTTAAGAAGTTAACAAATTACCGGATAGCTGCCAGAGAGTGCACCGATGAAATAGAAATCACAAAAACCCTATTAACAGTGATTTGCTCAATGCTTATTTTTTATTATTTTTAAATTGATTTGCATGTTTTTACACAAATGTCATAATTTATATTAACTTAATTTTTGTTAACTTAACTAAATTTTTCTGCATAATCCTACCTTTACTTTAAGACACTAGGCTTTAAAATACCATTTCAAGGCATGTAGATAGCCTTAAAAATAAAAAATTTTACACATTTGTAGAAAAAGTTTTTATTTCAACGAGTTATTTGATGTAGTATGACTTAAGGCTGGTTTATAAAGACAACTTTAAATTTAATTTAACTTTTATTTACATTTACTTTAACTCTTAAGAAATTTTTGAGCATTTATAAAGAATATTTACATTTGTCTTAAAAAACAATTATTAAATAAACACGAAAATTTCGTTGGTTGGTATTAATTATTTAATACCATTTTTTAAGTTTGATAACAAGGTTTTGGCTGTTTTTGTCTTGGTTTGTTATAATTAAATAAATAAAATAATTAATAAAGATATCCGAATTTTCTTGTTACGTAAATCGGGTTAAAGATTAAAGTTGACAGCTCGGTCTAGGCGAATTTTAAGTTTGGTTACACTGCTCGCGCATGCTCATTTTCATTATTATTTAATTTAACTTTAAGAAGATAAAAATTGGCCAACTTCTTAAATAAAAGTTAAAGTTAAAGTTTTCTTAAAGTGTGTATAAACGCGCCTATATATTAGTGTGCAACGATCTTACACTAAAGTTAAATTAAAGTTAAATTAAAGTTAAATTAAATTTAAAGTTGTCTTTATAAACCAGCCTTTAAACCCATGTTACTTTTATTTAAGAGATTTTTTAATTAATGAGAATTTTCATACAAAAACAGTTTAGTGTGTCAAAGTTAATAAATCATAAATACACACACACTAGAAGACAACATTTTGAGCATTTCTTATTATAGCTTAATACATGTAGGTACTTTATTTATTATTAAAAAAAATAATTTATTTTTTAAATTAAAAAGGGTGAAAACGTTTTTTATATAAATTATTCTAATAACAAGATTGATTTTTTTTTAAACCCTTGTATTGCAATAAACAAAATTTTTAACCTTATTGAATTATTCTTACCTTAAAGCCGATTCTAAATCCATCTGAAAGACAACATCTCCCATTTTCTTCACTTTCTGCATTAAAGTATCAACTTCTTGCTTTTGTTCATATTGAGCAACACCTCCAGCTTCAGCCTGATCTAATGCCAACTTTACATCTTGTAATTTAAAGTGTCTTTTTAAAGCCTCTATAAAACCTTGTCTGTCATTCGAATTACTCATTAGCCTTCCATTTCTTTGGTCTCTCCCAATCACATACAAAGCAGGAAAACTTCTAGTCCCAAGAGTGGTTACTAACTCTGTGTTGTTCGTGGGAGCATAACGGGAGATTACATTTGATGTTTTATGTAAATCCAATATAACCTCGGGCCCCAAGAGTGCTTCTGGTTCCTGGATGACTAACACAGCATATTTAACTTCTGAGGAAGCTCCATCAAATAAGCTACTTGTATCACTAGCACTGTAAGGAAGAAGATTTGGAAATTGTTTTCCTCTACCTTCCCTTTGTTCGGTTATCATTTTAGTAACTAAATCTTGTCTATGATCAGTAGCAGTGGTGCCTCTATTCATTGTAAAACCATAACTTTTAGGTTCTTCTTTAAAGTTCTCTTGATAGTATCTCAATGTAGGGTAAGCCATAATCTCATAGTCACGACATAGAGGATAGTTTTGTTCATTAGAGCAGTCTACCGCAGCAACAACGACTAGATCTCTCCATCCTCTTATGTCTGTGGCAAACTCTTTCCAGGAAGGTGCAAAGCGTTGGCAAAATCCACACCAGCTGTTATAGTACTCAACAAGCCAGGCTTTTTTGCTTCCTATGACGGCATCTTTAAAATTATCTACAGTCAGAATTTCTACATCATCTTTTTGAGTGTACAAGCCTTGATCTCCTGTGAATTTTTTGTACCTGTCTTGGATATCTACCGAAGCATGATCTGATAAATGTAGGCATAGTGATGTTATAAAAAGGATACCAACTATTTTTGATGGAAGTATGTGTATCATCTTTTCTGAGTTATCCGGGTAATTTTTAAAACATATTATGAAATAACAACAATATTACACTCACAGCACAAAATATGATTTTCAGAATTCCCGGAACAAGTGGTGATTATTTTGTCACACAGTTTTGTCCCTGTCACTGGCAACTGGTACTGCTGGTACTGAACTGTCAGAATAAGGTTAGTTATTTTCGAGCATAAAGGTAGTCCTACCGCTCGGCAGTGCGAGAGAGAAAGATAAATTGAACTACTACCTTTCCATAGACCTTTCTTTCTTGTTCAAGCGTAGTGATTGGTCGGTGATAGGGGTATATACTTCGCCCACCAATTAGCAGACTTTTCGCATTTTTGTCTCTGTCGCAGGTTGTTTGCACGGCAAGGTTGCCGCTAGAAGGTATAAAACTAAAATAAAACAACCCGCCACTGGTTTAAAGAGATTTTGAGTTTTTCCTTTATTAACCAGATTAACTGTAAGAGATTCCAAAAATTTTCCTATTCAATCGCAGCCCCCGAGACTATGGCCATAATTATAAAAAGAAGAATTTAACTAAAGAAATACAGTGTTGCCAGAGTTCCAAAATTTGCCTCAATATAAAGAAATTTGGACTTAATTTTGTACCTTCGAGCATATACCTACTAAAAGCAGCTTTTCCACTTGGCCGTGCAAACAAGCGTACGAGAGAGAAAGAGAAACCTTTCTCCTTCGCCATACGTGCTCAATGGTCAGTTTTAAACTGATTAAAACAAATATTTTTAAAATAAATACGTTAATATCAGAAATGGTTCAGTCCACAGGGTATATACCCCTCCCCGTCAACTAATCAGCACGCGAAGCGAGGAAGGTTGTAAGTTATTCTTCTTTCCCTCCCGCGCCGGGCGGCAAGGCTCCCTTTAGCAGGTGTATGCTCGAAGGTTACTTTTACTTAAAAAAATTCAAAAAGTATTTTTAGGACGCATTTAGATAATCCATTATCCTTAAAATAAAAAAATATGCTGCGATAAGGACGATTTATCAAAAGAAAAACGAACGCAATGCATCATTAAGAAAAAAACATTGTAAAGTTGTGAACAATATTAATTTTATTATCTTACGCGTAAACAAATATTACTTAAAATAAACACTAATTATTTTATTCTTTAAACACCTAAATAGACGTTGTAGTTTGAAAATATACATTTAATCATCTAAAAGTAACTTTACCGCACTAAAACTAAAATTTAATATTTTTACCAACACAGGGTTAATTCTGAACAATTTTTATTATGCAAAATAAAATTATTTATAAACGTTAACGGTAATACTGCAATTTGAATTATTTGAAAAATTTACAGTGGCAGGTACATTTCTGATTTACTACTATTGCTTATTTTGAAAATACTGGCACCTTCATTATCTGAATATTCACACTTCAATTTACTTATCAAAATAAGATAAAACAGTATGAAATAAAAAAACGTTGTACTATACACACGGCAGTGAAATGTCATTAAAGTACTCGTCTAGAAATTCCGGACATGGCTCCTTCGCTGCCTTGTCCGTAAACATCCATTTCCCGGCCTTGTAACGTAAATTACTATAATATATCTTACGCTACTTTCTTGGAAATTTTAGTCATAGCACCTGTAAAATTTGACATCATGTTGACATGATTTTTACTTAAAGAATTATAATTTTTGTTGTGATTTTACTAGTTTGGGAATTACAACCAAAATGACTTTAATGTTCGATATCAGAGTCAAGCCAAGACAATTATTAGCTTGAGAGGGGCGACATTTTGTCGTTTCAGCAAAGCTATTGTTAGTTTAAAACTGCATACCTCCTATTCATTGAAGAACCCTTGCATAATCGTTATATTTTAAAATATATTTAATATTCTTATGATTTAAAAACATGAATTGCAGCTAAGAATATTGTTCACTTCTGCCTTCGCCATTTTAGTTTTTGGGTGATATTTCGGGCATAGTTTGTTTTTCCCAAAATATGACCAAATAGAACTCCTCAAGTCAAGTACTTACTCTTCTTAATCAACCAAATTTTTTTTGTTAAGCTAATAAAGCCCACAAACGAAAAATGGTATTAATTTTCAAATAATTGGCATTTTTTGTTTATTGCCTGTAATGACTTATAAATAATTGTTTAATTTGTTTTTAAAGACGAGTAGTTAGTTTGGAAAAAGCTCTATATATAAGAATTTTATAAAAATACTAAGTACACCCGAAATATAATCCAAAATAAAAATTTATTATTTGGGCAACCGAAAATGAGCCCAAAGGACTATATCAACCAACCACTTTCAGAGTAATGCAGACTTGTAGAAGGAACAAGACAAGTGGGAGGATTGGTATAAAAGAAAATGGGAGATTAGGCACAAAAAGCCCAGAAGGATGCGTTGTCTCCAATAGTAAATCAAGACGGCTCCCAGGAAAAAAATTGCAAAGGCGACACTGAACTACAGTCTTAATTTAATACATTGGCAAAAAAAAGAATAAAACATTTTTTTAATAATAAAATATTTATTATACAAACGATATAGAAAAACATGTCCACTGTATTATATTTTAATAACATTAATAAATGAAGGCAAAACAAATATAATATAAATACACATATAAATATACGTATATGTGTACACTGTCCGGCAAAAAAATTATCCATAGTTTATACTCACCTGCACAAAAAAAACCGGCCACTACAAACTGACCGCAATTTTTGGCTTTCTCGTGAACCGCTTATTTATTTATTATCATTATTATTATTGAATCGTAGATTGATTTCTCAGTAACAATGCTGTCAGAAATTTTTACTCAGAATTTAGCATAAACAGTGTGCAAAAATGAAAATTTTCTTTCCAGAAATTAACACCCTGAGTGAAGCAGCAGCTACAATTGTTGTCCACTGAAATAACACTGTAGTATTATCATTTTTAAACGTTTTGTCTCCTTTCAACATGGCATTATCTCTGTGTTTTAAAAGAAAAGCCAGGAAAAAAACTGTTTCATTGTTGCACTTTGTATATGCTTTAACTTAATTCTAAATAAAATACAATCAGAAACAAATAAGCGGTTGACGAGAAAGCCAAATTTGAAATTGGGACAAAGCTAGTGGTGGCCGGTTTTTTGTGGTGGCGAGTGAATTTGGAAACTAAGAAGTAAAAAAGAATAAACATAAAATTATAACGATCAGGTGCTATACGAACATATTTTTTAATTCTAATTCCTACAATAAAATATAATAACAATTTTTGCCTGACAGTGTATTCAATTAATAAAGCTGTCAACATATTTTTTTTGTGTTCTCGATGGAGGTATATCACATCATAAAACAAAAACAGTAAGCACATAAGATTGGAGAGAATTTTTAAAACATTAATTTTTTCGGAAATCTTCGGAAAATACAAACTTCCTGGATAGTTTTCTTTTAGGAAATTAGTTATTTTCCGACTTAGTTTGTAAAGAGCTCAGTTCCCGGACTCCAGACTAGTCCAGAAAGAAGGTCAACTAGTCCAAAAAATGTAAACTAGGCCGGAAAAGAAATACTTTCTTAAAACTGTGCAGAAAGTGGGTAATTTCCAAACGACCACCAGAAATATAGAGTACACAACACATCGAGAAACTGTTTTTTTGACCGCGCAGACTTCCACGCCTCGTCTTGGAATCTGATCTATTCACCAAAAAAATAATAATAATAATAATATGCTCCTTCTCAGAGAGGTCCGGAACATTTGTTAAATATACAAAATGTGAAAAAACTTTCGTAACTCAGAAAAATCAAAAGAGTCCAAAAAATTCATACAAGAAACTACACTTTTTCTCTGTATATTTTTCCCATTTTATAGAAAATTTAATTATAAAACTTTTTTCCTTAACAATTTTTCTTTGAGACCAATACTTAAGGTAATAAGCAATTAAAGTTAAAAAAATGTTTTTTTTTCGATATTTCACAATTGGTAAATTTAACAAATGCTCTGGACCTTTCTTTCTGGTTATATACATCTTTACGAAGGGTTTCCAGCAAAAATATGCCTGCTCCCTTGTAAATCCAACAACTCTTGGTCTAATTTTCCAATAAATGAATTCGGCACAACGATATATAACATATCTACCATTTTCTGTAACCTGCTTTCTAAATAAAAAGAGAAAACCGACGATTTGTGTTTTTTTACGAGAGAAAAAGATAATACCGTTTTAATTCTGTTTTCCCCAAGAATTTTTCTCAATTTCAAAGTTTTCAATAATACCTCAAGAGCCTAACTACGTTAAATTGCGTTATCACGATTAAATTGGCTTAAATAATAATAATTAAAAAAAAACAAATATAATATACATGTCACACTTCATTTCTTTGTCCATTTTGACCATCATTAGGATTAAGTAATAAATCTATACAATATAACAAACGTCTATAACAGCACACAGAATATCTTGCAAACTGCTTTACTAAATTCAAAACATAAATCTAGCCCGAGTAAATTTAAAAATTAACTCATATATTTTAGAATAATTTTTATTTTTCCCTATTGTATTTAAAATCATAAATTAGAAGTGGCAAAATTATTATAGGTTTGTTCCAACAAGCGTCCGGTATCGTTTCGAAACCGTCTTTGAATCGTTTTTTGGTGCGCTTCGATGTATGCGCGACTTAAAATAGATTCGTGACAGTACAAAAAGTAACAAACGTTGGATCGCTTTGCGGATCGTTTTCGGGACTGTCAAATAAATGTCTTTGAATTTTTTGTTTTGAAAATATTAAAAAATTTGTCACTAAAGTTAGCAAATATCACTCATAATATCGTCACTCATCTTTAAAGATAATTAAATTCAATGATAGGCTTAGGAGGTGTAAAAATTAATGTTTTGAGTGATTAAACAAGCAAGGAATTAGGAAATGTTAAAGCACGATGCACCCTAGTCGCTTAATAACAGTAAACATATGAAAATGAAACATGAAACAGCTGTTAAAAATCAAAAATCCAGTGCCAAGATGCCCAATGCGCAAGTGAAGCCAAACAGTTTTCAATTTGGGCCATGTATCGGAATTACCGTTCTGAAACCTTAACATAAACGATCCGAAGTTATGTCACAGGATCGTCCGATAACCGTCACGTCTCTGTTGGAACGCACTTTAATCACTGCGCATGAGCGTGATCGTTCGGTGACGGTTTTTCGACGTGCTGGAATAAACCATAAGGTAGTTTTTACAAGTAATTTTCTAATTCTCGAGTCTCTGCATTATAAAAAAAACACTGAAATCTTTCATTTCCTGAAATTACTAGTCAGTACATGTATTGCAAACAGCGTAAAAATCTAATTTGCCTAACAAGAACTATCCATTCAGTAATTCCCTGTAATGCCTAGGCAAACGATGAATTAAAAATGATTATTACACTGCTTTTCTAAAACGAGTTTAGGCATTAAGGGCAATGACTTTTTTGAAAATGACTACTTTTCGGAAAATGACGGATTTCGGTGTTTGACGCCCACATATACATAAACATAAAGAAACACAAGAATCGCTATCGGTGTCCTAAAGATAGCCCTTGCAAATATCACCAGCAGATCTGCGTGATTTCAATCCCAATTTTATGAAAAGACAATAAATAAAATATTTCGTATATAATATTCATGTATAAATTCATTTTTAAGCCCAAAAATGGTCAAAATAGTCAAAGACCAGTTATGCAATAAAAAGACGTTTGAAAATTAAAGCTGTCGCCAATAAAAACTATATAATAAAAAAAAAAACAATAGAAAATATTTAACACTGTAAACTCATTGTAATAGCTTTCCGTAATAGCGTGTCTTCGTCATCTTCTTCTGGTGAGCTGCTTGAAGCTTGTAAACTTAATCTTAAAGCTTCTTGTAGTTCCCTGTAAAAAAATGGCCCTTTCTTCAATAATACACCATTTTTTTTTGTTAAAATAACGTTTCTACTTTAACTAGACCACGATATTTTTTTGAATTATGGGTACAATTTATTGCAATGCTATGTTGTAAATCACAGAGGCTTCAAGGATGCTTGCTGGACTAAAATAGTAGTTTAAGAAGTCAATTATCATTTATGCCCATTATTGTGAATTTTTTTTTACTTTCAAAATTTTTCGAAAAATAAAAAATTTGAACAAAATTTTTTCTTGAAAACGTATTTTTTCCAATAACAGAAAATATAGTACAGTCACCGAAGGGTTTCACCTTTGACTTCTTTGAACCTTCATCGATTTGCGTAAAAATTGGTGAGTAGTTAGATGGTGCCTCAAGTAACAAAAGTGACATAGTGGCGACTTGCGCTTTTAACCTGGGGTGGGTGTTTTCTCTTCTCGGGGGCTGAAATTATTTTATCAAAAATAACCCGGTAATCGATAAAAGGATCAATTAATTCTAAGCAACTTTTGTTCTATAAAGTATTTTTGAGAAGTCAATATGTTTCGAGTTATTAACAATTAAAAATGTTGATTTTTCATGAAAAAAATGCATATTTTAAATCTGTTTTTTACAGATAACTCCAAAACTATACGTTTCTCCAAAAAAATTGTCAAAAATAAAAGCTAATAAAAAAAAAAACAAAGAAAATGGATTTTACAATACATTTAGGTTGAATCTAATGCGATTTAGCAATACTATAAAAACATTAAAATTAAGCTTAAACATAAAAATTATTTTTTTTTTGTAACCAATCTTGCACTTCTTACAGTTTTAAAGATACCAACAGTGGTTATTAAATAGTTGTTAATAAACTCGACATAAAAATTTGAAACAGAAAAGTTATGGGGTTTGTAGAAATATAGGTACATAATTTTTATACCTACTGTAAAAAAATCTGGAATCAGCGTAAAAACACAAACAAATCAAAAGGGAATCAAAAAATAATTGTTACCTTACCTGTCATCAGGGTCTGGATCTGCATCGGGGCTGTCTAACTGCTCACTGTCCTGCAAACTCAGCCTTAAAGCTGCTTGCATATCTGGATCATTGTCATTTGATACTGAAGGCTCTGCAAGATGTGGCCTTGGTGTTGCCTGAATTATAGGGTTGTTCCTGAGAATTTCGTCCGCAGTACATTCTGGTAGTTCTCCAGATACTATAAATATTGAATACCTAGAATAATTAGACAACAGATCTCTAAATGTGGTAGACACATTGAATACTGTTTTTCTTTAAAGTGATTTTACAGATTATAAGGTTTTTTCTGTGAAATTGTTCTTGCTGCAATTTTTTATCTGTGCACTTATTGGTTTTTAAAAATTGATGTAATTTTTCTTCCATGCAAGAGGAATGCGCAGGGCTGGATTAAACCTTAGCGCCGTCCCTGGGCACTGAAGAAAATGCCGCCCTATCATCAAAATTTTATAGCAATCTTAAAAAAAAATCGTTACACTTTTCCTGTGCATGAACAAAATTAAAACTAAAAAATAAATTTGTGCCTTTTTTTGAGAAAAATTGCAGTAAGAAAAATTTTACACAAGAAAACTTTTAAACTGTAAAAGCATCAGAGTTAGTCCAAAAAGTAATAATACTGAAAATTTAGGTTTAAAATTATGCAGATACTGTGTTTCAAAATAAGACTGTCATCATTTTATTTAACTTTATATTCAACATAAATAGGTATGGTTTAAGCCAGGGGTCTCCAAACTACGGCCCGAGGGCCACATCCGGCCCGCGGACAGATTTTGTCCGGCCCGCGGAGAGCTAGCATACTTGAAAACTCCTTTTAGAGAACAAATAATTTTTATAGCAAATTAAATTTAGTTTACTGAAGTATTCTAATTTTATGTTGAATAATTATTAATATGACATCTACACTGATATGGTCATGGGCTAACTCTGCTAACTCATAACATTCTTGTAGGCTTATTGTTATTGTTTTTGTGATAAGTTTGATAAAGAAACACAGAATTGTAATGAGTAAAGACATGTATAATATGCAGAAAATTTAACTTCAGTATATAATAACTAACAAATTATTGAAATGAATCCAACTGACATTTTATACATTTTAAATAATCACATAACTTATAACAAACATAATGACATATGAAATACTAATGAGATTTATGTAATTGAGATTTTCCACTGACAATAGTTTGTAGTTGTGGACTAATTTTACTTGTACCAATTATTAAAAGAGATTTAAGATGCTCATCAGTTAATTTCGATCTGTAAACATTTTTTGTGTACTTCATTTTGGAGAAGGTCTTCTCACACAAATAAGTAGTACCAAAAACAGAAAACAGACCACGAGCAAATTTATGCAAATTATCAAATTGTGTCAGTGGAACACTCTTATAAAATTCCAACAAAGATGAGTTTTGATATTTGTTCTTAATTATATCACTGCATTGTAGATCAATCATTTCCATTTGAAGTTCCGGGGCTAGGGTTTCAATGTCAGTATCAAAAGGATTCTGAAAAATCTTAATTCACACATGCGATCAATATCTTTAAAACTCAAAAGCGTATTATCAGATGCATACTTAAAATTCATCCTCGATCCTCTTGTAAACCGTATTTTAGTAGTCTAGGTTTTTTGACTGTTCCTAGTCTATATTTCTTAGCCTTAAATGTTTGTTAAAAAGAATCCGATTTATTCAGTGTAAACTCTGATTTTTACTCCAACTCCATGACAATAGTTACTAGAGGCAGGGGTGGTCTTAGTATTCCTTCTCACAACTCAACATTTTTTGAGAGGGGACCTTATTATCGTGCAGTGAAGGCTTATAAACCTTTGCCATCTAGCTTGAGTGAAATAGAGAACAGGGATAAATTTCGAAAGGCTGTGATGCAGTTTTTGCAGAGTAAGTGTTTCTACTCTTTCAACTTTGATTATTAATTAAATTATTTTTTATGTACATGTAAAGTGTTTCATCTTGATTGTTATTGTGACACAGATTAAATTGGCTTTTGTTTAATTGTATTTATACTTTTTTATGATTTTAATATGTTAGGTAATTGTATGTATTTTAAGTATATTTTTTGACGTTTCTTTGTCATTGTGAATGATTTTGTTGGAAATAAAGGATATTATTATTATTATTATTATTAATTTGATTCGCAATGGCAGCAAAGTCCGAGAAACAAGTATCAAAATTTATCTTCAAAGCACTCAAAGTTTCGATTGCAAAATCGATAGGAAACTCAGTCTCAGTAGTGTGGCTGAATATTTCACATGTTTTAAAATGTGAAAAACATTTACTTCGTAGTTGTGATTGAAACAGTCTCAATTTCTTCCGGAATGATTTGATATTAGTGTATAAATCAGGAAGATGCTGGTTTTCTCCTTGCAATCCCAAATTCAGTTCGTTCACATGTTTTGTCAAATCAACATAGAATGCTAACTTCCACAGCCATGCGTTGTTTTGTAATTCAGTAAGAGGGCGATGCTTTTCATTCAAAAAATTTCGATCACTGCTCAAGTTCAAAAAGCGCTGAAGGACTTTCCCACAACTAAGCCAGCGTACGGCAGTATGATAAGGTAAGTCAGTTTCTCCAATCTCTTCAATAAATTGTCGGAATTGTCGGTGATTCAGCCCAAAAGATCTGATAAAATTAACAGTTGATATGACTGGTTTCAGAACGTCAGACATATCCAGACATTTTCCGCACAAAGACTGTTGATGAATGATACAATGTAAGACTAATGGTTTTGAACCACCGTCATTTTCTACAGCCTTTGACACAAGAGCGACCACTCCTTTATCTTTCCCACTCATCTTTTGCCTCCATCAGTTGTAATACATTTCAAGTTTTTCCATCGAAGGTTCTTTTGATTAATGGCCATTTCAACTCCTTTAAAAATATCTGTACCAGTAGTTGTGCCATGAATACTATACATATCAAGAAGTTCTTCGTGCACTTCATAGCTTTTATCTACTCCTCGAATATAAATCAACACCTGAGCAGTATCTGACACATCCGTTGACTCATCCAAGGCCAAAGAAAACCACTCAAAATGTCCATTTTTGTCGAACAGTTGAGAGGATATATTTTCATCGATGTTTTCTACCCTTCGAGCCACAGTGTTTGCTGACATACTGACAGTTTTTAATAAATTTACCTTTTCAGGGCACATTTCTTCGGCTACTGCAATTATGCATGCTTTGATCATTTCTTCATCGGTGAATGGTTTTCCACGTTTTGCAATTTCAAGAGCCACACGAAAGCTGGCACGAGTTGCAGCCTCTTGTTCAGTTTTGAGTTTTGTAAATGAAGACTGCTGCGATTTCAATCCGCGCTGCATAGCTTCGAATTTTTCTGTCAGCAAACTTCCTGTATATTTTGAGTAATTTTGAAAATGTTTTGTTTCATAATGACGTTTAATGTTATATTCTTTGAGAACGGCTATGCTTTCATTGCAAATCAAACATAGCGCCTTGTTACTGGACTCAATTACGAAATACTGAATGTTCCACTGATCTTTGAATTTTCTGCATTCACTATCAATTTTTCGCTTCTTTTCCATACTACTAATTCACACACAAAAGCAACAATTCAAATCAAAATACTGTTATAAAGACGTCTTAAACTTAAACACGCACAAACACGTTTTAAGGAGGTATGCAATATTTTATTTAACAACAGTGTCATAGGAACTGACTTGTGGTCGCGCCACTAGCCTTCTTATATATTTCAATTACTGCCATCTAGAAGTGAGTGGAAGACACCAGAACTTTCTCGAACCAACGAGATTATTCTGTACGTGCTATTAGCGCCATCTGTTAGCGATAGAAGGTACTACCTATTTCCGCTTGTGTCCACCAGATGTCGTGTCACGTTACTCCTCATGGCTCGTACTCTACGACTAATCTAGAAATTACAGATGATGACAGAAATTAATAATATGCAGTGTTGCCGTTTTGCGGACTTTAGTCCGACTTGCAGCCTTTTTTAAACGTTGTGTACTTTTTCGGATTTCTTTTTCATCAGTGGACTATTTCACTTCTTACCACCGGCAACAATGATAATATGGTTTTGGCCCTCGGAACTTACTGGAGTAATCAGTATGGCCCTAAGGCTGGAAAGTTTGGAGACCCCTGGTTTAAACCAAAATATAATTCGTAAATCTGTTGACCCAGCAGGCCATCCCTGCAAATACCCGCTTATTTTAAATTTACAAATATATTTCACGGAAATTTTTATAGTGACAAGAGAAAGCCTCCTGAATTTTGCTCAGAATTTTTAAAAGATGTGGAGTGGTCCAAATATAAGAATAACCCCAAAAATATCTATATAATTATTGATTTTAAAAAATTTGCATGCTTCATAAGTACAGTACAACCCTTTTAATCAGTACCGGTGTCCAAATAATGTTTATCGCACAGCGTTGGAAAAAAATATTTTTGGTTAAAGTGGTCAAGAGAAAAAGCTGGAAATTATTTTCAAGTTTCTGAAATGGCGGCTAGGGGGCGTAACTGCAATCTTGAATCTAAAAAAGTGATGTTTCTGTGAATTTTGCTGTATTAACCTAACAAAAAATACCTGATTTTTAAAATCAAGGATAATTTGAACCTTTTTTGTTTGACAATTTTTGCTGGATCCCTAAACATAACGTGGTGGGGGGTATTTAAAGGTTTCATAAAAACACCCTGAATCTTCGAAACGGCTAAGCCGATTTTAACAAACTTGGGCTAGTTGAAAAGAACTATTCTTGGGATATAAATATAATAATATTAGAAGTTTTGTTAGTTTCACATGTCGCCGCTAGAGAGCTTTCTTCGAAATTCCGACAGAGATGGCTAATTTTCTCAAAAAAATTAAAAGCATTGGTATGATTTTTTTTTCATAAAAAAGTAGCTAAATGATGCTTAAACAAGCTCGCGAAAACCATATCTCGATATCTTGTTCCTTACCTAAAATTTAGGACATAGATAATTTTATACGTCAATATCTCAAAAACTATAAAAGCTACAAGAAATTTTATATGACATAAATTATGTATGTTTTTGGAACCTTTAATTTAGGTTATATAATATTTTCGCCTAAATGCAATACTTTACGAATTACAATCAATAAACCGAATTTTCAGGATTTTTTCAAGGTATACCCCTGGAATTCCATTTTTTTAATTATAAGTTACTCGTATTGCATTTAGACGAAAAGATTATATAACCTAAATTAAAGGTTCCGTAAAAATACATAATTAATGTCCTATAAAATTTCTTGTAGGTTTTATAGTTTTTGAGATATTGACGTAAAAAAAATTCTTTGGCCTAAATTTTAGGTAAGGAACAAGATATCGAGATACGGTTTTCGCGAGCTTGTTTAGGCATTATTTAGCTACTTTTTCAGAAAAAAATATACCAATGCATTTAATTTTTTTGAGAAAATTAACCATTTCTGTCGGAATATCGAAAAAAGCCATCTAGCGGCGACATGTGAAACTAACAAACTTCAAATATTACAACATTTATAGCCCAAGAAAAGCTCTTGTGAACTAGCCTAAGCTTGTTAAAATCGGCTTAGCCGTTTTGAAGATACAAAGGGTTTTTTACGGAAACCTTTAAATACCTCCCACCACGTTATTTTTAGAGATACAGCAAAATTGTCAAACAAAAAAGGTTCAAATTATCCTCGATTTTAAAAATTAGGTATTTTTTAGTAGGTTAATATAGCAAAATTCACAGAAACATCACTTTTTTAGATTCAAGATTGCAGTTACGCCCCCCAGCGGGCATTTCAGAAACTTGAAAATAATGTCCAGCCATTTCTGTGACCACTTTTACGAAAAATATTTTTCCCCAACGCTGTGCAGTAAACATTTTCTGAGATACAGCCGGTGTCCTTTCTTCTTGGGACACCCGATACACATACTAATCGGAAGCGCAATTTCTTCAATGATAGACTGGAAGCACCTGGGTATTTTAGAGTTGAAACCTGTCAGATGGCTCACTTATTTACTACTGAGCGCCGCAGCAAATGCTAAATTAAAATATCTTACTAGATGCACAGCCCCTTTTTACACAGGATAGTAGAGGTTATGGTTTTAAAAAATTAACCTCACAGCCATAACTTTTTTTGGTGTCACTCTGGAAGCAACAGAATATTTTAAAAACATGCACCTTTAAAAACCCTGTAATTTTTATAAAAAAACTTTTCTTCATATTTCTTCTAATAGAAAACTTAAAAACAAATAAAATGTAACTTACCCTTCATTCCTTAATTGAGCTAAAAATAAAGCTAAATATGTATCCGATATCAGTACTGGTTTGGCAAGTAAAGAGTTTAAATTAAACCATTGATTTCCTATTTTCCGAATAGTTAACCAGTGATCTTTAAAATGGCAAATAAAAGCTTGCATTCGACTAGGGTTTTCTAAAGCTGATTTTGCTCTTTCATCCGTACTACAATAAGGCACTAGTTCAAGACCCCACACTTGTAATGCACAACTTATGACTTGAACTGAAAATAACCACTATCGTCCATGTTACTAGAAGGTTGCTCTAGGAATCGCTTGTATTCTTCAGTATCTACGCCGCCTTCAGCCATTTGCTCCCGTTCTTCTTCATCTAAACGGTTTGCTAGAGTTGCTAGATCTACTGCTGTAAAGTAGGGACCTTGTAATAATGAATTTAGGCAGTGCTGAGCACACAAGGAGCCATCTTGCTAAAAAAGAAAATAAATTTTAATATGTCTTTGCCTAAAATTAGTAAAAAGAACTAAAAAAAATAAATAGAAGATAACATGTATTCCAGTGGCGGCTTGTGGGTTAAAAAGTAAGGGATTACAATTCTAATGGTTCTTTAAAAAAATAAATAAATAACCACAATAAACTTAATGTAAATAAATAGACATGCAAAAACTGTAATAAAAATCATACAAGTAGCTACATATGTTACACATATAACCAAAATAACAAATTATACTTCAATAAATCGTAAAGCAGCCTGCGAGATAAATAAAGGTTTGCAGTGGACTGCAAACGCATGCGTTATGAGACTAAATTCAGCGCCCAATGCCAAGATAGGCAACTCCATATACTTATGCTTACTCGTAATGAATCTAATTGGGTTTGCATTTTGATTGCAACCATCGCATCGGCATCGGCTTTCTAGATGCGACGCGACGCGACGCGCGATTAAATTAATGATATTTTAGCACAGCAGTCAGTTTTTTAATAATTTGGCTGTTATTTCGAGATAACATTAATAAAACAGTAAATACAGTAACTATGTAATGATTAATATTTAAAAATATATATATATATATATATATATATATATATATATATATATATATATATATATATATATATAATATATAATTTTTTTAAATTTTATTTTAAACCTTTTTTGGGGTTGCGCAAACCTGCAAACCTAGGAGGAGCCGCCACTGATGTATTCTGTTGAAGGTTTTATCAAAAGGACTCATTGACATTAGAATAGATTAACTGCATGTGATAAAAATTCCTTTTCTATCATAACCTTTGATGTTTACACTTTATAATAAAAGTACATCTTTTTAAAATTTACAGTACTAAAAACTGATGTTTACAGTGGCTATAAGCTTGACTTTAAGTAATAATAGAAAGAAATTGGATTTTTAAAATATTTTCTTTACATAACAGATCTACAGTTTCCTTAGCATTGCTAACATGCTTACGTATTTCGCATGTACAGTGACGGCCATTAAATCTTGTGCAAAAAATTTGTCAAATTTAGACTTTTCTGCCAATTTTTTTAAATCGCTCATTTTTACCTTGTTTTACTTTTAATTACTATTAATAAAGCAAAAGGTAAAAGAAAATATTTATATTTTATAAAAATTCACAAATTAATCAACAACTTACTAAATTCAAACAAACTTAAATATTCTTTGGAATAAATTTAATATTTTATTGCGGCCCCATTTTTTTTTTAAGACAGGGTTTAGCCCTCCAGGCGTCGAATGGACCAAAGCTCAGGCGTAGTCTGGATTTTCTCATAGCTCATTCCACGCCTCTAATATGTAATCCTTAAGTTCGTTTACATTTTGCGGCCTAAGCTCATTTTCCCTATTTATTTTTTTAACTAATAAACCCCAAACATTTTCCATAACATTTAAATCCGGACTACGTGCGGGCCACGGTAAAACCCTTATATGCTGCTCTTCCATTCATTCATCGACTTGCCGGGCCGTATGAACGGGACACTTATGTTGCTGAAAGATAAAATTTCTGTCCGGAAATCGATCCTGTAAAGAAGGAAGCATGATATTCTGTATTAGATCTATATATACTTCCGCATTGAACATTCCTTCGATAAAATGACATACACCAAGTCTTTGTGCACTTAGCCACCCACTGACAACAGACACCTGTTTCTTTATTAGGTTTTTCAACAGGTACTTATATTCAGTAGAAGGTGGCATAAGCCTATTTACGAAAGGGAAAAAGAATTGCCCAAGACTTAATGGCCATTACTGTACATAGCCCAACCGCTGTGTTCACACATCGTCGATGTGGTTGGGCCCAGTAGGATCTTTTGAAACATGCGCTAGAGTTGCTGGTTATCGGCAACTCTTGTTGCCACCGTATGGAACGGGATCCGAAGCTAAGATGAACACAAGGCTTTAACTCAAGGTGTTACCATACAGTGCTGATGAGTGAATGACATCCTGTGCCTTAAACAGGTGTCCCCAACGGTGCCTCTGAGATACAGGGCGACCTCTCAGAGTATCTAGCCTTACTGTGGTAATGCGGGGCTCTGCCGTGGTGGACTATTACTTCCCTAGCTTCAAACAGAAAGCGGACAACCACTTTCATAGGAAAAAAAGTGACAAAGGTGCGCTGACCGCAACGGATAAATCCGTTTCGAGAGGTGCCACTCAAGGTCACAAGCAGACAAAGGTGCGCCGACCGAAACGGGTGAATCCGTTTCGAAAGATGCCCTTGAAGTCACAGGCGCCTGTTTCACGGGGAAGGGCTAATTCATCCCAAACAAACAGGTGTTTAGGAAGGGTTCCCTGAAACCAAACAGAAGGCGGACAGAACCGCCTTTATAGGAAAAACAGTTCCCTGGCTTTAAACAGAAAGCGGATAGGACCGTTTTCATAGGATAAGGCCGGAGATGCGGCCTTAGAAAGAACATCTGGTTCCTGTAACAAGGACCTGGTAGCTACCCACGTCACTAGACCGGGAGAGGAGGGCATAATGGATCTAATCGTCTGCTCATCATACTCTCCAGGAGACAGGGACACCAGAACACATTGTGCTCGTAATCTGTTAGTGACACGAGTAAGAGGAGATGTAAGAACTCTGGTATTGGATTCATTAAAAGTCCGATCCTATTGGGAAAAATATAAAAAGGTGTGAGCCACAATTGACCGAGCGGTCGTGGTGGAGGGCATAAAAAGTCCACTCACTTTAAACCTACCTACCTACTGTACATAGAGTCCTGTTAATAGATCTACTACTACTCTTTCAATCTCATTTTAACAATTATTGTGAAAAATGTGTTGGTATATTTTTGTCTGTCTTTACATCCACCACATTTAATATTCCCTTGTCAATCATGCTTTAAGATAGTTCACCTGGCAGATTCACCTTGAGATTACACGAAAGGCTTCAACTCAGTTCTAGGTCCCCTGCATTCAGTCCTAAGACTTTTTCAACTGATATCCTAATATCCTGGAAAGCCTATTTTCTTCGTAAATTTCTTTAAGGGCCTAAACTGATTTAAAAGTTACTTTGCTCTTAGAATGGCTGTTTTCTCTTTTATGTTTGGTTTTTAGTTTTTTAGAGTGCTCTATAGCCTACTTATCTGTATTTTAGGCCATTAGAAGTAGTATAATGAGGTAAGTCAAAGAAGTATTAATTTATTTTTATGGTAAATAATAAACATACAATTAAATATGGAAAAAATACCTATATATTACCATGTAACCTATTCAATTCTAAACATAATAATCCTGAAGATTTTTTGGGTCATATTAAAAAAATAAAATTAAGAAAAATTAACGAAACACTGGGTCAAATTGTTTTTGCTTACCTTTTCGTGAAAGATCGTCTCCATGTTTATTTACCATAAAAGGTAATTAAAAAATGAGTATGTAATAAAACTAAAAATAGAAAAACAAATTAAAGGTGAAGCTACTCTTTCAGGTATACCCTTTAATCACTATTATCTTCATTTTCTTCTAACAAAAATAAAAAATTAAAACTTCAAATCCAAAACGGCCAAGAACTTTTTTATACACTTTTGAGTTTTGACATTTCTCCTGTCATCACCGAACATCCATTTCATTTTCCATCCTTTTTTTCGGCCCGTTTTCAACCAATCACATATGCGGATTATCGTTCGGGGTTATTTTCTCGAAAAGCATGGTTGTCGAATTGACGAGCAAACGATGTTGACGATGTTGACATTCAACATGGCGGCATGTCGTCAGTGCTGTGCTGTGTCGTGGTGAGTTGAAATTTTTATAAATTTAAACCAAATTACCCAAAAGTTCGCCTTAAAAGGTACCTAAAATTATACTATTGGCTTTATGTTAAGTATTAAACCTAAAATTAGTACGATGAGTAATATAATTGCGCAGTAATCCGATTAAAAGGACATCCATTTAACCCTCATTATTTTCTCTCTTGTGCCGCTTATTTCACGCAGTGTAATCCTTTATATCGGAAAATCACCGAAAGAAAGTTAACAATATTTTTAATAATATAATTTAAAGGTTTCGGCAAATTTATTCATTTGTACTTTCTTCTTATCTTCCATTTCTTTTGTAAGCAAATCAATAATTTGACCGTTGTAAACCCCTTGGCCCAAATGTGGATACGTTTCTCTAGGGACTTGCTAGAATATTTTACGACGGCATTATTCTTTTAGATTTTTTGTTAATTTTTACGCATTTAGTTTTGTTTGCTGACCTAATTTTTAAAACAAATAAAAAAACGTGCTTTAAACATGTTTATAGGAAAGGTTTTGGAAAAGAAACAGTCTAAAAATAACTTGTTTCTATATTTTCAGGATTCCAGCCAGGTTCGTGTATTCATGCGGCACTAATAAAAGATAACATTTTAAATAGATTCTTAGGGCTAAGAACCTTTTAAATTGGGCCTTTAAATAGATTGTTTATGTTTTTGATATTGATACACAACATACTGGCAATTAAATATTACTTTCTAGCGTTTTCACTAGCGCTCTTATAAACACTTATAGTCTTAAAAAATGATATCAAAGATTGATTCTTTTTAGTTTTTTTTGTTGTTTATACAGGGTGTCTCAAAAAACGTGGGACACCTTTAAGGGGAGATTCCCTGGCCAAAAATTTTGTGTAAACATAGTTCCAAGACGATGCACCAATTTTTGGATACAGGGTGTAAAAGAAACATTTTTGCAATTGCAATTTTTCCTTTATTTTAATATTGGTTTTTTTGTTATTAATAAAACTTAATATAGCTAAAACATTGACCCAAATATACCTTTTGATAAGCTTTTTACTATTATAAATCAGTGGCGTAGCTTTGGGCCATTTAATTAATTTTTTTATCATTATTTTGCAGGGCTGGCAAAAACCGGGTTTTTGTATCAAGTAGGTGGGTTTTTTTTGTCGGGTTTTTGTTGGGTTTTTGGGCTATTGTGAGTTTTTGCTATTTTTGACATTTGATGAAAATTTTACCTAAAAATTTGTTTTTGTTTGGCGCTGGAAAATAAAAAAAAAATATCTAAATGTGGATTGATCCAGCATAAATCCATCTTAAGTATGGAAAATCTTGTGCAAAAAATGGCAAAAACATCTAGATTCTAAGATTTTTTTTTCTTTTATTTGGGTTTTTGGGTATGGGTTTTTGCCTAAATTAAAATGGGTTTTTGATACAAAACCCACTGGGTTTTTCAAGTGGGTTTTTGGGTCTTTCCAGCCCTGTTATTTTGTCATAAATTTTGTGGTATGCTCTGCTTTGTTATACATAAAAAAAGGTACTCTTGAAATACCTTAATAAACTTAACGGATTCTGAGAGATTATAATTTTAAACTTGCCTGAGAATAAGGTAATATTTAAAATTATTAATAATTTTAATTTTTACAAAAAAATTAATGAGATGAAGCTTAAGTAAACATTTCTTGGAAGTGAATATATTTTGTAAAAATTACTAGTGTCTGTTGTAATTTTAAATGTTACTCTTTCCATACCACTAAAGTTTAAAATTAGAGTATTTTGATATCCATTAAGATTATCTAGGTATTTTAAGAGTATCTTTTTATATAAAAAAAGCAGAGAATGACTATCATGTATGAAGTTGGCTATACTAATAATACCAAAGAAGTTATGACAACATAATGCTTGAAAAATGAATAAAATTGCCCAAAGCTATGGCACTGATCCATAATAGTAACATCATAATAATAACAGACAGTTGGCCTCAAGTGCATTTTTACTGCGTGACCTTGCTGATTGTGTGTATCAGGATGTTTTAAAGTTTAAAAAATACTCTAATTTTAAACTAAAGTTTAAAATTAGAGTATTTTGATATCCATTAAGATTATCTAGGTATTTTAAGAGTATCTTTTTATATAAAAAAAGCAGAGAATGACTATCATGTATGAAGTTGGCTATACTAATAATACCAAAGAAGTTATGACAAAATAATGCTTGAAAAATGAATAAAATTGCCCAAAGCTATGGCACTGATCCATAATAGTAACATCATAATAATAACAGACAGTTGGCCTCAAGTGCATTTTTACTGCGTGACCTTGCTGATTGTGTGTATCAGGATGTTTTAAGGAAGGCCTATTTTTTGCTCGCTAATGAGTTATGCCATTAATGTGTGGGGGCGTAGCTCTGGTACTGCGGGAGTTTTTCAGATGTAGAGAAGGGCTGTTAGGATTGTTATTGGCTTACCATATAGGGCTGATGGTAGGGTTGCCATCACCTTTCATACTAGAAAATCTTATCTTCTTCAAACAGCATCTTAAGGAATATACCCGACAAGAAGAAGTACACTCTAACAATGCGCGCAGTTAGCAAACTTTGGTGCCGGCTCTTTGGCCTCTGAAGAGGTGTCAGGATGGTCTAGGATATATGGCCATTCAATTTTATAATAAACTTCCTGTTCAGTTAAAAAATATACCTGGCAAACAGTGCAATCAAAAATAAAAGATTTTCCAGTCAGGCCTTCGTCAATCACAAAGAATTTTTAGATTACCATATTAACATGTTGTTTGTCTTTTCTGAAATGTAGTTGGGTTGTTTTTTTTTTAATGTAATTTTCATTAACGGTTTTTCTATAGTATGTATTTGTAAAGCCACATTTTTTTAGTTTATATGGATTTGTTTCTTTTACTTACTGGCGTGTGTAAATACTTTTGTGTATAAGCACCAATAAAAAATGAAGTTTATTATCAAAAGGTCAGTGTTTAAGTGTACCAAGTTTCATTCAAACAAAAAACCCGATTTAAAAATAGAGGAAAAATCGCAGTTTTAAAAATTTTTCTTTTAAACTCTGTATCTTAAAAAATGAAGCCGTTTTGGAGCCATGTTTATATAAGATTATTGTCATCGTTTTGCCAAGAAATCTCGCCTAAAGCGTTCTTCCATGTTTTTTTAAACACTGTATAGTTGGATCACTCTTAGAATGAAAATTCGGTGCTTTTTGAAAAAAAAAACATAAAATGTACTTAAAAAGGTTTGATTTTAACTGGCCGCCTTTGCTTGTATTATTACCTACGAGCATATATCTACTAGAGGCAGCCTTACCGCGTGGCAGTGTGAACAAGCGTACGAGTGGGAAAAAAGAATCACAATATAACCTTTCTTTCTCGCTCCAACATGCTAAATGGGCGGTGGAAGTTGTATAAACCACGCATTTCGTGCTGATTGGTCGACCCCTGCCCTGTCAACAAATCATCACGGTGGAGCGAAAGAGAAAGATTATACTGTGATTCTTTCTCTCTTTCACGCTTGTTCGCACTGCTGAGCGGCAAGGCTGCCTCTAGTAGGAGTAGGCTCATTACTTAAATAACCGCCTATTGTGTTAAGTTCTCAATTCAACCAAGTGTTGACATTCATATTATTGGCTTTTTAAAATAACTTTTATTCTGTTTTAAACATTTTTGCTTAAGAAGTACATGTTAAGTCAAACATGACTTGCATCACCTGCAAAATGATAAAAGTTTAAAAATAATTTACACAACATGAAACAACTTTTGCCGGCCCAGATGTTTTTAAATTTAAAAAGTATTTGGTTACTAAAAGCATTTATGTAAAATAACGGACAAGTTCCTATCCAAAACTATGGGCCTCTAAAGTAGTGGGGATCTAAACTGAGTCCCAAGTTCTGTCCACAAAAGTTCCACTCTTTTTTGACTGGCAAGTTTTTTACTGATGAGTCTGTATTATTAAATGTTCTTTTTTCATTAATACAGACAGTCAAAAAAGAATGAAATCATATAGTGGGCAGTTAGTCTATTTAGATCTCAGTACTTTAAGAGGTTGAGATTTTTGGATAGGAGCCTGGTCCTCCAGTATTTCTATTTATCAATTTTTGTGGCCAGAGCGACGTTAATAAACACAATTATTTATTAAATAAAATTATATGATTGATAAAATGAAACGTCTAATATATAATTGTATTTTTTTTAATGAAAACAGAATATTTTACTTTAGTAATACTAGATACTAACAAATATATTTGAAAATAAACGAAATTATACGACTAAGTAAACAGTCATTATAAAATCAATAATTTAATAATGAAAAACTTACGACATTTTTTAGTACTTACAATTACAAAATTAATGGGAAAAAATGTACTTTTAGTTATTTACAAATATTTTTGAGTTCATTTACTATCGGTGCTTTGAATAATGCTTTTTTTGTTACCTTTTTGACCACTCACCCCGAAATTGCACTGCATCGTCCTATTTTAAAATTAATTACCTACAAATTCGGAAACAATAAACAATTATTTTTATTTCATTAGATTAACCAACCACGTTATGCATTTTTCAGGAGTAATAATAATAATAGTAATGGTACGTCTTCGGTTTTAGCGCCACGAGTGACAAAAAACTGTACCATTATCTCGGTTCATTTTTACATACACAAACTCGGAGTATACATTTTTTCACATTGATTTCGTAATTGTAACTACTGAAAAATGTAATTGTAAGTTTTTCTTTAATAAATAATATATTTATTAGTATCTAATAAGTGAAATATTCTGTTTTTATTTAAAAAATATACAATTATGTATTATAGACTTTTCATTTAGTTTATGAATCATCTAATTTTATTTAATAAATACTTTTATTTATTAACGTTCAAGATACAGAGATAATAGGGAGGTTTTAGGCCACAACTTGAGCATCAGACGTTTATTTTTTTCAGCTAATAAAGTAAACACACCACGCTAATAAACGCATTCCAAAAATTAGTTTTTAAACCATCTCGATGAAGGAAATTATCTACGGTTATTAACGTGACAGATAAAAGAATAACATAATCGAAATTTCCAAATCTTAGCCACTTTTGTAGTCTATTCATTTTAAAAACAGAAATAATTGCTCAAAATCACAGCTCAACTTTTCAAAACACAATTTACAAAAAAGTTGGGGTTTAGGTTCGTTCCACAAAGCTAGCATATTCTCCTACCTTAAATTTGTAATGTGACGTTGCCATAGCATTTAATTGTGTCAGATATTTTACTTTTATTTAAGGAAAAAAATATAAATACAGTAAAAAAATTGATGTATTTAAAACTTGACTTAAAAATGATTTGACATGAATTTATTACAAAACTTAGGTGTTTTGTGATGAAACTTGTTTATTAATGTTCTATAGGCGGCAATAGTGTAGAAGCAATAAGACAACGCAAACCCAACGTAACTTTAACTTTAACAAAAGTTATGTCCAAAACTTTATGTACACTTCGAAAAGCCTGTACTGTTCGGACTCCTTTGTATATTATGCATTGGAAAGGCTACATATGACAACATTAGTGTACATCCGCATCTCAAACTACTCTTCAAGTTGCTCTATCCTAAAAGGTCGTGGTCAGTGCGCTGTTGCCGTTGTCAGAGCAGTGTTGGCAAATATCCCGGGAAAACAATTGTATTGATTTTTTTAAATTGTTGTCAAACAGTTTTAATGTAAATAAGTGCGTCTGTCTTCTTATACGTCCTTGGTTGATATATATTATGTAAATATAATCGATACGCAGATAATGTTGATCTGTTTAAATTTATATAGATGTCCTGGCATTCTGTTGAAACTAGTTTCGAAGTTTTCGCCTTAAAATGCATATTCGCTCTTTTTATATAAATCTATTCCCCAGATTAGAACTATGCTACTTTCCCAAAGCATGTAGTTTTTACCTAAATTGATAGTATATTTTTATAACATACATATAAAACATAATCTTTTTTACAGTTGAGATGTTCTATTTTTAAATTTCGTTATTATAATTTAATAAAAGGTAATAGGTAGATTATAAAAACTTATATTAAATAAACTTTATCCTCGAACGTAAATATGGTTAAAAATAAAAATAATAAAACAAAATGTAACAAACTGAACAAAATAAATAAAGTTGTTCGTTGATTGCCTATTTTAAATTTTATCATAGTTTTGCCAATATTTTAGGACATTTTAGTATGACAGGTACTGTCAGTAATTGTTGTTTTTTTAAATAGGTAGCATTAGCTAACCCAGCTAAACTCTAATTATTTAGATTAAGGTTAGTCTTGTATTTGACCATATAAAACATTTTTACATCATATTTAAATTATCTCTAACATTTTGATAAAGATTTTCATGTAATTTTTGGTAATAGTACATTAATTTGTGTGCCGCAATAATTTATATAATGCACACGCTGCACAGCTGTCAATGGATTAGCACAGGGGTCCTCATACTTTTAAGCCTAAGGGCCACACTGACTCCTCCACTAAGACCCAGAGACCAAGATAATCCTATTATTTTGAATTGAAATTTTGCTGGGCAATATTGTTTGAATATTTTTTACTTTTGCTTTTAAAGGATCTACTTGCTTTATTACAAACTAATCGAATATAATAATATCTAAGAGACAAGTTAGTGTTTGCTTAGAAATGCAAAAATGCCGGCACCCTAGACTATACGACGGGAAATCACTTGACTGGCGGCACCAGTTTCCTGCGTTTGTTACTGGTCTGCCGGAGCCAGCATCCGAGTTTAAAAGTTTTGGAAACCCTCGCCTACAGCGAAGTCACTTCTTTAAAGTTTTCGTCAAATTAATAGTCTGGGAAAATTGGTATGTACCGTTCGTTGAAACAAAAATGGAAAATTTGTGCAAATGTCTAGCACCTTCTGGTCACCCTAAACTACATCAAATAATATTCAATAGTCATTTTATTATCAAAGAATTATGAAGCCCAAATGGGATGTATCCTGCATAGACCGTATTATTCCGTATTCCGTATTATAAACATTGAGTTGCAAAAAAAGGTTGCAATTTTTTGTGATTTTGTATGTAATTTTTTTTATTTGATAAAGAAAATCAATTAAGGTTATAAAAGGCATACATGTAGCTGCTCCACAATATTGAATATTTTGTAAACGTTTTTTTCCAATGTGTGTGATTAAAAACTCCCAAATATTTTTTTAAATTTCATTTTACATGCCATTTGGTATTTTATTAAGAAATAACTAATGATAGAACGATACCGATATTGATATCGGCATATCGGCAATTGTTGCCGATTATCGGTATCGTATCGGCAAGCTAATTGCCGATATATCGGCAAAAAAAATTTGTCCTTTATTAAACAAAATAAATTTTTCTAAAGGTTACATTTTTACTAAAAAAGTTAAACAAATCTTAACACTATTAATAAATATACCTAATGTAGCAGGTAGCAGGTAGAGATCGACCGCTGTAAGAACAACACCGATACGTCACGGTCTCATATGGCAAACTGATATAAAACCGTGACGTATCGGTGTTGTTCTAACAGCGTTCGATCTCTACTAAATACAGTATATACCTAATACTTAAAATTTAATTTTTTGATATTATAATGCAAAAACACCAACATTTCAGCCCTATCTGCATTTAATCTACTTCTCTTAGGCTCGTAAATATTATCTAATTCACTAAAAAGTAGTTCACTTGACACACTGGCAGATAATAGGTAGACTGAAGCTGCGTTGTACAAACTGGGAAATTTCTTTTTTTCTGCCTCCCACCACTCGAAAGGAGATTTAGCTTCATTAGATTTCATTTTTTCATCCTTGCTTCATGTATTTTGAAGGACTGATCTCGGAAGCCGAAGTAGAGGCAATGCTGTCAAAAGTTTCCCAAAATGTATTTTGCTTATTGTGTAAATCGCTTAAGGATATATTATCTTTATCATCCGAAGATTCTGGATCCATTTCAGCTACTGTATATTTCCTTTTTATTATATTTTTAATACAAGATAATGTTTGTTCTTTAGTATCTTTAGGGAAAAATGCATTTTAAATCTAGGGTCTAAGAATGTGGCAACATACAGATTTTCTCGTTGAAATAACATATCACCAAATCTTCTCTCTAAACTTGTTAAAAGTTCGTTCTTTAATGTACCTACACCAGTAAAGTTTGGGGCTTCCCCGAAATCCGAAATGTCACTTACTACCAATTACAAACTTTTCCTTGCAACGGAACTTCCCTGGTTTTTCCTTGGGTCGTGTATAAATAAATAGATGGCGCAATCACAAACGTTCTCTCGCAACGGAATTATTATGAAACGGGACTTCCCCGGTTTTCGCTTCGATCGTGTATAAATAGATGACATTATGTTTGCCGATACGATATATCGGCACGTAATTAACGGTATCGGCCGATATATCGTATCGGCAACAAAAAGTGATATCGTTCTATCCCTAGAAATAACATTGTAAGCTTAAATAATGAATGACATGTATACTGCATATGCACTTTGTATGATAAGCAATTATGAAGTTGCAAAAAAATTTCTGAATTCGTTTTAGCAAAACAACGTAATAATCATTTTTAATCCATTGCTTGCATCTGGATTACCAATCATAATATAACATGGAAAGGTGAAAAATTCATACATAGTTGTGTTCTTTAATTTATATCGGAAGGAGCAAGATAAAGAAAAGTTTTTACTCTTGCCCAGCACAAAGAATAAGTAGAAGACTGTAGAAAGAACGTTTGTTAAACGTATTATGCCAGATCGCGTCGTAGTTAAACGCCTTAAATCTGTCAAGAGTAACGATCTAGGTTCTAACAGAAACTTGAGGCACTTAATTAGTTAGGTAAGACAAATGAAATTAAAGATCTTCTGGAGATCTTTTGTGATGGATTCCCGACTGTCTGCCATAAATAATTTTGTATTTTTCCAAACGCTCCAAAATTTGGAAAGTAATTTTCCTTGCAAAATACTGATTTAAGAAGTAGATTTAATTTTTATAATATAGAGTTTTTGATCCTTTCTTGGGTATAGGTTTCAATTAAACGGCCCTCCAGCTATTCAGAAAAACTTCATTGTAAAACACATTTTCTTTAAACGATTGGTTAAAATTTTATTGTCTTTTATAGTTAGGTTAAGGATTTATTACTATATTAATTACTGAAATATGCATAAAGTAAGCTGCCTAACCTGTTTAGGCTATTTCCGTATAACTAAACAAAGAGAATTTTATATTTTATTTGTCTTTCATTCAGTTAAATTTATGTGGCGTCTATTTAGGGTAAACGATTACGAGTAGCCAAAAATAAAGCTATAAAAACTTTATATTGTTGTTACAGGTAAAATAAAGATGAATTTATTTTTTAACGAGTTTCATTAAGAGACGCCAAGTCGAAATTACCCGCATTTTTTACACACGCTTAAAAAATTTTTTGGGCGCATGCATAAAGCCAGAGCTGCATATGCGGCACTCGGCGCAATCCGCATTTCTTTTGCGTAAAAATATCAGGTAACCAAATAAGTTCGTGCGGTTTTTGGTAGAAAAATATAATTTTTTATTGAGAAACAATAAGACACTTTTTATTCGTCGAAGTAATTACCATCACACTCAATGACCTTTTGCCAACGTGGAACCAATTTTTGTATGCCGGTATTGTAGAACTCTCTAGATTTGGAGTCAAAAAATTGGCGGACTACATTTATTACACCATCTCGAGTTGTAAAGGGGCCTCATACAGTTGTCAAGAGACAAAAAAAGGTGATAATCACTTGGCGAAATGTCGGGAGAATATGGCGGTTGCGGTAACGTTTCCCAGCCGAGTTCAGAAATTTTTTCTCGGGTCACTTTTGAGGTATGAGGCTTGGCGTTATCCTGCAAGAATATCACTTTCTTCCGATTGATCAAAGAAGGGTGTTTCTGGATAAGTGCTGCTTGTACTCGTTGAAGCTGCTCACAATACAAGTTAGTAGTGATGGTTTGACCCCTTTCAAAAACTCATAATGGATAATTCCAGTTGCTGTCGACCAAACACACAACAAAACCTTGTTTGGGTGCAAGAAAGCCTTGGGCGTGTGTGGTACCAAATCAGTAGGCGATAACCAATGATACGAACGCTTAGAATTCGAATACAAGATCAATTTTACGTCGCAGGTTAATAACCGATTAAGAAATGGTTTAATAGCGTTGCGTGAAATGTTTGCTGAACAAATGGTAAGACGACAATTTACTATCATTTGTCAATTCATGTGGGACGATTTCTTACTTCCACGTCTTTCTAGTGAAAGATGCAACCGAATAGTTTCAGGACTCACATTGAACATTTCTGCAAGTTCTTGGCACGTTGTCCTGGAATTTGCGTCCACAACCTGTCGAAAGATCCTCGTTGTTCATGATTTTTGGTCTTCATGAGCGTGATTCATCGCTCAAACGGAGATCTCCCGAAGAAAACTTTTTAAACCACTTCTGTGCTGTTCGATCACTAACGGCATCATCTCCAAATGCGGTACATATTTTTCGCGCCCCCGCTGCAGCTTTTGTACGAAGTTTGTACTCATACAGTAAACAACTTCGAATTACTGTTTTATTCATCGCCATTTTCAATTATCAAATCTAGGAATGTAACAATTTTCAGCAACTTTTTATGTGTGTGAGAAAAGAAGCATTCATACTAACGTGACAGCAGGTAAGAAACAATCGCTATCAATCAACAACATAAACAATATCCATGGCAATGTGCGATATACAGCAACCGCATGAACTTATTTGGTTACCTGATATTTTAAAATCATTAATGACGAATATTTTGATACTTATATCATATATTTCATCTTTTTTTTCTGGTCGCTATAAAATCTTCAAAATCATGCGAAAAAACAGCTTTTTGTGGTTACTCTTTATAAACCTCCTTTGCACATAAAACTAATGTTTATAAAACTTTTTATTAAAGCCTCAAATAGAAAAAGAAATGCTTTTCTTTATTTGACGCGAAAGTTCGCTCGTCCAAAAGAGTGTTATCAGGTGCCATTTAAAGTTTTCACTAAAAAGTTGGACATATTTAACCAAAGCCTTCTTCAGAACGTTTTATTGTTTACAGTCACATAAAAATTGTGTCTCAGCGAAAAAATGGAATTAACCATAAAAAATTAGGTGCAGTAATTTACAACTAATTTCTACTTGGATTATCAAGACAAGAGTGTACTACTCAACTTGCTTTTACCTTTGTCGATGAAGCTCTATGCTTTGCCACCCTGGTATAACGAATTTTATTGTGGTCGCCGTTCGCTCACCGATCTTAGTCATCAAGCTCGTTCAAAATCGGTTGTTGTGTCAAAAACATTGATGCTGTGTCAAAAATAATAATGCAAGATCTTCATGTGATATAGCTCCACCAGCATTTATAAAATATTATTAAGCCGTGAAAAATGTTTGTTTTTGTTGGATCGCACATAATAAATACAATGGCTGGGCTCTGTGCTTTAAAAGTTGTGCATAAGATTGTAGCAGATGACGAAATGTGGATCTGTGCGTAGGAGTTAGTAGGAAATCTAACATCAATCGACTTTATAGGTGTTTCAAGATGAACCAAATCCAACGAGAGTTGTTCGCGCTCGAAGCTCTTTCAGAAAAACTGGTGGTGGATCAGAAAGGTCAATTCTATGTGGTACATAACCATTTATTTGCTCAAAGTCTTGGGTAAAAATAAGGAAAAGAAACAAGCAACGTCGGACATCTGGTATAACAATTGACTATTTGAATACTAAAAACATCGAATTACTAAGTCGTCCGCCGTACAGAGCTGATTTTTTTTATTAGGTTGAAAATAGTATCTCTTGTATGTATTCAGTGTTGCCAATTGCCCTTACTTTCTAGAATAATGGGAAATGTTCAAAAATTGTCTAAAAAAACAACACATTATCATCCTTGAATTTCTGTTTCTCGGAATTTTCTAAAAGATGTAAACGCTCTTTAATTAAAGTATGTATTAAGGACATAATTAATACCTATTTGCATATTTTATAATTTTACTTATTGGCAATGAATTAATTACTTAGTTTAATTCTCATTAAAACATTACGTTTAAGTGAAATTAGGATTGTACGCGACATTGGCAACCTAATAGTGTAATAGCACGAAATTTTGATTATTTAAGGAAATTGCAGAAAACCTTGCACTATTCGATGTCTATTATCTTTATTTACAATTAAAATCCGGTTGGTAAATTAGCTAATGTTGTTTTATAATTGTGAGCTATAAATACAGTTTATATTTTTTAGTCTTAAATAGGCCCTTGGACAAAATTTCGCAATGTTAAAAAATTATTTTAAATAATAGTATTTGCGCAACTAGGAACAGTTTAATTTTTAACAGGATTATTCATAGATTTTTTTGTAAATAATTTGTTGGATTAAATTTATTTTCAAGAAAAGCGTATTTTTATGGGTTCAAACAACTCGCCAATGTTGCCAGTGCTTATGAAAAAGTAGATTTCGACAATAATTAAAATAGATTATGAATGAATATTTGGCAGTTAATTGCACACTATTGTTATAATTATTATGGTAGCAATAAAATATATTATAAGCAGTAAACAAATTTTTAGTGTAATATTAATGCGCGATTTAATATTTCAGGGGAACAAAAAACTATTTTTTAATGATTTTTTGACTTAAGGGATAGTTTCTGAGGGTTGAAAAATTGATGGAAATCATAAATCATGCTGATTGATTTTTTTTATTTGCATTTCTGTAATTTTTTGCTAAAGGGGGGGATTTCACCCCTAAAATGCAAGAAGCGCAAGTTGAGCACGTTTAAAGTTAAGGGTAAAATAAGCTTAATTCCAAACTTTCATAAAAATCGATGGTTTCCAGAATTCGGAGGTTATAACCTATTTTTACCTTCAGTGACTGTACTATTATTAGAAACATTTAAACAATATTAAAAACAAACCTATTACAACATTATTATCGAAAAATTTATATCAATTTAACAATCAGTTAATTAATAAAAAGAAAATTAAAAGAATATAAAAGTTATAGTTACATTAATTTAACATAAATGTTACTTAATTATAGGACCTTGTAGATTTGCTTATCCACAAATAATTATAATGATGTGATCCATATAGCGGATAGTTTTTTTGTGGACACCAGAATGTGGCTTTAATATTTTTTATTTCCAACGGCGAATAACCCTTTCAATATGGATTTTAAGGCTAGCATTTTTTTTGTTAACAGAACGCTTTCTTTATTTAACTTTTCATCAGCATCAACACTATGAGGTCTTACAAGAGGTTTGCCTTTGCGTTAAAAGTCCTTTAACACTTTTTTGAAGCCCCTGTCAACCATAATAACACATCCTGGGCTAGTTTTTCTAGAAAACCAACTGCCTCTACTGTTCTACTTCCATAATCCTTTGAGACAACATTTATTATTTTATCGGGAGTAGAAGATATCAGGTATGTTTTTTATTCAGACCATGTCATTTCCTGTAACACAGCATCAAATGGTTTCTAAATTTCTATTTCCAGGCAATCAGTTAGACACTAGTCTCAAAACCGTGCTCGAAACTGCAGGGATGCTAATGCAGCAATTTTTTCCTGTTTAGGCCAAATAATAAGGTCCTCCATCAAGTGGCTCACAAGTATAACAGATTTTAGAAAAATTTTACTATCCGTGGTTGCATGGACCCCATAATCATTACCTAACTCAGTTAGTGTATGCCTTGTCCTGATTTTTTTTAAAGTTAAATTAATATATTTCTCTTTTATCTCACTTTATAAAATTTTCTAGCTCTGCTGTGATATACATAGCTTCTGTTTGTATCCCTATATAAGTCCTTGGGTTATTCTATGTAATATTTATTGAATTTATACAACATAATTCCGAAAAAGATTTGCTTGGATTTAGTGGGATTTGGCTTTGGTGATGAGCCTGAGGGCTGCAATGGAGTATTTAGAGAGGGCTTTACGTTTTAACCAGATTACTTGTGGTTGTAAGAGTCGAAACAGCTACCTTTCGTATCTTTACAAGACGTTTGAACATATTAACTCATTTTTATCTTTTTCTTGGTCAATTGGATCACGGGAACAGCATTGTTGACAGATTCGTTGTTCAAAGTAGAGGAAGCTTAAGGTAATTTTATTTGATGTTGAAAGGTTCTGAGGCACTAATGGTACTGTTTTGTCTTCATACGCTGCGCTGTGGGGAATTCTCTTCTATGGATTTTTAACACTAAGATTAATGCGGAAGAATTCCTGGTTTTAGAAGATTTATTAAAAAGAATTATGTTTCATTGCGCTGCAATAAGGAATAATCCTAACATGTTGTTTCAGGGGCAAAGAGCATGTCTTCGTAAATTAAGAAAATGTGTAGCTGTACAGGGTGCTCACTTTGAACACATACCTTAGTTAAAGTTACGCATAGCAGTTTTTTTTGCTATTCTACTAATAATCATAAAGTTCCTACTTTGCTGTATGGTTTTATTGTTTTTTTTTTTGTTAAAATAACTTAACTTTTTTTTCACTTTTAATTTATAATTTTCAGGTGGACATTGACTTCTGGTAGTAGATTTTGACATAAAATTCATAGGGGGTCCTCAACTAAACCTTATTGAGAGCCCTAGGGTATATCTTATCGAGAGCTAATGGCTCGGTAATGAAGTTATATGAAGTTGTTACTTTATTTTGATCCAATCTACCTGATCCCAAACTTTGGACCATACCTTTTGGGACACCCTGTATAAGTACTGCTTATTTGCATATACAAAGCTACCTTTTATAATAATGATTTTAAAAATGTTTTAACATACATATAAATCTGTCATACTATATTTATGTGAGTATATCCATAAGTAAATATTTTTTTTTCACAGAATAGATAAAAGATGCAAATAAATAAGTTATTTTTGTTTTTAAAGATCTTTGGCTTATTTTTACATTAAAATTTAAAAATAATATTTGGAAAATGACAAAGTTGTTGGTGTTGTCACTTACTTTACTTTCCCCAAGCCCAACCCTTATCTCTTTCTGCTCATTTTAATGTTTCTGAAATCGCGCCTGGTTTGGAGTCTCTAATGGGTAAATCTGGCAATTTTCTTAAGTAAGATCCTGCCGGGCTTTTAAATTCTAACGTGGGGACGGTTCAAGAGGTGCATTGAGTTATGGGCTCCCACTTCGCGTGCTTATAGTGTGGGTAGGTACCAACCAAACCCCAAAATTGTACGTGCCAACTCGGCTTTATCGCCAGTCAAAGATGGCAGGACGCTGATGTACTAAATAGTTTGTGCTTCAACTCGATGAGACTAGATGAGCATAGTATAGTCTTGCTGCTGTTTTTTTTATTTATCTTGGGACAGTCCACGAAGGCTAATGCCTAGTACACCCACGGTACTAACGTACCGTGGGTGTCTTCAGTGTGGTGAGAGGGAGTTTGTTCACACGGGACTTATATTTTTGAAGATTGGGAAGAGAAGGAAAAACTTCTGCGGGCAGCAAGTTCCATAGTCTTGACACTCTGGGGATAAAGGAACGAACAAAGCGGGAAGTTCGGGGCCTCTCTAACTGAACTGTAAAAGGATGCATAAAAGTTGCACTACGTGTTGCTCTGTTGGAAGCTGCCAGAGAAGGAATTATACTGGCCAACTCCTCTGACCAGAAGCCGTGAAAATACCTATAGAAGAGCGACAGATCCCCTACAGCTCGACGGTGGGCAAGAAGAGGAAGCCTGTCTGTGAGCGTTGGATCATTAATAAGACGAACGGCTCCTCTTTGAATGGAGTCCAGAATGCTAAGTGTTGTAGGGGACGCCATTCCCCAGACATGAGAACAATATTCTAAAGAGGGTCTGATTTGGGATACATACAGAGTGTACAGATTGGAAGAAGAGAAATATTTTCTGGCTCGGAAGAGAAATCCAATCTTTTTTGAAGCTGCCGAAGCTATGGATGAAATGTGTTTGTGACAGTTGAGGTTATTTTCAAAAGTAACGCTGACAAGATTAAACGACTCTTTGTTCTGCAGAACTTGGCCGCTCATATGTAAGGGATGAGCATTTGCAGACTTTTTTCGCGACAGCGAACATGACTGTGTTTTCGAGGCGATTTGTGATTTAAGTTATATTAAGGGTGGTCAAGAAAAACTTCTTTTTCAACTTGAGTAAAATACATGTGTAAAAAAAACTAAAAATGTGTTAATTTTGGGGCTCGAATATTGGCTTCCATTCCTTTACAATGTGTGGCTGGATAATTTCAGAAATGTTTATATTCAATAGCATAGCATAGGTCAATTTACTTGTAGCAGTAGTGCAAAAAAATTAAACTTTTGGCATAGTGTATCGTGCAAGAAATACTAACTTTTTGCCCGATCGTAGAAAAAATACCTTGAATATATTTTAGGTTCCCAAACTGTTAAAGCTAGGGCCCTCTGAGCATACTTTTTTATTAGCTTTATAAAAAAATACAAATATATCCAAGATGTACTAGGTTTATTATTAGAAAACACTTTAACCGCAATCTTTTCCTCCGAACTTTTGATACGCACATGATAAAATTTAGTTTGCTTTTTATTGTTTATTGTTACAATGTTGTTATCTCAATTTGTTGATACGGGATAGGTATTATTTATGTGTGTCTTTATGCACCAGTGATGTCGCTATTAATGTACATGATTTCGTAAGCTGTATATTTTGTATTGTACAGGATGTTTTTAAAAAACAGTTGCAAGCAAAGCTACGAAGCGGTAAAAATAGCTGCTAGTTTGGTATTTTGTGCTAGAAAACATTTGCGTCATTGGAAATATTTTGAAAAACTGAGCTGATGAACATACTACTTTATTTCTTAATAACTTATATTGAATACTACAGTAGATTCCCGCTAATCCGAACTAATTGAGACCGAACCCTGTTCGGATTAAAGGCGGAATTTTGTCACATAATGCTGTATTATTGTCTTTTTGAGGCATATTTAGCCTCTGATATGTAAAATAATAAGGGTCAGACGCTAAATACACCTTTATTATTTAACAATAGATGGTGTAAAGCCGATTTATAGTGATGAGCAAAGCAAGACCAAGACCGGGCTAGTCTTGGTCTTGGTCTTGCAAGTCTGGTCTTGGTCTTGGTCTTCCACCACCCGGTCTTGGTCTTGGTCTTGCTGCAAGAGTCTTGCTGGTCTTGCTTTTTTTTGGTAGTAATAATTTAAACTAAGCAATCTTAAATAAAATATATATTTTTTAGTACTTACAAATATATAAAGATGGAGACTATATTTTTTGCTTTAAAATTTTAAAATATACCAATTTTAACCTTACATGTACATTTAAATTATTTGATTAAAACGATATTTTAAATGTGGGGGTTTATTTATTTATAAGCCTTCATTTTAGTGATAGGAAATATTTAAATTTTCTTTGAAGAAGCATATAAAATTACAATACTGAGTACTCTGAGGGCAGAAAAAAAACTTATAATTTCAACCAGATGTGAAATTTTCATGAAAATGATTCTGATATGTAAATATTGGTTTCTAATTAAAAAAAAAAGGTATTTAGGAAGCTTTTCAGTTTAAACAAACTTTCTATGTCAAATTAGTCAAACATTTGCCGTACAAAGTTTGTACAAATACTTTATAAACATTCTGCATATACAAAGTGGCCCGATAGTGCGACAAAGATCGATATATCCGAAACCGTTCATAATGGTAACTGAATATACAAAAATTATAGAAAAAGGGCGTAAAATGTAAAATTATTTTTTATTTCAGAATTTTCCAAAAAAATCCACTACCACTTAAGAAATCTTCCTTATTTTTAGCTTTTAACCTAAAAAAGAAAAATTATAGGAAAAAATTCATTTAAAAAAATCGCTTCCCTGTATATTATGCTGGAAATTTTGAAGTGTCATATAGGTAAGTGTCGACGTAAAATGGTTTTTATATATCATTTTCGGTTTTGACAAAATGACGTCATTATTATACTTTTGGCATTGTTTTGACTTTTCCGTCTAAAAACCCGGGAAATGAAATTTAAAATTGTAAAAATTAAAAAGTATTCCTAAAAAAATGAAAATATATTTTTATTAAACCATCACTTTTACATTTATATCGTAGTTTAAAGGAGTAATTCAATGATGCCACTTCTTACAGCGTGGCACAAAAATAATGTTTTCCTGGATTTTGGAAATTTTTGATCCAGTAAGTGGCATCCCTAGATACCTAATTAAAAAAAAAAACATTAGGAATAGGTAAGTAATTTTCAGCTTCTATAACTTTTGTACTCTTAGTTTTTCTCTGTCGTAAACGGTTTTGGAGATATTGAGCTTTGTCGGACCATTGAGTCACAATCTTATTATTTTTGAAACATGTTACTGAATCTACTAGTTATCGTTTTTAGATAATTTTATTAAAAAACGAAGTGATCGATTTAATTATTTTATTAAAAAAAAAACCTGTTACTCATAAAATAATCGCCGTTTTAGGCAGTTCTTGACAAATTTTTTGTCATGTCTGTATGAAATACCCCTGTATATTGAATATAAAAATTGAATATCATAATTTAAAAAAAAGTGACAAAAGTGCAAGAGTCTTGCAGGTCGGTCTTGGTCTTGCGTAATCTTGCACCCCTCGGTCTTGATCTTGGTCATGGTCTTGCATACCCCGGTCTTGGTCTTGCAAGCGAGAAGGCGGTCTTGGTCTTGGTCTTGCTGCAAGACCAAGACCGGTCTCGCTTATCACTACCGATTTAGTGCATTGCGTCAGAAGAAGATACAATAAATAAATTATGTATAAGATTTTGTTAATTAAAAAGTACGTTACTTGAAAAAACTTGTTTTCTTTACTGTTCCAAGTTTTTAAAATTTATAACTTTTTTTTGTACTGGTTCTGTTCGGATTAGGCGGATTTGTGGATAAGCGGGGTTTGGATTAGCAGGAATCTTACGGCGTATCCGGTCTCTCTCAACAAGGAATGAACAGTGCCATATCTTGGGTTTTCCTTGTAATAAAAAAAGTGTAAATTAGCCATATTGTGTAATTTTTTTAGAATTTCAAGAGGAATGCAAATCTCAAAAAAAATAGGGGAAAAGAAAGTAGCAACACCCTGTATAGATGAAAAGAAGTTTTATAAAAACATTATTTGAAACAGTTAAACTTTTAAACAGAACTCGTTTTTACCAAACGTTAAATTAATAAGTTAATGGGGGGTTACATTTATAACCGGACACCCTGTATAGTGTTTCTCCTTATAATTTGGCTTGCTTTTAAGGGTATTTTTTGAAGGAATAAAAAAAGTGGTTATACAAAAGGTTTAAAATTTTTTATAAGGATTTTAGATATAACATTTACGGCCGAGTGATGATCGCGTTGTTAAATTTAGCGATGGACTTAGCAATTGTTAAAAGTTAACAACGGTTTAGAATGTTTAACAAAACGTCATTGTCAGTGTTATTCAATGATTTTAATAGGCAATCTGTCAAAATCTGACATTTTGTTAAACATTCTAAACTGTTGTTAACTTTTAACAATTGCTAAGTCCATTGCTAAATTTAACAACGCGATCATTACTCGGCCGTTAGACGATCGGAAAATAGAAAAATTGGAAATATATATTTTTTTAATGGAACAAACATCCTGTATTTTATTATAAATATAAAATCTTCCCGTTTTTTCCTTTTCAAAAATATATAACATATCTATGTTTGGAGAAGGAGTTTTGTTGGCCAAGCGGGATCTAACATATAAGATTTGTTTGGCTTTCACTGCTTACTAGACCTAAGAAGGAATGCTCCATTGCATATAAAATTAAAATTGTTACCAAACTGCTTATCTAAACATAGATATGATATATAGTTTTAAAAATGGGGAAAACACGAAGATTTCATATTTTTAATAAAATACAGGGTGCTTCATTAAAAAAAAGTATTCCTGATTTTTATTATTTTACGATCGTCAGTTCTTTTTTCTAAATGTCATATTTAAAATCTTCACAAAGAATTCTAAAAGCTTTGTATAAACCACTTTTTTGAATTCCTTTAAATAATACCTTTAAAAGCACGCCAAATTATAAGGAAAAACCCTGTACACAGTTTATACTACTTTTAATGCATATTAGTAGAAGTAAAACATAATTAAATTAATTGTGTTATTATTTAAGGTAAATTCGGAATCCTTTTTATTAAAACGTATCGAAAAAAATGAGAAAGTTTCAAATACGAAACAATAAACAAGATGTTATTTTTTATGTAGTATCTCTTTTGTTTTAATACAGATCATTTTGTTAAGTATTCTTATAGATTTGACGAGTACACACCTGATGACTATTTGGAGGAGCCTAGACAGGACATTTTTTTATGTCGAAATAACGGAAAAGCAAAAATAAAAAATACATTTTTATATACTGAAAGAAACAAATTGTACAATTTTATTACACTTCATTCTTAATTTTCCGAGTCAATTAACTTAAAAATAACGATTTACAAATTGAGACACTCCGTATGGACATATGCAACAATGCAGCTGTATCTCTATAGCAATTGGAATTTATTCAAATTTATTACTATGTACGACACAACATCCTTTGTGTTTTATGATGTAATTATCTCCCGCTTAAACATTAACAGAAGCTTGGGGTTATTGATTAGGTTCAAATGAGGTATGATAATTTTAGTTTGAGTTTCACCTATTCAATTATAAATGTTATTTGTGTGTCATTGTTTACAAATACAGAGGCCGCCAAAAATTCGTAATAGCATTTGCTCTTATTGATTTTGTGGAATATTTTTCTGGTGCATTTTGCGCATGGCAGCATTTGCTTTAATATGACATAATTTGGTCGCGGCAGTTGCAGTTGTGCAGTGCACCAATGAAATAAATTATATATTTTTGAAAAGAAGAAAAATACACCCTTTATTCTTAATAAAAATACACAGGATATTTCATTTAAAAAAGTTAACCCAAAAAAAGCTATGAAAATTATATACAAGAAGTTTTTTTCTATCATTTTTAGTTATCGTAAGTAGGTGTCAAAATGTTGACTTCCTAATAGTATTTTTATCAGGTTGAGAATATATATAATATATATATATATATATATATATATATATATATATATATATATATATATATATATATATATATATATATATATATATATATATATATATATATATATATATATATACAGGGTTGGATTTAATAACGGATAAATTCAATAAAAGAGGAGGTATTTCTTTTCGAAAAAATCCTTGGACACGTCGATTTTATTTTTGGATCGGGCATATTTTTTACATCAAATGTAGATATACAGGGTGTCGAAGAAAGTCTGACAGGAAAAATATTGTTTTTTTTTTACATGGAACCCCCCGTATATTTTAGCACTTTCGATTCTCCGTAAAATTCTGGACATGTTTTATGTATAATGTCATATACCTATCTTTAACTGTTTACGAAATAATTACTTTTAAATAATAATTATAATACTTTGTTTCAACATAAATTGATTAATAATTGCATTCCACATTTTTAAATTTATTTATCAAATGCTGAAGTGGCGCCATTAACAGCTTTAACACCCCAGGCGATCGTTAAATTCTTGCTGTACATTTTCAACTGTGCCTGGAGAAATATTCCTAATTGCATTACGAATGCGATCTTTGAGGATATCAAGCGTGTGTGGCTTATCTTTATACTTGATTTTTGACATAACCCCAAAGAAAGTAGTCCAATGGATTAAGGTCGGTGATCTAGGTGGCCACTCTATTGATCAACGTCTGCCTATCCACCGATTGGGCAAAAAACTTTTTAAATAATTGACACTTATTTCAAGTCTATGGGTCAAATATTCACAAAGAGAGGTGTATAGGTAATCGAAATGACTGGTTATAAATGGTTCATACTGATTTGAGATGCCCTTAATGGCGGCCACTTCCAGCATTTGATAAAATAATTTTCAAAAATCAATCAATTTATGTTTATTATTTAAACGTAATTACTTAGTGAATAGTTGACGATAGGTATATAACATTATACATAAAAGATGTCCAGAATTTTCCGGAGAACCCGAAAATGCAAAAATATACAGGGGGTTCCATTTAAGAAAAAATATTTTTCCTGTCAAACTTTCTTGCCTCACCCTGTATATATATATATATATATATATATATATATATATATATATATATATATATATATATATATATATATATATATATATATATATATATATATATATATATATATATATATATCACGATATATATCCGATCAAATGATTTTTTATGATATAGGCGCCACAGATTCGAGTGCATACATGGATCTCGAAACCGGAGATCGAAGTCCGAAATATGGCAGTGCATTTAGGTGCCAATAACATGCCAGTAGAAATTTGTAAAATTAAGTACTTCCGGAGGTATCCGGAAAAACTGAAATTTGCTGATTTCGTTTTAATTTTTTTCTGGCGTTATTTGAGATAGGGAAAACAAAGACATGCTTTCTATATTTAGGTCTTCAAACAGCGTTAAGAGATTTTCCGTACGACGTTTCGTTTATTAGCCATCATCAACTTTATTTTTAAATGCGGCACTTAATTGTTTATTGCTTTTTTTTGAAGCAGTTAAAATCCCAATTACAATGATGTATAACATTTAATATTTTTCTGTTAAATAAACATATTTTCCATAAGAGACAATGAGTAAGACAAGGAACGCACATCATTTCTTATAGGGGCGTTCCATATTTGTTAATAAATATTAAGTGTTATACATTTTTGTAATTGGGATAATAAGAGGTTCAAAAAAATTAAATGAAAAACCCAGGTCTGTATTTAAAAAAATAAAGTTGATGATGGTCTAACGAAAACAAAACGTCGTACAAAAAATCTCTCAACGCTGTTTTGTAGAGCTTAAAAAGTGGCCATAAGAAAGTGTCTTTTGTTTTTCCATATCTCTTTAAATAACGTCAGAAAAAAATAAAAACGAAATCAGCTAATTTTTTTTTTCCGGATATCTCCGGAAGTACTCGAAATTTTACAACTTTCTAATCGGCATGTTGTTGGGCACCTAAATGCACAACTTTGCCATAATTTAACCGACTTCGTATCTCTTACAGTTTCTGAGATCCCCATGCATGCACTCGAATCTGTGGCACCCTGTATATCAATACAAAAATGGTTTAAAAATTTTGTATTATTAAGTAATTTTTGGCGTTGTTACTCTATTTGTACTTCCCAAATGTAGATGGCGTTGGAGTAGAGTTAAAATATACTCCTTTATAGCAATGGCATAAATGGCAACACTTCTGCCGGCAGTAAGAGACCATTCGCGCCGCGAAAATTGGATCCAATTTGGGGTTCGGGGCATAATGTTTTTCTTAAAAACGGTATAAGTTCTCGATAAGTTTCAAAAACTATATGAAAGCCAACACTTAAATGTAGGCTTTTGCTGTAATAGTTTTTTAAATTTGGATTTAGTTTTTAATATTTCCTTGAGTGAAAGTCACCCCAAAATCGGTTATTTTTAGATACTATTTTCTCTCAACTCGACTCATATTTTAACAATCCGTTACAGCAGAGCAGCATACATTATTTCCTTACCTATAAAATGGTGTATAATTTATGTCATTTTCATTAAAAAAAAGTTCATCTTTGTGAATAACTCGTAAATCTGATGTTAATTTGTTTTTTTATTATCGTCATTGTAATCAGCGTAAAAATGTACACAACTTTGCTAATTTAACCTAACTTGTATCTTTTATAATAAAAAAGTTGGCAATAGTGCCGACTTAATTTTGAACACGGTGTATATCATAAATATCGGATAATTTGATATTTATAATAAATTTCGGATATTTTCGAATCCTAATTTTTATAAGAATTTTTGTCTTTTTCCTAATTTAATTGTTTGGAAATATCAAAATAAATAAAATTTATAACAGTAGTTAAAATAACTTTTCCACGTTAACAAATAAAGAGCATTATTATATTGTTTTAAATAGTAAACATGTTTGATAACTCCACAATGTTACCAATTAAAATACAATAATCATAGTTAGGTAGCAGTAACTGCTGTAAAAACCGTTATCATGATAAGCAACATGTTTATTTGTAAAAGTGGGAAAGTTGTTTTAATTTTGCATCACACGTTATAATTTTCCAGTCCTTATTTTAATGTTTCCATAAAACGAAATAAAGAAGGCAATAATTCTTATAAACATACTATTGGAATGTTGATATTTTCCTCACAAATGCGTTAATATGTATTAGATGAAGTGGATTATTTGTCAAAAATAGTAAAAAAAATCAACTTTATCGTAGGTGGCTCAGACTTTGTATATAGACATAAAATTGTATTAGAAACAACTTTTTCTTAATTCCTTTAATTAATTTTATTTTGACACATTTTTTTAAAAAGCTGTAAATTTTAACAAATAGCAGTTCTCATTTTGGCCAGCGAGTCTGCATGATTTTTTTTAATTAAATTTGAAGCACAAACTAATTTTTAGTTTAAATTTAACAATACAGAAAAATATGATAAAAGCAAGAAATTTGGCCCTGTTCAGTCCTGGTTGGATACACTAGAGTCCCGCTAATCCGAACCCCGCTAATCCGAAAATCAGAGGTATCCGAAAACAGGGCCAGGACAAAAAAAATAATAAAATTTTAGAACTAGGAAAAGGAAAAAAAAATCAAGTTTTTCAAGTAACGTCGTACGTTTATTAACAAAATCAAATAATTATGTATTTACTTGCCAGACACTTAGAAATTTTTGACTAGCACAGTTTAAACTCAGTGGTTTTCTTCTGACGCAATGCACTAAATCGGCTTTACACCATCTATTGTTAAATAATAAAGGTGTATGTAGCGTCTGACCTTTAATATTAAATACACCCAACGCTAAATATGCTTCAAAAAGACAATAATATGGCATTATGTGACAAAATTCCGCCTAATCCGAACAGGGTTGGGTCCAATTAGTTCGGTTAGCGGGACTCCAGTCTCTAGTGTATGTTTATCGAAACTCTTTTCTATCTTGAGATTAGTTAAACTCTTAAAATAAAATTAAAATATACCTGGTGGTTCAATAAATATGTCTTAAAAACTTGATTCTTCGGAGCCAATATCTACGAAAAAAGATTATATAAACTTGTAGTATTTTTTTCACGTGTTTTTTTTTATATCTGGGAGAGTTTCTACATTTATCCGGACATCCTTTATAAATAAGTAAAAAAGTAATAATTATAATAATCTTATCTCATTTTTTTTGTTTCAGCTTGTGTAACTAAGAACCTCAAAATTTAGTGTAGAAAATTCAAAGTAACCTGCGTTCTACTCCCGTGTAACCACTGGCCTTATGGACAAAAATTTCTCGAGCATTACAGCACAATACGCACCCAGCACGCATTGAAGACATCTGAGGATTTTTATTTACTTTTCTGTTATCACACTTCCATACAAATTTTGAGTGACTGTGGAAACGTCATTTTTGATATATAACTTTATTGGACTCGTATTTTTTGTTTTCTCATTTTTTAATTATGGCATTATAAAAAAAAACATTGTGGACTTGTACCTTGTGAATTTTATCGATTAATTTCGAAGTGAGTATAGATTTTCGTTGATACACATTGTAGCCGCTTGGTGTCCGCGGCGCCGTTATATTCACCCGACACACCACCCATTTAACCGCATCGACTGTATTGTGGGGTATTTGAGAAATACCGAATAACCATTCTGTGATATTCTCTACACTTAAGAAACGATAAGAAGTGAAGTTATTTAAAAAAAAGCACTGAATGAACAACATGTCCAACATGTCCAACATCCTCAGTGGAAGACGTTCCAGCCGCCCCCCGATTCTTTGAACCAGGACCACCCTATCATTGATTATAAAAATATGACAAGTAACGGTGAGTATTAATATACAGGGTGGTCGGTATTCGTTAATGACTAGTTCGTAGAGTAACTGTTGATTCTAGACCTAAAAATGAAATGATTTTACCAATCAGGCCGTTTTAAAAATGTAGTATAACCTCGATATAACGAAACTGAAGGAAATTAGAAAATATTCGTTAGTATGTGTATTTTGCAATCATTAAAAATTCGTTATAAAAGGTTTTTGATATAATATATTTGTAATATAAAGGTATATTTAACAATAGCTTTACAAGCAGTCCCAGGGATTTTGAAAAAATTTTAAATCGAAAATTCGTTATATTGGAGCTTGTTATCTTAAGGTTGCACTGTATTAAACTTTAAAAAGAAATATGGTATTACAGTGAAAATGTAAATTATATTTTTAGCATAAAGTATAGACAGTTTTTAAGTAGAGAGATAAAATTTAGTATAAGGCAGTTTTTAAGGAATGCAGAAACTTCAAATACTGGTTCCCGTTGGGTCTTCTAGATATGTCGAGGGGCCTAGTTATTAATAATACCACACACGACGATTCTCCTTTTGAAGTGGTTCAGTTGCGGGCGAAAAATTCGACCACTTAAGTTAACCTTTTCTGTCATATTTTCGAAATTGCGTAAACTGGATTTTTACCTTTAAGGCCTTAGGCAATTTAACTGGTATAAAACGTATTTTTTTTAAATAGTAACGTTTTTTACCAAAAAGCAAAAAAATAATATCGAGATTAATATAATGTATTTAGAACATATTAATTTTCAGTAAAATTGAGGATTGCAAACTCTTCCACAAAAATTGACTGTTTAATAAGTATATTACAGATTTCGTTTCAAATTGATTAAAACAGCAGAAACACATAAATATATTAAGGATATTAGCGAACCAATATTTTATTCCAGTACCGTTTTTGTTGATAATTAACTCTAAACGCTTGGGCATGGATGCTATTATTCTTTTGAATGATGTGCTTTATAGTTGTTTCATATTTCCTCAATTTTGTTCCACAGGTCATTTGCATTTTGTGGATAAAAATCATTGGCCTTATTCATCGTTTTGACAATGTGATCCCAAACCATTTCTGTGGGATTGACATCTGGACTCCTTGAGGGCCAATGTAGTAAATTTAGATTATTTTCTCACATCCAGCCAGCAATTAAAAAAAGGTATAAGTTATGGGATAAGCATAACATTTTGTAATATATCAATATAAACTGCCCCTGTAAATCTTCCATTAATGCGGTGGCAAAGCCCAAAGCCTTTTGCAGTCATATATCCCCACACATTCACTGAAAATCTACCACTTGCTGTAACTGTATGGGTATATTTCTCTTCAAACCTTGTGTTTCAAGATCTGTACACTCTAACTCGCCCATTAAAAAAGATTGAAAGATCTTTTCATCCTTAAAAACGACATTTCTCCAAAACTCCAACCCTTCCGATAAATACTGCAAAGCAAATCACACTCTCTGTTCACATGGTTTTTTGACAGCAGCACGATTTTTTAAATTGAATCTTTCCTTGACGCGGCGTCTTGCTACTTAAACAGATTTAGGATCTATTTGTCTATGTGCTCCCACAGATCCATTTAAGGTGCCGATATTTTGCCACTTTCGCTTTAAATCTTGAACGGTACTTTTTGGTAAGTTAATTTTCTTGGATATTTGCCTTATAGCGAGACCCTCTTCAAATAACATAATCAATCTTGCTCTTTGTAGTTCGTTTAGTCTATTCATTTTATTAAAAATTATTCTGTTCTAAATATATATTATATTAATATGTTATCCTTTGATATTTCTTTTTTGTCACTTTAACAATTTTCAGTTAAAGTTGAGGTGATATAGGTTAGGCAAGCTAAGCCTGAAATATATAATGAAAAATCCGTATATGTCCGGAATTTTTCGCTCGCAGCTGTACACTACAGTGTCAGTAAAACTCTCAAAAAATATATTTTTCGGGCTTCGGAAACTAGTTCTAAACATTTTCTAACACTTTTTCAATTAACAAAAAATTTCTATAATTTTAACTACCCTTTATTTAAGAAAATGCATAAAAATCCGGGGGAGCCAGGTCTGGTGAACCAGGGGGATTTCCAAGCATTTCGAACTTTAATCATGTAGCTTACTTCGTAAAACGCGACTTTTCTGCAGGTGCATTGTTCTGCAAAAGGCATATACAGTAATCAGAAATTTGTTAATAAAGTGAACAGCCATAGATGGAACTCGACGCTTCAACTCTTGCTTATTTTTGATGCGTATTTAAGCATTAAGGAATATATGTAGCCAGTAGGGTAAGGTTGGTGGAGGGGCAGGGGCTCGAGCAAAAAATTAGAGTCCGATTTAAAGAAGAAAAGGCCAGGAACGTCATACCAAAAGAGTTATGATTAAGCCTTTCTCTCTCTACGCTCCACCCATATGTTGTTAAATTTGGAACAGAGCGACGAGAACGGGAATAATTTTAAAGTGAAAGAGAACAACGCATGCTGATGACGCTGGTGGCCTTTTCAACTTTAAATCGGACTATACATCATTTTGCAAAAAAAAAACAATTTTTTATTTAGATTGTTTTATTAGCCCCACTTTTGCTAAAAAAAAATAATATTACCTTAAAGGGAAAAAACATTAAATTTAACACTTGTCGAAAGAAACATATTTCTTCAGCTTTGATATACTTTTTTAAACAAAGGTTTTATTCTGCAGGTAAACAGTCGCAAGCTGCCTTCAGCTTTAACCGATCTGGCACAAATTCCCGTTTTAGCCAGGATTTTCCATTGCTTGGAACTGAGAAACCAAGTCAAAGCCAAATGTCGTCCTACAGTAATGGGCTGTTTGGCTCTGCTAGCACCACCCATGCTAGCGCGAGGAACTTTCCACCAATCGGAACGTTTTCACTGGACAGTAATAATGTTTTTAATAGGTAAGTTTTATCATCGCCCTTATAAATTAAGAATCCGATAGTTTGATCGAAGGAGAAGAAAGGTGCAAATAAAATTACAATAAAGTTTTTATCAGCACCAACGTCCAGTTTTTATGATTAAAATTTGTTCCAACAACGTAGGGCATAATAAGATAATAAATTAAATATGAAAGCGCAATATGAAACCTCTAGCAGCATTTTTAGTTTGCCAAAAAATACCGCTCTAAACTGATTTTTCCTTCTTAAGGGTTTGTTACTTTTTTCTGAGTAATATACACGATTTTATTTTCTAGAAACACATATGTAAGAACTATAATTGGTGTAAATTTTAGGTTATCACCAACTCAATACGAATTATTTAAAGTCAAAATTGAGGATATTTAAAAAATGTCCTTTTGAAAATTTATAAAAATTACAAGGTAGTTATATTACAATTAAGATTATTTGTGGTTATACACGAACATATACTAACAAATAAAAAAAGAAGTCAGACTGTATTTGACTCTTCTCCTACTTGAACAAAAAAAATTAGAAAAAATATAAATATGCTGGATCAAATCCAGTGTGTTCTGTGATTTTCACATAAAAAAAGTTGGTTAATAAACTTCTGAACCTTTATTTTTCTTTAAAAAAAAATGAACAGTATGCTTTTTGTTTGTTCATTACTATCTTCTCTGATAGTCAAGCGGCCATAAAAGCTTTGGCATCCCAACAAGTCAACTCAAGGTTGGTTTGGAACTGTCTGCAATGCCTCCTAAACCTGGCTAACCACAACAAAGTTACACTTTCCTGGGTGCCAGGACACAGGGGAATACAGGGCAATGAAAATGCAGACTCCCTGGCCAGGCGAGGCCCGCAGCAATGTTTGTGGGTCCTGAACCTGTTTTTGGAATACAAAAGCCTCGGTTCAGTGGACTTTTGGTGGATTCAAACACAACATCAGTCATACTGGAACCACATTCCAAGGCAAAATCACACTAAATCAATGCTGGACTCACCATCGAAAGCATTGACAAGTGAACTACTAAAACTAAATAGAATCAGATTAGGATAGTGACAGGATTAATAACCGGACATGCACCCTAAGAAAACGTATATGTCACACTTATGGGCTTTCATAGAGAAAACCCATTTTCAGACTATGTGACAAGGGAATTGAGACAGCCTCAATCATCATATATGAGTTTAAAAACCCTGCACTTACATACTGGAGAACAGTAAAAGGGTTACTACACCTGTCTAAGGTGTCAAACCTTTTACTGAAAAAAATACACAAGAGATACAACAAGCCCTGTAGCTGATTACAAAAAAAGGGGAATAAACTTCAACTTGTATTTACTTTATCAATCAATCAATCAATCAATGCTTTTTGTTTCATCTTACTAAAAAAAATACTTTTAAAGTTATGAATGTTTTTGTAAACCCTTACAATCGCAAAATAACCGCCATCAATAAAATGCTTGAGTTGAAAACTAATTTTGAATTCTTGAGAGATACAAAAAACAATCTGGAAACTTTCATTGTTTTTAAAAATGTTCCAGCAACCAATTTATTTACTTATTTTTTTTTTATTACTTCAGATGGATTCACCCATATTTAAGACACATTTTTTGTTTAAATTTAAGGCCGTTATCAGTCCTCGTTGGATGATCCTGTACATAGAAATTGGATTGGCTATACTTCCGAAAACGCCCCCTCGACAATTCGTCTGTACCTTTGCGCAGGACTTGCTTATAAAATGAGAAACATTGTTTAGAGGTTTTTTTGGTAGCAACAGTGAAAATTAAAATTGCCGCCAAAAAAAACCTCTGAACATTGTTTCTTATGCTGTAGGAAAGTTCTGTACAAATTTATTTTTAAATCGGAGGGGGGAGGGCGTTTTTGGAAGTTTAGCCATTGGATTGTACCGGGTGTCCAAATAAGAAGGGACGCCGGCTGTATCTCAGAAAATGTTTATCGCACAGCGTAGGGGAAAAAATATTTTTAGTAAAAGTGGTCAAGAGAAATAGCTGAAAATTATTTTCAAGTTTCTGAAATGGCCGCTAGAGGGCATAACTGCATTCTTGAATGTAAAAAATAATGTTTCTGTGAATTTTGCTATGTTAACTCAACAAAAAATACCTGATATTTAAAGTCGAGGATAATCTAAACCTTTTTTGTTTGACAATTTTTGCTGTATCTCTAAAAATAAAGTGGTGGGGGTATTCAAAGGTTTCCTTAAAACACACCCTGTATCTTCGAAACGGCTAAGCCGATTTTAACAAACTTGGGTTAGTTAAAAGGAGCTATTCTTGGGCTATAAATGTTATATTATTTGAAGTTTTGTTAGTTTCACATGTCGCCGCTAGAGGGCTTTTTTCGACATTCCGACAGTTAATTATTTAAAGTTAATTGGTTAATTTTCTCAAAAAAATTAAATGCATTGGTATAATGTTTTCTTTATGAAAAAAGTAGCTAAATAATGCCTAAATAAGCTCGTAAAAAGCGCATCTCGATATCTTGTTCCTTACCTAAAATTTAGACCAAAGAAAGTCAATATCTCAAAAATTATAAAAGCTACAAAAATTTTATAAAACATAAATTGTGTATTTTTACAAAACCTCTAATTTAGGTTAAAAAATATTTTCATCTAAATGCAGTACTTTACGAGTTATAATCAGGGGTATACCTTGAAAAAATCCTGAAATTTCGATTTTTTGATTATAACTCGTAAAGTATCGCATTTAGACGAAAATATTTTATAACCTAAATTAAAGTTTTGTAAAAATACATAATTTATGTCATGTAATATTTCTTGTAGCTTTTATAGTTTTTGAGATATTGACGTATACAATTTTCTTTGGACTAAATTTTGAGTAAGGAACAAGATATCGAGATACGGTTTTTGCGAGCTTATTTAGGTATTATTTAGCTACTTTTTCATAAAAAAAATATACCAATGTATTTAATTTTTTTGAGAAAATTAACCATTTCTGTCGGAATATCGTAAAAAGCCCTCTAGCGGCGACATGTGAAACTAATAAAACTTCAAATATTATAACATTTATAGTCCAAGAAAACTCTTGTCAACTAGCCTAAGCTTGTTCAAATCGGCTTAGCCGTTTCGAAGATACGGAAACCTTTGAATACCCCCCACCACTTTATTTTTAGAGATATAGCAAAAATTGTTAAACAAAAAAGGTTCAAACTATCTCTACTTTAAAAATCAGGTTTTTTTTTGTTAGGTTAATATAGCAAAATTCACAGAAACATCACTTTCTTAGATTCAAGATTGCAGCTACGCCCCTACTGGCCATTTCAGAAACTTGAAAATAATTTCCAGCTATTTTTCTTGACCACTTTTACTAAAAATATTTTTTCCCCAACCCTCTGCGATAAACATTTTCTCAGATACAGCCGGCGTCTTTTCTTATTTGGACACCCGGTACAAAACTCCTAATTTTGATGAAATTACCTATATAAGATGTTTTATTTTTAGTTCCGGTGACAGTCCCATGAACACTTCATCATCAAATAATATATTTTCAAATGGAAATAATACAAGCAATAGCAGCTATAACAATGATTCATCAAACTCTGCTAATATGGGAACACGCGAAACTGGCATTATTGAAAAATTGCTGGTAAGTATGACCTAACCTTACAGGATCCCATGTATCATAATTAATAACTATTAAGTTAAATAACAGCAGTTTAAGGCTTAAATTGAAACTTTAAATTTTCACGAATATGATGGTCGAAAAATGGCCGATTTTTACCCACATCCTTAAACCATTTCTGTAGCATTCTTTAATTGTATTTTTTTAAAATTTTATATTAACATCAAAGATTACTTAAGGTGTCGTTTTTCACCAAAACAAAATATATTTTTTTTAGCATTCCTATGGTTTTATTCAATGCTGCGAACGCCAGGCTCGCCTGTTTTTCCACTTTAGCCAGTTCACGGGCAACATTGAACACTTAAAGATCGGCGATCCAGTGGAATTTGAAATGACATATGACAGGCGCACCGGCAAGCCGATTGCCAGTGCCGTGACTAAAATAGCTCCTGAGGTAGTAAGTAAAGTGAGGTTCACCCTGAATAATTGCTTCGAAGCGTATTCAGGATAAATCGCGCTAACATAGTTTTATAGGGAATACTATTAAGGGAAATATTTGATTTAGTTTTTCTTGAGAATTATAAATAATTGCGTTTAAAGGTAAAAACAAAAATTTCACTTTTTGTCTATATTTTTTATGGCTACTTTTAAGGTTTAAATAGGTTCTCGTTGGGTTCTTCTTCGTCCCTGGAAGCCGTCCTGATTCACTACCTAAGGCATTGCAGCCTCTTGGGCTTTTTGTGCCTAATGTCCTATTATCTTTTATACCAATTCTCCCATTAGTCCTTCTACAAGTCTGTATAACCCCGGGACTGGTTGGTTGATATATTCCTGTGGGCTCATTTCCGGTTGCCCAAATAATACCTGTCTTTTGTGATTCAATGCTTCACATTCGCACATGATATGGTAGACTGTTTCTTTCCCCTAGCACATTCTGCAACTTGGGTCCCCATTGTATGAGCCTATCTTGTGTAGGTGTCCTCTTAGGTTATCGAGCCCTGTTAGCAACCCTACTGTTATGCAAAGTCTTTTCCCACTTTGATTAGTTCTTCCTTTGTTCTTTTGGATGGGTCAACTTATGAAGCTTTTTCCATGTCTAATTCTACTGAGGTTTTCCCAATATTCCTCGTGTTTGTTTCGGATGCATTCCCGTATTGCCCTCGTGCTGTGGTTTTGGTCACTCCAAGGGCAGGTTCTGGTCCAAAGTATGGTGTGGATGATCCCTGTCTCGCTAGCTCATCCGCTTTTTCGTGTCTTCTGTTTCCGAATGTCCTGATACCCACAAGGGAGTTACTCTGTTGCGTTCTCCCAGGACTTTCAGTTCTTTTTGGCATTCCCATGTTAGCCTGGACGTTACCTTGAGGTTTACTAGTGCCCCCAGTGACTCTTGGCTGTCTGTTATTATGCAGATCCGCTTGTTTGTTTAAGCCCTCCTGTTATTTTCTTTTGCCCAGTGCAGTGCCTGAAAAAAGGCTGTAATCATTCCGCTTTTTAAGGGTGGCGATCACGGCAATCCTTCAAACTTTCGACCTATAGCATTGCTGCCTACCTTGGCGAAGATAGTGGAAAAAATTGTCAAGATGAGGATGATGTCTTTTATGAATGAACACAAACTTATGAACGAATGTAAGTTTGCCTTTCAGGACCGGACGGGCACGAGCGATGCTATCTTTGAGTTTCTTGAGCATCTGTATTTCCACCTGAACTCTGGGGAGGCTGCCGCTGCGGTGTTTTGCGATCTGTCGAAAGCATTCGACTGTGTGGACCACCAGATACTGCTCTGGAAGTTGGAGGCATATGGATTTAGGGGGATTGCTCTGGAGTGGTTTTGCTCTTATCTGTCTGGGCGTGTTCAGACGGTTGTTTATAATGATGTTAATTCTGACGAACTCAGTGCTGGGGTTGGTGTTCCTCAAGGTTCGGTTCTGGGTCCGCTACTGTTCCTCATCTACGTTAACGACTTGCCTCGCCTTTCAATAGCTGGAAGGTTCACTGTTTTCGCGGATGATACCACCATTCTTTGGCATGATACTGACATTAATTGGTTAAAGGGCAATTTAATTATCGACTTGTGTAAGATAAAACAGTGGTGTGATGCAAATTTATTATCTTTTAATATTTCGAAGACTAATATCTTGACGTTTAGGTGTTACTTGGATAACATTTGTTTGGCAGATGAGTTAATTGCTATAGCCAAATGCAATTAAATTTTGGGATTAACTATTGACAGCAATCTAAGGTTTGAAAATCACATTGATAATTTATGTAATAAACTCTCTTCAGGTTGTTATGCACTGAGGGTTATAAATAACAATCTGGACTTATCTATTGCAAGAAATTCCTATTTTTCACTAATCGAATCCCATCTTCGTTATGGTATTTGTTTTTGGGGATCATGTTCTCAATATCTGTTCGGATCTGTGTTTGTGTTACAAAAGAGAGCAATTAGATATATGTGTGGAGCCAGGGTTCGTGAATCCTGTCGTCCCTTGTTCGTCAGACACTCTATCTTAACCCTAACTTGTATTTATATTTTGGAGGTGGTCTGTTTAGTTTTTAAAAAGTATAAGGATGAACTGTCATTGCCAACTCATTACAACCTGCGTCAGACTTTTACCCTTAACATGCCCATTCCTCGCTCTGAACTAATTAAAAGGTCATTTATTTATGAGGGAAAGAAAATTTTTAATAAGCTGCCTCTGTTATTGAGGAGGCAACAGTGCCATAAAGGGTTTAGAAGACTGACAAAGAGGTTTTTAACTGAGAAGGCATACTACACTCTTGACGAGTTTTATAATGACAGATAGATGTGTTGGTTGACTGGATAATATATAGAATTGACTGATTTATTGTCTAGTAGTGTAAGCGTTTTTTTTTTTTTTTTTAGTTTGATCTTTGACTGCTCTGTAAAAATATTTTGTTGTTGCTTTAACTTTGTACATCTAATTTTAAAAATGACTTATCTGCTTAATTGTATATTGTATATTTTATTATAGGTATTATAAATATGGCTTTGTCTACGATATTTTTGTGTCATTTGACAATAAAGCTATTTTTGAAAAAAAAAAAAGTAAAGCATATATTTTATTTAAATCAGAACTGTGTTCTTGTGGAAGATTGGGTTGCTGCCACTCACTTTGATCTGGAATTTTTACCTCGAAGTGTTTGTTGAGTATTGGGAAATCATCTAGTCTGTTCTCTCGTCTAGGATGTTGCCGCGAACCTGACTTTTTATGTTGTTGTGTCCCAAACTAGCTTTACTAACAGTTGGTTTTTGTTGCAGTCGGAAGTAGCTCATTCTTGCTTCTCCCATCACTATGAGGTTAAGTGGTGGAAGGTCTAAGAGACACCCCATGGCTGCTGTTGGGGTTGTTTTAATTGCTCCTGTTATAGCTAAGCAAGCAAGTCTCTATACCTTGGCCAGCAGTTCTTTGTCGCATTTTTGTCCACCATACCAGTGATGCGTATGCTATCATAGGCCTTACCACCATGGTGTATAACCAATAAACCATGTTTGGTTTAAGGCCCCATGTGTTCCCATGAGCGCGTCTGATTAACATAAGAGTCTTCTCCACTTTCTTTCTTATTTTCTGAAGATGTTGGTTTCAGGTAAGTTTAGAGTCTAGGATGACACCCAAATATTTTACCTTTCCCACAATCTTGATTGCTTCACCTCGTAGGGTCAGGGGTCCTAAGCCCTCTAGATTTCTCCTTTTGGTGAAGGCAACTATGGCTGATTTAGAAGGGTTTATGTTTAGTCCCTCCTTTCTCGTTCTCATTGGGTTACTTCTCTGAAAAGTTTCTAAAAAATGGGACCACTTCGGTCCTGGCCCCGGGTATAGTGAACTGCTCAATTCTATTGACCCCTATAACCTTGCAGATCGCCTGAAACAAAAAAAGCCCCCCAAAAATTTAAAACACTCAAAAAACCTATCTACTTTTAAATAAAAAAAAGAGAAATTAAAACTAAATTTTTTACGAAATTTTGGTTTAAAAATTTGGGAAATTCTAATAGCTTTTTAATTTTTATGATGTTTTTTCATAAATGACACATGTCATTGTGGCCCGTTATTTGACAAGGAAACCCAAATGTGACCCTTGGATAACAAAAGGTTGAATACCCCTGATTTAATGTAACATTTTTCTTTTGCCAACGCGAGTATAGCATCTTGGGAGGTTATGTTTGATATATTAAACTTTTTTAAAAATTCAGGTTATAATAAGGCTTAAAAAATGTTGGTATTACTGTTAAAGAAGTCAATTTTTTGTTATACGCCCTAGGAAAATTTAAACATAGTCTTAGATTATTTTAATATATAAAGTTTTAATTTATAAACAAAAGCCTCGGAACATCTTTATTATATACAGTATGTCCACGAAAAAGGTGTTGAAGAGAAATATCTACAAAGTTAGTTAAGAAATTAACTACACTATTGTTAATAGTCCGTGCAAGTATTGGGCATACATTTAAATGTTTGTAACATTATTTACTAAGTCTTGACACCAAGTTGAGAGGGTATGCTTCACCCTTTGGTCAGTAGATGGCGTTGACGTCTATTACCCATTCATGTGTTTTTTATTTTGATTTTTAAAAAGCTACTTCTAAGAGTAAGATTAAGATAGAAACATTTAACATATTTTATACGGGGTGTTCAGAAAATTGAAAAAACTTGAAATGGTACAAGAGTAAAGTGCATTTATTTGATAAGATATGGAAATAAGTTACTAGGAAAAGTTGTTCAAAATTAAAAGGTAGTCTCTTTAAATTTTTGAAAAAATCCGCCTACTTTTATTTATTTGTGATTAAATTTATTTTAATATCAATTTATAATCAAATTTTTTGCTGTTAAGTAAGCATTTAAAGCTGACGATACTGCGGCTAATGAATTATAAAAGCCAAGTGTCAATAAGCTTGTCACTATCAACGCCTACTAGTACAAAAATTTTAAATTAGTTAATTGATAATGAAAATTTAATTACAAATAAATAAAAAGTGGCCATTTTGAAATGGTATTAAGTTGTTTACGTTTGAACAACTTTTCTAGTACCTATCTTTGCAAATTGCACTTTACTTTGTACCATTTTAAGTTTTTTCAATTTTAAAGATAAAATATGTTAAATTTTTATCCCAATCTTACTCTAAGAAGTAGCAAATTTTTATCTAAGTAACTTTTTTGGATAAAGTTAAAAATAAAGAAGTTTTTTTTACTCAACACCTTTTCCATGGACACACAATAAGTCCACGGAAAGGTGTTGAATAGTAAAAAAATTTTTTATTTTTAATTTTAAAAAAAAAAACTACTTTAAAAAAATTTTCTACTTTTAAAAAGTAAGATTGGGATAAAAACATTTAACACATTTTATACGGTACTCAGAAAATTGAAAAAACTTTAAATGGTTCAAGAGTAAAGTGCATTTATTTGAGAAGATATGGAAATAAGTTACTAGGAAAAAGTTGTTCAAAAGTAAAAGATAGTTTCTTATATCAATTTTCAAAAAAATGGCCTACTTTTATTAACTTGTGATAAAAATGATTTTAATATTAATTAACTAATTTCAAATTAATAACTCATTATTTACTAGTAGGCGTTGATAGTGACAAGCTTTATTGACACTTTGCTTTTATAATTCATTAGCCGCAGTAACGTCAGCTTTAAATGCTTACTTAACAGCAAAAAATTTGATAAAATTGATATTAAAAATTTAAATTGATTATTAAATTAAATTTTATCACAAATAAATAAAAGTAGGCCGATTTTTTCGAAAATTGGTATAAGAGACTACCTTTTTAATTTTGAACAACTTTTCTAGTAACATTCCATATCTTTCAAATAATGCACTTACTCTTGTACCATTTTAAGTTTTTTCAATTTTCTGAAACCCCGTATAAATATGTTAAATGTTTCTATCCCAATCTTACTCTTAGAAGTAGCAAAATTTTTTATCAAGAGTAGCTTTTTTATAAAATAAAAATAAAAAAAGTTTTTCTCTTCAACACCTTTTCCGTGGACATTACTGTAAACGTACTGTCTGTTTAATAAGGACAATTACACAAACGTTGCCAAAGTACCTCAAGAATCTACTCAAAATTGTTCACCAGCTCTCCTACTATAATAAACGATAGATTGAGAAAATATTAACTTTTAGTGTTTTGGCATGTCATAGTCATCTTTTTTGTTTGCTATTTAAATTTTTATCGCAAAATTCTCATATGGAATATACTATTTTTATTTTTACTTAAAATTAATTATTGAGTTAATCCTTTTTAATGAATTGTATAAAAAAAAAGTGACGGCCACCTTTAAAAACGGGTCAATAAATGACCCATTAGAAAATTTTACTTTTATGTTGTTTCTCTTTTGTTTTAAATCTAACCATTTTTTCAGTTCCTACGAAAAAAAAATGGGGCTCTGTTTAATCCTTGTCGTACTGCACTATTTTAAAATAGTCAAAAACAATTTTAAATTTATTTTTTAAATCAATCAGTTTTTTAGGCGTTGTTAGAATAATATTTAAAATGTAAGGTCACTATATTTTCTCAAATTTAATGATAAAAGAGACAGACTACTAATGATTTATAACATTTTGTGCATTCAAAAATCATGTCTCTGTCAAATGCAGTTCTAGTTGATTTCAGCTAACCAATGCTTACGATTATTATTATTTGTTATTTAGTTGCCGCAGCTTGCATTGGCAATAGAAAGATGTTGTGGTATATAGATTATATTATCAAGTTTGGTTCAAATATCTAGTGTTATAGTTATCATTTTGAATTTAAATTTTGTAGGTTATGAGTGAGGAGCGTGTGACCGGTACCGTTACAACAGAGGTTAGGGGCGAAGGCTCGGGGGGAGACACAATGGGCAGAATTAGCTATGAGAACAGGGGCGAGTGTTTCTTCTTGCCTTACACGAAAGACGACGTTGAAGGAAATGTTGTTTTGCAGTCTGGAGACAGGGTCAGTTTTCAAATTGCTACCAATAACAGGTGAGCCCAATATTTTGTAAATTCTGTTTAATTCCTGCTTCTCTTACACTATATAATAATACATGAGAATAGAATAGATTAAGCAGGGTTAAGTGGAAAAATTTATGAAGTTTAAAGGTTTATGGAAGTCCAGTGCTGTAGAACATTTTTTTCACGCTCAGGGTTCGAGTTATTGATTTTCAATGGATATATATCAAATGATTTTGTATATAAATAAAAAATGGTTTAAAAATTTTATATTATTAAGTAATTTTTGGCGTTTGTTACTGTATTTCTACTTCCCAAATATAAATGGCGTTGGAGTAAGAGTTTAAAAGATACTCCCTAATAGTAAGTTCTAATCCATAAATGAGAACATTCTGCCGGCATTAATGGCGTCAATCGTGTCAGAAAGTTAACGTCAACAAGATTAAGCGACTCCGAACGACGACAAAACGTATAATTCGCGTGCAAGGGTTGATGTAACGATGGCACAGCGCGGGCAAAACAGCTTTAAGAGAGCGGCGGGTACGATTGGTTTGATCAATCAGCATTGCAGGCCAATGGTCCCATACGCGTCGGGCCATCGCACACAAACAGAAGAGTCCCACTCTGTCCAAAATATAATACGTCCTACTACATTTATGGCACACACCAATTTTTCTACAAAATTTCGTAGAATTTTTACTGGCAAAATTATAAGGGACTATAATAATAGTTATTTTCACGGTGGGTCGGACATTTTTTTATCAAATAGGCCATTGCTGTTTTCTTTCTTTAATCTTCAAACTCCTTGAATATAGCGGTGTACAGGAACATGTATGCAATGAAATGAAACTTTGGGATATAATATAACGTCAAATTTGACGGTTTTTTGACGTCACGTGACTTGGTGATTTATTAAAGGTAGTTGCAGCTAAATGTTACCCGGCAACCCTGCTGTAAATGTAAGATTTAAGCGGCCGGATCTTATACCAATACTACAACTTTCAAATTACCACAAGTGTGGTCCTGATCAGTCTTCATTGGATTAACCTGTACCTAAAGAAGCACTAGATTGTCAGGTTCGGGCATTTAATTTTTTTGCTTAAACAGTCCTATTTTGTTTTCTAATATGTTCATATATTTCAGAGGCAACTTGGGTGCATGCCACGTCCGGCTAGAAAATCCGAAGCACCCAGTAAAGTATCAAGGCGTGGTGTGTTCATTAAAAGACAGTTTCGGATTTATCGAACGCGCCGATGTAGTTAAAGAGATTTTCTTCCATTTCTCAGAGGCCAAAACCAAGGAAGAACTCAGGTTGGGTGATGATGTGGAATATACAATTCAAACTCGTAATGTGAGTATCTTTAAAGATATACATATATATTACTTATTTTTATTTATAGTACACAATACTGAACTGTAATATAAAATAATAAGAAAATTGTATATATTTGTGTCAGTATGTGAATTGTAATTTATATTAAAGGCGATTTTAAGAGGTATTTGCAGATTTGTCTGGAAAAAGTCCTTAATATTTTTGATTGACAAATTTGTGATCAAAAAGTTTTAACCCTACTAAAATGCATCCTCTAGGACCAAAACTACCCCTAGGGAGGGGAGGAAAATCGAAGTTTGGACGCCGGAATACGCAAGGGTGGTATTCTCATGTACTTGTCAATGCTGGACTTGAATTTGTGATCGAAAAATGTTTACCCTACCTACTGAAATTCATCCTTTAGGACCAAAACTACCCCTAGGTAGGGGTGGAAAATCTAGTGTTAGACGTCAGAATCGTAACGGTGGCATTCTCATGTACTTGAAAACGATGGACCGAAATTTGTGATTGAAAACTTTTAAGTCTACTGTAATGCACCCTTAAGTGCCGAAATTATCCCTAGGGAGGGGTGGAAAATCGAGTTTTGGACGCCGGAATCGCAACAGTGGTATTCTCATGTATTTTTCAACACTGGATCCAAATTATGATCTAACCAGAACTCGATTCTCCACCCCTACCTAGTGGTAGTTTTGGTCGTATATGATGAATTTCAGTAGAGGAAAAACTTTTCGACCACTAATTCGGGTCTAGCGTTGAAAAGTACATGATAATCCACCTTGCGATTCCAGCGTGCAAAACTCGATTTTCCAACCCTCCTAGGGGTAGTTTTGGGTCTGGTGTTGAAAAGTACTTTGGAATTCCATGGTTGAAATCCATCTTTCACCTTTCTAGCGGTAGTTTTCGGACTCTGGGGCTAATCCTAGACGTGTAGGGGCCGGATTCAGCGTCGAAAATACATGGGAATATCATGGTCCGACCCATGGATCTCGATATTTTTGTGGGGCTGTGTTATTAAATGGTACTATGCTGGTAGTTCATTAGTTCAGTTAAGCTTGCATTCTCATTCGAAAATAGTACTGTTCCGGTAAAAGTTTCAATTTTGAAAATTATAAAAAATTTAAAACAGCTGGCTGTTTACGAAATTGTAGAAAATGCATGTCTAACGATGAAGTGCCGCCCTCTCGTCAATTAACCGAACATCGCAGTTTTCTATTTCTGTCGAACTTTCATGATTCACTGATCCTCTCGATTTCACTTGGGCTATCCCGAAGGACGGATACTAAATAACCATACCTGTATGAACAGATTTACGGTAATACTGAACTATGTACGAGCCCTGACTCATATATATGGACCAAAGGAAAATGTAAAGGCAATATCATATTTTTCACCTGGTATTCATTGTGTATATAATAAGTTCAACAAATACAACTAAGTTTATTTAATACTCTGCGCTATATGTAGTTGTATTTTTTGAACATACTATATACACAATAAATACTAGGTGAGAAATATGATACTACCTTTAGATATTCCTTTGATCCAATACATATGCGACTGGGCTCGTATTTGGTGCTATCTACAAAACTGAATAATATACGAAATTAGTTATAAAAAATTATACTTTTAGGGTAAAGAAGTTGCTTGCAATATAACGAAGCTACCTCCTGGCACTGTCATTTTTGAGGATCTAAAACCTGATACACTTAAGGGTCAGGTTACCAAGGCTATAGATAAGAATCTTAGATCTACTAATGAACCTTTACCCGGACGAATAACATATAAGGTTGCTGATTCCAAGGAAATAAGAGAAATTTCGTTTAGTGAGAAGGATCAGATGGGTGATTTTACCCTGAGGTATGTTTGTGTAACTATTTAATCGATTTTTTTTCCTGCTACTGCAATATAAAACTTTTACATTTGAGAATAATTAAGCATACAAAATTTTTGGATATTCATTTTGATAGATTATCATAGTTATCATTACTGGTTTCTCTTATGAAAAAATTAAACTCGGTGATTTATGGATGGTGATTGAAAGATATCTGATGAAAACGAGTTTAAAATTAAAATACAAATTTATATATATTTTATATAATATTTAAGTACAGAATAATTTTTGTGAGTAGTAATGGACTAAAGAAAAATTGTTTTCGAAAAACGCGTAGTGAGATTATTTTTTAAAAAGTCTAAGGAGTTTTTAAAACATTAAATTAAAAGGCAAAATATGTATTGCATGTACATATATTTAATATTTAAGAACTGTACCACATTTATTTTGCGTTTTAGATATGGTGATTGGGTAAAGTTCCAAATAGCAACTGACAGAAGAGATGCTCTAGATCGCGCAACTCACATTGTATTGTTGGATGAGAGTTTCGCTGCCTCAGGAGAAAAACGTGAGCAGGGAGTTGTGGCATCTTTAAAAGAAGGTAAAATAATCTATTTAGTTTAATTGAATGAACATAAATAATCATCGGACACCATTTTTTGTCACCACTGTTTGGAATATACTAAACAAAGATAAACAAAAATGACGTCATTACAAATGGGTATAATTCTGACTATATTACAGCAAATATTTTTTAGTATAAAATGTTTTTTTTTAGGGTTTGGTTTCCTTAAATGTGTTGAACGGGAAGCCAGACTGTTTTTCCATTTTAACGAAATTCTGGATGTGAATAAAACCAATGATTTGCAAGTTGGAGACGAGTTTGAATTTACAGTAATTCAGGATCAAATTAATTCCTATTCCAGCACCCACAAAGACAATAGACAGAGTGCTATTCGGATGAAATGGTAAGTTTTTCAAATTAATTTGTTGCTTTTTGTTATTATCACCAGTTGTTTAAGCGTTTATTATACAAAATAAATGTTGTCTGTTTAAAGTTAAGAAAAGACCAATTTCTTACGGATTTTGGTAGGTAATCTCCAAGCACTGTGGTTGCTATTTTTTTTACAGTTATAATGTTAAGGAATCCATTATGTTTAACAATAAAAACTCAAAAAATTCAAATATATTATTCATCAGACACATTTTGTTGTTCAGAAAAACATTTTTACTACATAATCCATTCTATCTCCAAAGGGTAATGAATATTGTCTTTTGATTTACTCCAAACAGAGATATCAACATATCACGAGATGTTGTTTTTGTAGATTTAGCTTAGGATTTTGGGTTCATGCTTTTATATTGGTATTTAATGAAAATCGCGGCAATCAGCAAGAAATGCTCGTTGCTTTAGTATGAGTGGTAATTATTTATGTAAATGGATGTTATGTTTTGAGTCTGAAGTGACAATTTCTTTTAAGTGACCTTAGGCAAACCTGTGAAAGGGGTATTATAGAGATAAATTCAAAACAAGTTCAAACGGGCTGGGCAAAAAACTGGGTAAGTAGTCAAGTTTTACATGCAGGTTTTATTTGCATTTTCTGTCATAATAAAATTTTGGGTAGATTGTAATTAATGTGTAGGTCTTTACATATATACTTATAAATTAGTGTTTTTTATAAACAGTTCATCAAAAATGTCTAACCAGTTTTTCCTCTGTACAGAATGACAGATTTTATTAAAAGCTTTTAAGTTCTCTTCTAACTTAAAACGTCTGCCTTTAAGCTGGTTTTTTATGTAGGCAAATAACCCAGTTGTGTGGTTCTAGATCGGGGTTATATGGTGGATAATGCAACACTTCCGCAGTTCGGTGAGATTGATGTGCAGAAGCATCATTATGATGACACCACCAGGTGTCGAGATGTGAGTTTGGTCTTAAGTTTACAAGACCTTTAATTACTTGGAGCAAGCAGGTCTCAGTGTACCAGCTAAATGTAACTGTCTTCTGTGCATCCAGCAACATAGTTATAATTTTAATAAACAACACAGTTCCACGAAATAAAAAAAATTGAAGTGCTATCTTTATGGTTTTGTGGTCGCTAAATCCAAATCTGGTGTCAGTTTAACTTCATCAGGTCAGGGTCTAGAGCATTTCACGGTCAAATCTGCAAAATTATTCGCAACCAAAACATTGTATACTTATGTTGTTGAGGTTGTTAAATACAAATATGTGGTCAGTTTGACCTCATCAGATCATGGTAAAGGCATTTCAAGGTCAAATCGCAACCAAATTTGATATTCCCTTTTGACATCGCCTAAACCACAGTTCAGCTATTGTAAGGAATGGATAATTCACGCCAAATACTTGCTTTATTTCAGCATATCACTTATGTGTTAATAAACGCCGTCAAAAATTGTACAAAAAGCTTACGCGAAATCTGGGTTCCAAAGTGTTGTATTTCTCAAACTATTCTCTGCTGTATCTCAGATGGTACTATACTTTGACAAATCATTTTCGATATAACTGACTTGAGGCGGCAAGCATTTAAAAATTCTGGACTAAATCATAGACGTAAGTCCGACAAGACATTTTCAGCGACCTACGTATCTTTTAATCTTAATAGAGATTATGAGGATTGATGCGCCTTGTCGAGTTTTACTGTGATAACCAGACATTTAGAACTACATGTCGAGGAATATGTTTTCGTAAAATTTACTTTAAATGATCCGTTGTCATCCAATTTAAAAAAAAAATAACCCACCCGGTTGTTGAACTCTGCTACTGAGCACTACTGTTTTTCAGAGGCAACAATTTCTTTGATGTATTTACATATCTACATTTTATAAATCAAAGTGGTAACAGTATTTTCTAATATTTTTTATCCCTGTAATAAACTGTATAGTTGGTTAAAAGTTAAATAAATACACTGCTCAAAAAAATTAATGGAACACCTCTTAGTCCATTTGTAACTTTTAAGGTGTTAATTACATTTAGATCAGGCTTACATATTTCAAAAGACACACATTTTTTCACAATAAATCATAGAATGTGTCTTTTGATTAATTATTTATTCCCAAGAAAAAACTTAAAAATTAAAAAAGGTACAAAAAACAAAGTGTCAAATATATAATATGTCTCCTTACTATTCATCCTATCAAAAATATTTATATAACTTTTTATATAGACAATTTAGAAAGCTGTATTTTTTGTTCCATAATTTTTTTTGTATCTCGTAGTTTTTGAGATATTAACGATTGTTTTTAAAATTTAAAACCTCAATATCTCAAAAACTATTAAAGCTACAAGAAATTATATCTGACATGAATTATCTATTTTTACAAGACCTTTAATTTAAGCTATATAACCTTTTTATCTAAAAACACCAAGCTAATATTGTACAAGTTTATTAAAAAGTGTTCCATTATTTTTTTTTTAACATATTATTTTTATGATCCACAGTTAAATTGTGTTCATGTCATTTTAAATTTTATTATAGTAAACGTTTTCTTTTAGGTTACCACCGGGAACAGTTCAGTTTGAAATTAGGATTGACAATGACCTATCGGGCGTCATCACCAAAGAAATACCCTTAAGCAACTGGTCAAATCGAAGCCCGACTAAAACCCAGAACGGCTTTGCCCTTGGCGAAGTAAACGAACCCGGTCTTATAGGTTATACTGTAAACGGCATTAAAAAGACAATTACCTATTATGCAAAAGATTGTGATGTTAAACATTTGCCACGGATTGGGGATAAGGTAAATAAGGTGTTTCATCACTAAGAGTGATTAGATTCTTTGATTATGTCTTCTGTGACCAAAAAGGAATCCTGAAGAACCACTTCTCTCATCCCTTTACCAACTTATTTAATTATTTTAAAAAAATATTTGCACCCACCATTGACTCAGTTTTTGGTAAATTTTAAAGCTGGTTTTACATATATGAGAATTCTAGTAAATTTATGGGGAAAATTATCTTTAAAATTTTTTAAAAGAATTTTAATATTTGTTCACTGTTTGATATTTATAATAAATTGCAGTAAAATTATTGATATAGTTTGTGATACTCATGCGCACAAACTCTAATTTGTATTAAAAAAAGTTATTACTTTTGGGTGTTGTAACAGTTGGTTGAGGGCTATATTTATACCAAAAAAAAAGTTAAATTATAACATTAGTGATCGACATTGATAGTTTTATTAGGGATATAAAGGACCCCGCAATTTTCATATGAAAAATGGGTTTTGATCAATTTTTTTTAAACTCTGCAGGCTGATAGTTCTCAACGCCAGACTTTTAAAAATCCAATCCAAAGTTTCTTTAAAACCCTAGTCCCGAAATCTAAAGGCTAGCATTCAAGCAAGAAATCAGTATAATCAAACTATTTCTGAAGCCCCTGAGCTTGCACCCATCCTAACTCGCCTCTTTCGACTCTCTTACGACTCGGGCATTTTTCCGGAGAGCTGGAAAGCTGCATGTGTGCAACCTATCCTCAAGAAAGGATACAAAACTCTCCTTTCTAACTATATGCCTTTCTTCTTTCTGTTGTTTGCAAAGTAATGACAAAATTCATTAATTCCCAAATCTTAAAATATTTTGGAAAACACAAAATTTTACATGGCAGATAGTATGGATTCCGTCACAGGAGATCCACAGCTGATCTTTCCTTTGTCTCACACTACTGGAACTGGTCTCTTGAGTTTCTTGTTAAATCCCAGATCGTTGCTCTTGACATATCTAAAGCTTTTAATCAGGTATGGCATGATGGGCTTCTTAACAAACTTCCTTCCTACGGTCTTCCACTTAAGCTATGTTCTTGACTCTTCGGTTTCCTTTCTAATCGACGTATATCAGTTATTGTAGATGGTCATTCTTCCAGCTTCTATCCAATTAATGCTGTCCCAGTGCTTCAGTACTGGCACCAACTGTTTCTTCTTCACATCAATGATATTCTCTCTTCACAACCCATCCTATCTATAATTTTGCCGATGATAGCACCCTCCACTCTAATATTCAATTTCTTAAGTCACCCTGCAATTTTGGTTAGGAAAACAAGCGCAGGTCAATGCAGATACCTCTTTCACAGCACCTTGGAAAACACAGTCATGTTCGCTATTGCGAAAAAAGTTGGCCAATGCTCATTCGTTCCATATGAGCGGCCAAGTTCTGCAGAACAAAGAATCTTGCGGGTGTTATTTTTGAGAATAACCTTAACTGCACAAATACATTACATCCATAGCCCTAGCAGCTTCAAAAAAAGCTTGGATTTCTTTTTCGAGCCAGAAAGTATTTCTCTCCTTCTAATCTGTAAATATGTATGTAACCCAGATCAGACCCTCTTATATTGTTCTCACGTCTGGGAAATGGCGTCTCCTATGACACTTAGCATTCTTGGCTCCATTCAGAGAAGAGCTGTTCGTCCTATTAATGATTCCACACTAACAGAAAAGCTTCCTTCTCTTGCCCACCTACGAGCTGTGGGGATTTGTCCCTCTTTTGTAGGTATTTTCACGGCTTCTGCTCTGAAGAGTTGGCCAGTATAATTCCTTCTTTGGCAGCACCCAACAGACCAACATGTAGTTCCACTCTTATGCATCCTTTTACAGTCCAACTTGAGGGCTCCGAACTTCCCACTGTGTTTGTTTTTCATCCCTAGAGTGTCCAGACTATGGAACTTGCTCCCGGCAGAAGTTTTTCCTTTTCCCCCAAATCTCCAAATATTTAAGTCCCGTGTGAACAAACTCCCTCTTACCACACTTCAGACACCCACGGTACGTTAGTACTTAGGCCTTAGCCTTCGTGGAATGTCCCAAGATAAGAAAAACTGAAGTTTTTACATTAGCCACAATAGACCGATTGGTCGCGTTACGCGTTACTTTAAACCTAAACCTAACCTTACGTATGAAAACTATTTAAACAATTAGATATGATAAAATGTTAAGCGACCATTGACCACAGTTTATACCGTACAACGAATCAGTTATTTAACTCTGTTAATTTGAATGAAGCCAGACTCTTTTTCATTCTTTCCTCATATTTCGCGCACGCGCCCCTTGTGTCAAAAATGTTGTGAATAAATCGCAAGCTGGAGCTCGACAGGGCCGGACTGAAATTAATTTAATCAAATTAGTAAATTAAATGATATGCAGCAACTTGAATGGAATTGGTAAAAAAAGAACCCTAGAAAACGTAATGGAGAATGATCAGTTATTTTCACATAATTGGATAGCTGGTAGGCAGGTAGGTTTAAATAGGTGGAAAAAATTGCATAAAATGATGTATTTGAAAAAATTTATTTAAAAACCGGTTCAGCCGCTCCTAATAAAACCATTAAATTCTGGGCTACCTCAAGAAAAATAAATGTTGATGTTAAAGAACATAGGACGAATATACATAATTGATTTATTATTCTTGTAGGTAGCCATTTCAATAAATGAAAGTCATGTTAAAAAATTGATGTTGTAAGTATACTTAACAAAAATATATAATATGGTCCAGTAACCAAGAAAATAAATTTCGAGTACATACGTCAAGGTCATACGAAATTTAAATAATAAGCCACTTTCACGAGCCGGGAAAATGAAAAATAATGAATTTTTTTGACTCATACCGAGCAAACCGAGAATGAACATTACAGTACAGTATAAGATTTTAAAATGTGAAAGTAGCCTATTATCACACATATAGAAGAATCGCCATCCAGTAAATAGCTAAATCAAATACTAAAGTCATAAAATATAATTCTTAGGCCTACGTACACACAAGACATAGAGGAAACAAAATTTTACCTTACAGAGTTTCAAAGTAACCCGAAATTTCAAGGAAGCAGATAAATTATTTAAATAACTACCTCAGTAAAATAAAATGAATACCCATACATTTCTAGAACCACTGGATAGCAATTACTACAATGGTAACAACCGTCTGTTTTTGACAGACTGAATACTGATTCAGGATCTAGTTTTCGAAAAAAAAAAATAACTTTAAAAATATGACATATTTATTTCCTTGCCACTCTATTCTTGTTTGAATTTAAATGTATGGTTATATTACCTTACACTTATAAATAAAAGGCCTATAAATGCTGAAGAATATTAAGTCTTTGTGATTTTTTTGTTTTGGGTGAAAACAAATCTCTGTTTAAAAATTTTAAAGTGTAAAATATTCTTGTTCTGGTAAACAAAGATGCAAAATAAGTTTTGGGGAAGTTTTTACAAGGATGTTGGAAAGGCAGTTCTAAAATTTTGTTCCTTATTTTTGTGCCAACATTTGGCAAAATGGCAAAATCTTTAAAATGGCGGACAAATCAACTTTCACAGGATCCAAAAAACTCAAAGAAAGTTTGATCTGGAGACGTAACGTTGCCAAACACATCCTTTGCAGCATTCTGGTTTGCTCTAAAATGTGTATAAAAGCTAAAATATCCTAAAGCTGGATTCGCTTTCTTGTAACTTTTGCAGATAAAACAACGCACAACCATGGTTTTTAACAATGAAACCTGAAAACACTAGTCACCTTTTGACAAATTAATTGTCAAAAAATTGAAACACACTTAAACAAATCACTTGAAATCACTGAAAAATAACAACGCTTCCAACCTCCAAACAATTCAATATACCAGCTGACCTGACGATCAAAAATAAATAAAAATCGATAGACCAGCCCTGACTGGTGGGTTCACTTTCTGATTCAATCAGGTGCGGCATCTGTTCATCTCTCTGTTGTGGTAAAACTGTCGTAACAGAAAAGACAAAACTAGACTGGATTGGTTATTATAAATAAAAGAAATCGTCCTCATATCAATTGGCAGGTTGAGCATGCCCAGAATATGAGAAAAGTGTTCCTATTGGTTGAATTCTATGGCTTCAAAACAGGTGGAGAGTTAAATAACTGATTCGTTGTACGGTATAAACTGTGCATTGACTTACTTAAAATTTAAAAGAAAAGACCAAGATTGTGAAGCATTGACTGATTTTCGTAAATTATATTGTAACCGACAAAAAAATGTTACACTATAATTATTCTTTAATTTTTAGATTAAATTCAACATAAATCAAGTTAAAAGAACAAAAGAATTCATAGCCGTAGACGTTCAAATAACCCAGTCAGCCATGCAAACAAATGGAATTAAACACTCTAATATGATAAGGAATAGCGGGCAGTTATATCAAGGATTTATTGCCGCTTTAAAAGACGGTTTTGGATTCATTGAAACGACGCAGCATGATAAGGAAGTGTTTTTCCATTTTAGGTAGGAAATTTAAAAAAGGGTTTTTGTCTATAAAAATTCGAAAAATAGAGGTATTGACATGATTTTTTTTTCATTTTGTTTAATTTTACGGCTCATTACCGAATCTTTTAAGAAAAAAAAATTGGTGCTAATTTTTATTTTCAAGATAAAAAAATGGGTATTTTTTAAGTGTTTCGTTAATAAAATGCATCCATTTAAAAAGAAAATTCAAAGCAGTTTACTCGTAAAACGGCTTTTTTAAGAATTAAATGGAATTGACCTATAGGGTTAATAGAAGTTTTTTTTAATCTCCCGTGAAACAAGATATTTACAATCAAATTGTGCATTATAAACATTGTCAATGTATAAAAGCCATGAATTCATTTCGGAATATCTCGAAAACGGTTCTTACCATGTTTTTTTAAAACTAATGCAATATAAATCAAGGTATTCAAAAATTAAAAAAAAATGAATTTTTTGCCTTTTTTTTTGAAAGTCTGTTTGTTATTAAGAAATAGGGCACACTATTTAATCTTTTTTTACGCAATCGCCCTTATGGAAGGTGTATTTTAGGACTAGGGGGTCCAAAAAGTGTAAAATAGTATAAAATATTACTGAATAACGAATATATCTCATGTCTTGACCGTACGGTAGAGTGGAACACACACAGAACTTACAGTGATGGTTCTGCTGGATTACACAAAGGCTTTTGACAAAGCTGAATCATACACTTTTATTGGCTATTCTGAAGCATTTGGGCTTTGAGAAAAATTCTTGTGGCCTTCTTAAAGAGTATTTGAGTGGTAGACGTCAGAGAGTTAAACTGAATGGTAAATTGTCACAACCTCAAAATATTTTGTATGGTGTACCACAGGGCTCAATCCTGGGACCTTTACTCTTTTCTTTGTACACTTCTCAGATAATTGCATACCTACGATTTTGTAGAGCCCACTTTTTTGCTGATGACACCCAGATTTATAAATCATTTAAACCTGATAAAATAGATTGTTGTATTAATCAAATAAATACCGACCTGGGTGCTATTTTGGGGGCCTCACAGTCTCATTGTCTTAGCATCAATCCAAGCAAGTCCCCTGTACTTCTATTTGGTAGATCTCAATTAAGGAACCTTTAGTCTAATCAAATTAATATTAAAATAAATAATGAAAGACTGGAACTGGTAAGGTCTGCAAAGAATTTGGGACTTTTGATTGACGTCGATCTTAGGTTTTCGGAGCATGTAAATACCTGTATTAGAAGAGCATTCGCTAATCTTAAGTTAATTTATAGTCAGAAGAGTATTCTTAACGAGGATCTTAGAAAAATGCTTTGTGACTCCATTGTGTTCTCACATTTTAATTTTGCAGACGTGATTTATGGTCCCTGTCTCTTGGGTGTGGATGCATACAGAATTTAGCTTGTTCAGAACTGTTGTGTTCGTTTGATTGGTGGCATAAGGGGAACAGAAAGAGGGGTATCAGCCAAGATTCAGGAAATTAAATGGTTGAGGATGGATGAAAGACAAGTGCTACATTCACTCGTTCTTTTTAATAAAATTATTAACAACAAATGTCCCAAATACTTGTATAAAAAATTAAGTTTCGCACTGATGCTCACAATTTGGATGTTCGACATAAATTTACCATTAGTACACCCGCACACTTTACCACCAATTTTGAAAGGTCATTTAGCTTCAATATAGCCAAATATTATAATAAAGTCCCTGTAAACCTTAAGTTTTGCACTGGTGTAAAATTTAGAACGGCTATTAGGAGGACTATTCAACACTTTTTATAATTTGTACCATCTCAGGCACTCCACAGGATTCATGAAAGTGTATTTATTTTGGTTTTCCACTTTTGAGTAATAGGGATATGATATTAACTTCAAAATATATGTTTTTTTTTTAAATTTATTAACACAGAATTATGTATGTATGTTTTGTTCAAAATCTGTTTATTTTGTAAAATATAGCTTTAAACTTAAAATCTTTTAAGGTAATCTTGGTTATTAATAATATTTATTAAGGTATTAGTCAGTTTTTTTTAATTATTACGTTAGTTCTTTTTATATTCAATTTGTAGGGAAGTTAAATTATATTTTTAGGTTAAGTGAGGAAGTTCGCTTCAACTTCGCCTTTTGTAAATATTTTCTTTATTTGCAATAAAGTCAGTTTATTATTATATGAAAAAAAAAAAAAAATCGAATTTTGAATACCTGGCAAAAGTTTCCTTATATGAATGGTGATAATATTTTTATTTTGGAAGTTCTTGCTTAACAGCTTGAGCCCCCACCAGAGACGAGAAAAATTAATTTGTGTTAAGATAGAACCAGAGATGAGTAGGCAGATTGCCGATGCCGTGTTATGAAAATGCGACGGAAAAAGATCGCCCCGGCATGGTCAACTCTCGAACTAGACTAAACTGCGCCTACATGGACAAGAATGGGAGACGAACCGCGGCCGCAGGTTCAATTTCCACTCGGGAACACTTTTTTTTTAATTTTTTATCAATATTTCCAATAAAATTACATTTGTAAAATGTAAATTGTTAATAAATAATTTTTTATTAACATGAAAATCGAGTGTCTCTGTCGGTGCGTCTCTTGTTTTCGTCCATGTAGACGCACCTTAGCAGGCGGAGAGGGAAGAAAGTGTGTCTAGTTTGGCGCTCGACCAGTGCGAGGGCGCTAGCTCGTGGCAGCATTCGTTGATACACTTCGCTCCATTGCCATCGGCAGTCTTCCTACTTATCTCTGCTAGAACTTCCAAAATAAGGGGAAATAATAAAATGTATATAAAGCAACTTTTTTTGGGTATTCCTCTTTGAAATTCAAAAAAAAATTCATATAAACCTGTTCCACCCTAGTGCACAGTCTCCTACAAAAATAATATTAGTAAAGCATATTCAATCTTATTTGCAACAGCGCTAAATTTGGGGTCCATTCAAAATACTGCATCAGAAGTAAACTAAAATAGGAAAATATATAATGATCCGTAGTGTTACTAGTCTCGGCCTGTTCAACAATCAATTTTTGTTAGAGAGAGATGGGCGAGTTCGGCGCAGGTGGCATGGAAGAGACGAAGATAAAAGATGTTCATCCCAATCTGATTTGTGGGCCGGCCGGGCTTTACTTACCATAAGGCGATAATTTTGTCTTTGACTGTCGCGTGTGAACTACCTTAATCGAAAAATTGACATTTTTGATTTTTTTAGATTATTCTATTTTTAATGAATTTTAAAAATAAAAATATTTGACAACTCAAAAAAAAATAATTTGTAAATTTTGCAAAGTTTTAAAAAATTATAAATAATCGAAAAATATTTTCACAAATTGTTCTATTTTTAATAAACATTAAGAAAAAATGGAAGTTTTAGAAAAAAGTTTTATAAAAATGTCAAGCAAAAACAAAAAGAGATTGCAATTTTAAGCCGTTTAAACTGAATTTACTCTAAGAAAAGACAGTTATTGAATATTTATTCAGGTATATTTTTCAATTTGCCAAAAAGTAGAATATTTTGGGAACAAAAACTTGTGGATAACTCAGTTGTTCGATTTTTTATAGACAAAAATAGATGGAGTTGCGATTCTAAATAATAATAAAAATGTTATTTTTAGTAACTTTGAAGGAGACTCAAACACTTTGGAGCTTGGTCAAGAGGTAGAATACAATTTAGGCACTCGAGGTAATTCCGGCTCGTGTTCTTCAGCTGAAAACGTTAAAATCATACCAAAAGGTACAAGTTATAATACACAGAAACATCTATTTAATATAAAATTACCAAAAATATTTTTTTAGGCACGATCGAATTACCAGCAGTTCATGGAGACATTCTAGAAGGTGTAGTAGTGCGTCCTCTTAGATCAGTAAACCCAGATCAGCAAGAATATTCGGGTTTAATTAAAGTAAGAACTGAAAGCCCCGAGGAAAAGTCTGCGGAATATGAATTTGGCATAATGGGTCTTGTAAATAAAAGGGAATTACTTCAAGGTGTGTATTTAGTAAAAGGCAAGGTTTGGAGGTTGATGAATACAGCTTTTGATTTAAAAACATCTAATTTTACTTTTATACTTAAAGTTTTTACCACTTTTGTGGAAAAACTTTTCAAATTTTAAATATTCGATGAAATTCTTCATTAAAAAAAAAACAATTAGTCAAAAGTACATACATATCTGTGCTTATAGGCTATTTAAAACGGTCTAGTTTTAACCACTTGGTAAAAAAGGGTATAATGACAATATTTTTGTATTATTGTATCAATGCTGTAACGAGAAATATTTTACCATATTTCAAACTTAAAGTAATTGTATCGTGACAGTCGTATTAAAAAAGTTAGACGCTAGAGCAGTGGTCGGCCAACCTTTGTAATGTTGTTAAGCTACTTTCATAATTCTGGAATAAAGAGTGAGCTACCTACATAAGCCAACCTAAATTAAATAATACACCGGTATATTCGACGTATATGTTTTTATTTCACTAATACGTTCTAATAATCTAATGACTTATAGTACTTATTTATACCTGTCCTATTACATAACTCATAAATACATCCATATTTATATCTACCAATCATAACAAAACGATTTAATAAAAGTGAATACAATTAACAAAAAACTAATGCACTATTTTAAGCAAAAACATGTGCAGATAAAAAATACATTACATGTTCAATGAGAAGGTTGACATTCAGTATCATCAATAATTTTTTTAATGTTTGGAGCATAGTTTGATACAGCCATTGAAATACAATTATTTAAATGTTCATCTGTAAGTCGATTGCGGTTTTGTTCGTAATTAACTTCATATTGGAGAAAGAAGATTCACACAAATACGTTGAACTAAATAACGCTTTAACTTTCAAGGCAACACGACATAGAACTGAATATTTGTCTTTACTTACTAAAGCCCATTTACATTTTGTATTTGAGACTAACGATTTTAAAGCTAAGTCATTTTGAAACGCGATCATTTCCATTTCTTTTGCAGTGATGTCTTCGCCAAAGTTCTTCATAACACAAATTGCAAACTGTGGTATATCGATTTCCATGAAAGGTGAAATAACAAATTGCGTCACTAAAGCAATTTTATTGAAATTCTAAAAACGATTTTTGAAGTTCTCCTTTAAGTTAGAGACTATTTCCATATGATATTTACTGTTATAGGGTTCCAATAAATGTTGAGATATCTTTTCTGAAAGAATAGGAAAATGCTTGGTGTCGCGGTTTCTTAGGTTTTGTTCCCAAAACTCAAGTTTTTTGATAAATGCATTAATATCAGAAATCATTTCCGCTAGTTCTTTGTCTCTCCCCTGAGACTGCAAGTTAAGCTCATTAATTTTTTTCTGTAATGTCCACAAGAAAACCAAAATCTCTAAACCAGATTGAATTTTTCACTTCCGGAATCGGTTCATCGCGATGTTTGAAAAACTGGACTATGACAGACAGGACATCAATTAAACGTTTCAGCACTCGTCCTCAGCTCAATCATTGGACTTTAGAGTGGAGATGTAGCTCTCCGTATTGACAGTTAATTTGCGGCCAAGGTTTTAAATAGTCTTCTTTGTAACGCTTGAGCTCTAACCTTGTTCACAATTTTTACCACCAATTTGATAATGTTGTTTAATTTTAGAAAATTTCCACATAATTCTTGCTGATTTTTAATACAGTAGTAACTGAGAAATTGTGGAAAATTTCCATCATAAAAACCTAGCGCTACCAGATCCTTATCACAACCATAGAGGGAGCACTGTCAGTTGTTAAGCCTACCATTTTCGATATTCGAATTTTCTCAGATGAAATAAGATTTTTGAAATGGGAAAACAAATTCAGTCCAGTCGTATGTCCTTTTAGTGGAATAAACTTCAAAAGGTCTCCTTTAATTGTAAAATCACTAAAAACCATTCCGACGAATAAGGCCATCTGGGAGGTGTCAACCACATCTGTTGATTTATCCAATTGCAGTGAAAAATAAAGACCGTTATCTAAGTCACTTCTTAACTGCGAAAAAATATCATGCTCATTACTTCTACTCGTCTCATCACTGTATTAGCAGAAAGTTGCATAGATTTTATAGCAGACACTATTTCGTCCTTATTTCTAAAGTTGGCAAATAAGGAATTAATGAAGCTACAAAAAAACACTTGGTTTTTAAACTACCCCACATCTGGGGTAGGTAATATCACGTTAATTCTAACCGATTTGTTAATAATAGCTCCAGGGGTACTCTCTTAGTATTTAAAATCATAGCAAAATATTGCTTATAAGTTACGCTAATTAAGTAATGTAGCATTTGAAAAAAAAACATAACCATAATACCAAATATTTCAAGCATAAATCAAAAAATTGTAAAAATCTAGAGATTCGTTACCTGCCCAAAAATGTAGTTCAGCAGCTCACTCTTAAGGCGCGTTGAGCGCAACTGGCCATTTCCAAGCCTTGCGGCTTGATTTAGTCGACATATCGAAGCACGTGCCAAAGGTATAGTATGTATAGTTTTCGAGAAAATCGCTTGTTAATATTTAACTCTGGTAATTGTAGCCCCGGCCTCCCCTACTTCTCTTGCAAGAGAAATAAATATAAATACTAAACCTGTTTTTGTCTTTTTTTTAGTCGGCGATCAAGTTCAGTTCCAAGTTGATTCTACCCGTCGTGCGGCAAACATAATAGCTGTACGTAAAAAATTACGCGCAACGGTGGACGCAATCAAAGGACACTTTGGATTTTTGGCGTACGAGGTGGAAGAGGGTAAAAAGCTCTTCTTCCACATGACTGAAGTTAAAGACAATTTAACGTTAAATGTGGGCGATACCGTGGAGTTTGTTCTAGTCACCAACCATAGAAGTGGAAAATCGTCCGCCTGTAATGTTGTTAAAGTTAGGTAAGTTAAAATAAATTTTTCAATGTAAAGTTATATTTTTTTAATAAAACATCTTTTGGGTACCAATTAAAGTTTTGTTTTTTTTTTTTTAAGATTTGGTTAAAATATATGGTAAGAATTTCAGTAGGTGGCAAAATTAAATCTGCCTGTCTATGGATACAAATTAGACTCATTTTGTTAATTCCTGTGACAAAGCTAGACTTTTAAAAGTCCAAGCTTACAAAGATTTTCTTCAAAATCGTAATCCTGAAAATCGACAAGCTAGCATTGAAGTTAGAAATCAGTATAATCAAACTCTCAGAAGCCAAAGACTTTAACAATCACATAAAAAATAAAGTCCTCTCTTGTTCAAATTGTTGTAAATCTTTTTGGTCCTTTGCCAAAACATTAGTCAAAACGTTTGTACACATTGTGTCCACCCCTAACCTTTGAAGATAAAATAATTTCTACCTCTAAAGAACAAGCCGAACTATTTATTTAACAATTTGCTGCTTATTTTACCCTTAATCTTACTGTTAATCTACCTCTTTAAAAGTTGTCCCTGTTTCTCAAAATATTCAATATCTTTTTTAAGGTCTCTCGTAATACCATTAAATCGTCTAGGCTGGATGACACCAACTTCAAAAAATGTGCCTCCTAGCTTGTACCCATCTTAACTTGCCTCTTTCAGATCTCTTTTTTCTTCTTTTTTCTTTTTCTGGAAAATTTAAAACCTCTTTCTCCCTTATGGATCATTAAAGTCCGATCCTATTGGGAGAAATATAAAAAGGTGTGAGCCTTTCGCCGAGCGGCCATTGGAGGGCATAAAAGTCCCTACTTTAAACCACCTCCTACCTCTAAAAGTCTGTATAACCCCGAGACTAGTTGGTTGATATTTCTGTGGGCTTATTTTCTTGCCCAAATATTCTGTTTTTTTTCGCGTTCACTTCACAGGATATGGTAGGCCATTTCTTTCCCTCGTCGCACATTCGCATTGGGCCCCTTTGTATGAGACTATCTTTTGTAGGGTCCTCTTAGGTTATTGTGCCTTAGCAGCCCTACTGTTATCTGTTTTCCTACTTTGTCTAAGTTCCCTTTTTGGGGCGGTTTTCCAATATCCATTCTGGTCCAAAATTTAATTATCTATAAGTCAGCTTTTTTTTGTTTTTTTCCCGAATTCCTATAAAAAAGTAAGTTATTTCCCAGTTTTTTTGGCTTCCCATGTCATTGGAATTATTTTTTAGTGCCCCTAGTGAGCCTTATAAGACTCCCTATATTTTCTTTTGATTGTGAAGATTAATTTCGTTTAAATAGAAGTGGTTCCAGGGAAGGGGTTTGTGGGTTCCTCATTTCAGTCAGCCCGCCCATTTCCCTGCTTTTTATATTGTATTCAAATTTTTAGGAGATTCCTCTGTAATCCCATACAAACACTAGTACTTTAAATTCCTTTCCATAAAACTGGGGAGGGTAATACCCACTTTGATATCTTTGCCTTAGAGTGTCTAACTGCCTAAATTTCCTTCTTTTGAAACTCCAAATTTTTTTAAACTTATTTTATAAACTTTCTTAATACAGACTTTGGGTTAAGCCTATATAGTGTCTTTTAAATAAAAAATATTTTAATTAAAAACTTACTCCCTTTTGTTTATTTATTAAAGGCTATCTTGGTTAATTTAAATGTGTATGTAGTCTTAGAACATAAAATATTTTTTACCATCAATTATTTTTTTAAATCTTTGGTTATTTCCATAATTAAACGATTAACCACAATAATTATGTCTTTTTAGTGATGTACAAGCCAGACCTGAAAGACTAATAAGTAGACTGCGAACAATCTCATTGGACGATACTGGACCTAAATTATTAGTAACGCGACAACCCAAGGGTCCTGACGGTTCGAAGGGCTTCACACCCGAGTCCAGAACACATCGATTACCTGGTACAGTTCCCGAATAATGGATCTTTTAGCACCGTTCACCTCCCAGTTCGTTTAAAGAGAAAAAAGCAAAGAAAAAATCCTTAAAAAAAAACAAAAAAACCTTTTAGCTAACTTACTCTCTTGTCTTAGAAGAAAAAAATGTGGCGTTTTGGAAACTACGTAACTGTATTTGTAAGTCTTATTAAGTAAGGAGTATATTACTCTCTCTAATACTGAACGTGAAGAAATATTGTTGACTACAAGAAAGAAAAATAAAATTGTTTATCTGAAACATCCCGAAACCGGGAAAAAGAATAATTTTTATTTTTTTCTTTTTTTTTACTACATTCTCTATTAGTCGTGTAGCGAATTGTATCGTTAAAGTGAACAAGCCAAGAATTACTGCTTCTTAAGAAAAAAGAAATGACGTAAATACTGGGGGTCGACTAAATCTGATTTCTTCGTTAAGTATAGGTATAGATACAGTGTACGTTAAAAAGTAAACATAACGGAGTCCATTGGATTGTTGATGTCTAATTCATATTTTATTACAAGAAAGTGTATGTTTAAAAAAAGTTTAATAAAAAAGAATCGTAGGGTCCTTAGACGTTGACGAACAAATTTGAAAGAAAACCTAAATTAATTTTTAATTTTTTTTTTAAGAAGTGAACTATAATTCAGATTTGTACTTTTTTGCTCTTTTTTTTATAATTTCCAGCACAACTAACCCAAACCACCAAAGCGTGCATTTCTAGTTGGCAGGAGTCGCTCTTTAATGATTGGGAACCAAAACTCACGACTTCTTTCACTGTAGTGTGTACTACTGTTCCAAACGTGCTCCCTATTTATGTGTGGTTCTACCGACGCTGATGGTGGAATCGGAACGTGAAAATTCAAAATTTTAATTTGGGTCATTTTATTATACACTGCTCAAAAAAATTAACGGAACACCTCTTAGTCCATTTGTAACTTTTAAGGCGTTAATTACATTCAGATCAAGCTTACATATTTCAAAAGACACATTTTCTCACAATAAATCAAAGAATGTGTCATTTGATTAATCATTTATTCCTAAGAAAAAACTTACAAATTTAAAAAGGTACAAAAAACAAAGTTTCAAACATATAATGTATCTCCTTTATTATTCATCCTATCAAAAATATTTATGTAACTTTTATAGAGACAATTTGGAAGGCTGTATTTTTGTTTCAAAATTTTTGTATCTCTTATAGTTTTTGAGATATCAACGATTATTTTTAAATTTAAAACGTCAATATCTTAAAAACTTTAAAAGCTACAAGAAATTTTATCCGACATAAATTGGTAAAAAAATCAGAATGGCAAGTATAAAAAAAATCCTTCAAACTTTTTACTGAATTTTTGCATTTTTAAACGTTTTTTGATCTTTTATTTTAAAAAATTTCATGATGCGCTCAAGTCACCAAAATAAATACATGCTAGTTTATAAGCTTATTAGGTGTACTATTAAAAATAAAAAAATATGTGGGGCACAAAGCTTATTATATAAATTTTTAAATATCAAAAAACAAAATGGCAAAAATTCAATAAAAATAGCAAGCATGGAGGTTTTTTTTTGTACTTGCCATTCTATTTTTTTTACGAATTCATTGTAGATGTAAATAAAGATACTTGGACTTATTATTAATATAATAAAATGGCTCAATTTTCACGCCTCGTTGAAAGAAATACGGCCGAGTGATGATCGCGTTGTTAAATTTAGCAATGGACTTAGCAGTTTAGAATGTTTAACAAAACGTCATTGTCATTGTTATTCAATGATTTTAGTAGGCAACCTGTTAAAATCTGACATTTTGTTAAACATTCTAAACCGTTGTTAACTTTTAACAATTTGCTAAGTTGACAACGGTTTAGAATGTTTAACAAAATGTCAGATTTTGACAGGTTGCCTACTAAAATCATTGAAGAACACTGACAATGACGTTTTGTTAAACATTCTAAACTGATAAGTCCATTGTTACATTTAACAACGCGATCATCACTCGGCCGATAATCTACTTTTTATTTGTTTATAAAAGTCAGTAAAGAATACAAAAAAGACATTATCTACTAATTTTGTGTCACTGTTCAACAAAGACCTATAAATTTCACTACGATACTTTTCTGAAGTTAGTGTATTTTAAGGATGTAGTTAAACTGCTTGCAATCGAAGAATAAACTGGCAGATTGTCTTTGGTCTCAATTTGAAAATAACATTTAGTTAAAAAACGTTTTTTGTATCGAATTTTAAAAAATGTACCACTGTCACTGTCAGCTTATTTGATGACGTCATAATTGCGTCGTATCTCCATTAACAAAAAAAAATTAAAACCATTGGGACGCTAAGTCATAAATTATAGTATATAAAGAGTTCTATGCATTTGCCAAAATATGAAAAAAAATTAGTAATTTTTAACTATATTAGTTATTTAATTTTTACCAAATTTTTAAAATTCTTTTATATCTTGAAAACGGTGACCGATTTGTCGCCGAAACGTTGATAGGTTTTTTAATATTTAAAGGTTTTTAAAGTTTTTTTGTTGATATGCGGGTTTGAAAGGGTCAGTCGACCTTGTGTGTGCACGAGTCTATACTTTGAGACCTGTATCTAAGCGATTCCGTCTGTTTTTTTTTAATAAGTATAAAAATAGTTTTTTTTATGCATCAACTTTCCTCCTGAGTAATTCTATTTAAAAATCAATAATTAACAAATTTGTCCTATTAATGTATATTTTTTGACGCACACTGTATATGCTGGTATATTTTCAAGCAAAAATATCATATAATCAAATTAGGGCGAGCAATACCGGTGTCAATAAAAATAATAGAAACGTGTCAGTTGTGACGCTATTAGAGAATATTGCTTAAGATGTGTATTCAGTCCGCGGTTGCCATTTAATTTTATTTATATTCTGGGCGATCAGTATACAATTTTCATGAGGCGCGCAAATTCTACCGGTCATTCGCTGTAAAATTTTTCCGGCCATTCGGACAAAATTATTCTATCGCCTTTTTATACAGGATGTTACTAAAAGTTGCAAAGAAAATATGGGTAATTTTAACTTTCAGTGTCTTATAGGTATACCGGTTGAGAACGAATTCATTGGCCAAAACGTCATTCAGCTGCTTTTTAATTTAGAGTTTTAATATTTGGATTAAAGATATAGTTTATTTTGGACCCATACATACATACATACTAAATCGCGAATTTTAAATAAAAGCTCTTATATATTTTTACGTCTGTTCACTAGGCGACAAAATTTCTTGACATGCCATATCACAAGTAGACAGTTGTTTTCAAAGTGGTGGCGTAGAAGACATGTTTTTCTAAAATCAATATATCGGCACTGTGAAATCGTCAAGCAGCCTAATGAAATGGCATTACCAATTAGGATACGTTTTAATATTCCTTTAACATGGTCGTAACAGTGCCATCAAATTGATTTTAGAAAAAAAATCCTATTTAGTCGTTCTGAAAATAAATGTCAAAAAATTTGCTTATATGGATCCGTAAAATAAAGGACGTTAATTTTTGATTTAGATCTGTTTCCGGTAAAAAACTGGAAGTGATTTTTACTTGCTTGTTCACGGAAAGTTTAGATCCAAGTGAACTATATCTTTGATCCAAATATCAAAACCTAAATTAAAAAGCAGCTGAATGACGTTTTGGCCAATGAATTCGTTGTCACCCGGTAACGAATCATGGTAGAACAAATACAAGATATGATACATAGTCGTTTCAAATTGATTCGGTTTGCGCATGACGTCACCGAGATAGTTCCCTCTGTTATACTTAATGTGGTTTACAGTTTTTGTGTGAGCTCCGAACAGCGTGACTTTATTGAGTAAAGTCACGCGATAAAAAGCCAAATAGCTTTTTTCCGAAAAGGGCGATTGCGGTGCCGTATCGACTGATTTTTAACCCTCGGGAATCAAAAGGGTCTCACGACCAACTAATGGTGTCCTTCTTATGGGGCCAAGCGCTGTGATCGGTTAAGGCTTAGATTTCTGTCGTTTTTTACGTTTTGTGTCGTGCACGAGGTTGTCTTTTTAATGGCGGGGGATGGTTTGGGCGCGCAGCGTGGTACGTCAGACTGACAGCAAGCTGGTTGTGCGCAATACCAGTAGCAGTCCTTGGTCGGATTACCGTTAATTGTGTCTTTCTTCGATAAAAAATTAATTAAAAATTTTGATTTTGTAAAAAAATAGAATTCCTGGGGGCTTCGAGCCCGACATCCAGATTCTCCACCTATGAAGTCCTGGAAAGGGGAGAGCTGGCAATTGCCGAGCAACAACGCCAAAAACAAGCAAGCAAGCAAATATAGTTTGCATGGAAAGACTTAGTTTGTTAGAAAAATACTTGCAAATTAGCTATAGTTATTTTAATTTAAAGCAGATATTAAATAATATAAAATTTCATTATTTGAAATCATGTACTCACGAAATTAAGGTGTAAGTTAAAACTGACCATTTCAATATCATTCAATTTAGTTCTTATAATAGGATAACTCAAAAACAATAATGGTTATAAATGTTATAGTTGCATTACAGTTACAGTTCTAATTTTTACAATCTACAGGGCGTTATAAAATTTAGAACAGAAGGACTATCAATCTGTTGTATTTTTAGTGAATGCTCGTGTGTTGGTGTATGTGGTGATTACTTTCTAATAAAATGAGATACTAATTTGCATACACTAAAAAGTAATTAAATCTATATAAAACCCTTTAAACACTGAGAAATCACTAAACTAAACTTGAAATCAATTGAAACAAAAAATCTGAGAAATCCTTTGTTTACTCTCTTAATTATGTAGCAAAACAGTCGATGATGCGCAATATCATACCTTGTATTCGTTGTGCCATGTGTACTAATTTTTAAGGGGCTTTTTATAAATTGAATGTTTTACTGCTGCTGCAAACACATATTTTCATTGTTTTTTATTTCATCTTTTATTAACATCCTATATACAAGTCAGCCCCTGGTAAATACCCCGGCCTTACCAATATCTACTAATAAATATAAAATGTTTATCATTTTTCCTTTGCAACTTGTTCGTGAAGGTCTCAAAGGGACGATCGAATGTTACTAGTATCAAATTTTCTGTGAAAATTCATAACATTTAAGACGTTTTACATTTTATTAGTATGTTTTGACAAGTTGGGTGTTGTAACTCGTTAAGAAAAAGTAATAAAATAACTTGTAAAAGTAAATTAAGTAATATAAACACCGCTTAAGAAATACCAAAACCAAAAAAAAAAAGATAATCCATTGACAAATATTATAAATACAATGAATTTATTCTTAGGTTACAGAGTTAAGGTATTACGGAACCCACACAGCGGCGATTATTGCCATCAAGTAACTATTTCATTATATTACTAAAGACGCGTTTTTAAAAAAATTGCGTCCTATTAACCGATGACGATGATCGACGGTGTGTGGGGCCAATTAGAGTATGAATAAAATATTAAACTAGAGAAGACTGCAAGTAAATCTGTACAATGTAAGTTTTTATTTGAAGTTTCGTTGTGGATTTTTTTTGAAGAAACTATTCCCTTAGATGATGCTGTAGTTTGCAGTCAAATAATATACAGTACCCGCAACATCATATTTTAATTTCTTGTTGTGTGTGATGAACCAAACTTAACGAAGGCCGTTAGATTAGCTGCAGGAGCGTTTAGATGCGTAACTATTTATTTTTATTTTAAAAGATTTTAAATCTGTTACGCTGTGCGTTTTTAAAAAATATTTATCATAACTTATTTTAATTGATATTTTTGTTTCCATGGTAATTTTGTGTGCCAAAAATTTAGTGAAATAGACCCAAATCTAAAATTATCTCTGTTATTTTATAAATTTTATTTAAAAATATATTATTTGTTAAAATTATGGATTATGGAAAGTTGAAACACTACTACTATTAATTTTCCTGGGTGAAACAGAATCTATCCCTAAAAATTAAAGATGTTTAATATGCTATTGAAAGCACGATAACTTCTAAAAAAAAAAAAAAGTTGCGACCCTACTTTGTAGAAATATTTTTTTATCCTTATTTTTTTCTTTTGGACCGTTCAGGATGGCTCAAAGCCTAAATTCTAACGTATCGTGGTTGTCAGTATTCATGGTCAATGTAAATATGTATTTTTACAGATAAGTTCTGAATCACCCTGTATATTTTTAATATTTTTTTATAGCCTTTACTGAAATTGAACTATTTCCAAAATTTTAATTCAGGCGTTGAGCCACTTATAACCAAAGGAAATCGGTATATTTTACTACATTTAGCCGGGTATGGATGTCTTGGGTTATGACGTCTTTATTCATTAGTGTATTCCTTTTAACTTGTAGAACTGTTCTCTCCGTTTCTTAGAGTGTCAAGACAGGTTTTACAACGTGACTTCAATGTAAAAGGAGCACCTATTGACAGTTCAAGAACGGTTCTACAAGTTAAAAGAAATACACTACATATGATTTATGTCGAACTTTTTAGTCCTGTCGTTTAAAACCAATTATTACCGAGGTTAATAATGTATAATTTTCGGTAGTCCGCCTAAATTCGATGTTTGACTTATTGAATTAAAACGTTGCACTTTGGAACAAAATAGCTGATATTTTTATCTTAATTTGTTTTTTTTTTACGAAAAAGTAAGTTTCTGGTCCAAGCGGAAAAAGACACATTGTAAAAAGAATAAGAAAACAAGTCAGAAATATGTTAGTTATTTTGTTACAATTTGTTCTGTGTAATTTTGAAGTCTTATCCCTTAAGAAGTTAAATTCAGCTATAAAGTAGGTGTTTAAAAGACGATAATAAGAAAATTATTTCGAATAAAATCTGTGTTACCTTCTACGGGATAACCTCTTTATTTTGTTCCGCCACCCTATCTGAAAAACTAGACGTTTTGTAAAAAAAAGGTAAATTCGAAAGTGTTGGTTGTTTACTAGCAAAAATTTTCGGGGGTAATACCACGAGTGATTAAAAATTTTCTATAATTTTTATGAAAGCTTGTTTTTTATAATTTGTATAACAAGCTTGAATGAAAATTATCTGGTTAATTTTTATGTACAAGCAGTATTTAGGGAGAATATTTCCAGTATGGAGAAATATGGGAGTATTATACTATTAAAATGTTTTTTTTTGTCATACAATTTTTAATTTTATGCAACATAATTAAAACTATAACTGAAATCGTTTTTTTAATTACTTTATCTTTCTTCATCGTGTACATGACCAAATCGACTCATTTTGACTGAATTTGACGTTTCTAATTGACAATACAAACAAACAGGTTCGATTGTTCTGTGTTTGTAAGTAAGTGGAAATACCACCTTGTCTAGGCAACGTGAAATTTCCGCTAAAATTTTTTGATTTTTGAGGTTCTAAAGGTCACTTTTATAAATCTTCATTCTCGCTGCCGTTAATGTATCCGTTAACCAGTTAAAATTATGGTGTTTCATAACTATTCATAAACGACGCTGGTGATGCTGTTTGAGGTTTAGTTGCTGTTTCGTGTAGTTCAAACTTGCAAAAGTTTTATCTATTTAACGTTGGTTGTTCTGGTTAAGTCACTTGTTGGTCATGCGCTCTTGATACAGATGCCGGCAGCAGTAAGGCATATAGAAGTCCAAACGCAGCTTACTTTTTATATTTTTAGGCTTCATTTTTCGACTTTCAAATATTTTTAATAGACATAAACTAAAAAGCACTAACAAAGGTGAAATGGTTCAGTGGCACAGATAGTCTAGACCTATTTCGAACTCTATGAACGTCAAGTTTATAAATTAAATAATTTACGAACAACAGCGGCGACAATACATCAGCAGCGCTGTTACACCAACGGCATCAAAACGTCAAATTTACAATTTTACAGTAGAAAACAAGTTTATAAAACTATTAATTTAAAAAAATTAATATAAATATACAAAAATTAGGTGAGCTGATGCAAGAATATGGTTAAATATCCTAAAATGAAAGAGGCAATTAATCTTGGTGAAATGTTCCTACCGGTATGTGTAGTGTCATGTATTCCATAACGTATTAGGTTGCCTGTCTTTTAATTTTATTTGTTACCACACCATTACCGCTATATATTTTCAGTAGACCTGCGTAGGCATTTTGACCCCACACTGTGAAAGATGCGGCCGGAATGTGCGCATGCGTAGTGCGCGCAACACTCAGTGTTGCAATAGCTAAACTCGTAACGAAAACCCCTCAGTTTTTGAGTTACAAGGCCCACTCTGCCGTAACCTTAAAATCAAACATTTTCTGCCTAAAATTCTTTTTTCCTACAACTAGTTACACTAAAACTAGTTTTATAATAAATCACTTATTATTTTACAGAAAAAACTAATTTATTGCGAGTATTTACACATTCTTTAAGAAAAAGTGCCTTTAAAGTTTCCAAAATTTAATAAAAGTTACAACACACGGTAGGTAGCTAGACAATTTCAATGACTTGTTTTGAAAAGGAAAACATATTTTGAAGGTGCTTTTATTAAAAATAATGACTAATAGGTGCTTTATCAGAAAACCATTCAGTTTAGGTGTAACCAGTTTTAAGAAGAAATAATTTTTCGCGGAAAATGTCCTGTTTTGAGGTTAGGTCAAAGGGGTCTCATAACTAAAAAATTGGGGTTTCCGCTAAAAATCAACTTTAAATTTGAGATCAGCGCCCCAAAAGCCCCCCGTATACTAAATTTATCTAAAATCGAAAAACGGTACCCAATACCTAACCCGGTTTAGTTTGTGGTCAATTTTATAGAATACGAATACAAACTCAAAATAAAATATACCAAAACTGCAGTTTAAGTATTATTAAAATAGCTCAGGACATTATGTCCAACAAAAAACAATTACTCAGCATACCCTCTTTGTAAATGTAATTGATACAGTGTTAAACACGATTATGTTTATTGTTTTGATTCAGTCTGTAAAATCTTACGTAACCCAGCTGTCCGTTGCCCGTAAAAGGGTTATTATGGTTTTCTCTGTATTCATTCATTTTAGTTTTTAAACCATTGTTGCCACATTATTACACAGGAATACGGCAACCATGCTAAATGGAATATTGAGTTCACATACAAAATGCTCGATATGAGCTGTTTAACATTAGCCGACTTTAAGAAGAATGTAATATTTACTTTTGAGATTTGACTTGTTTGGTAGTATCCTTCTATTTTATTTAATTTTTTGGTCCAAATAACCTTGGTATATTTTGGCTGCTATACGCATCTGACCTTAAAATCAAAGTTACAAAACGCAAAAATTAGTAAAAACGAATAACGGCTGTTAAACTATAATATTGTTTTCATTGTGCATATTTAAGGGTAACTTACTAACTTCAAAAGAATGTTTCCTAAATTTAGTTTTACTAGCTGCTCGATTTCCTTTATGATTTCTTATATCATAATCTAGATTTTAAGATTTAGCCATAAAGACATATTAGGTAGCGAAATATTTTTGTTTCAGTAACAATTTATATTAATAAAAATCTATTTAAAAAGCAACTTAGATGTTAGGTATTGTTTAGGTTAGGATTTTTAAGCAAATTACAAGTAACAAGTCCCAAGTAACAAGCTAACTTTTTCGTGAAACCGTTGTCACAGAGCATTTAGAGAGATTTTATATTACTTACTTTTTTTTCTAATTGACGACGTTTTTTAAGTATTATTGCTTTTTTTAAATTCCAAATAACAAGTTTCTTTGATTGTACATGTTTTTTTACATTTTAATAACATCTGTGTCATGATAAAACTACTAAACTTGCCGACAAAGCCGGAAATGGCCCTACAATTAGATTTTTTCCATCACCCACAGTTTTTTTGCTATAACTTTGCTTTCTACTAAAATAAGAATAGTGTACCTTTCACAATAATTCGTTGATTTCTTTGCCGCAATAAATTTAAATTACAACCCTCAGTGGAAAACCCAACCATAAATAGGTTGCCTGACAAATATCTATTGTGTAGGCACTGCACCTTTTGAAAGGGTACCTACTAATATTTATAGTTTAGGTTAGCTATTTTGGATGCTCAATAACACACACGAAAATACCTTGACAAACTCCAAACGACTGATAAACTAAGACGAAAAGATTCTGCTTTATATTCAACACCTGCAATTTACCTATAACCTACCTAATATACCAAAAAAGTGGGTACAATAATAAATAAAGAAAATTTTAAGTCCGGACCTACATGCGGATACCCAAAGTTTATCGAGTTTTACGACTAACAGTAGCAGGTCAAACGAGAAATCAACGAATTATTGTGGAACGTACTGTATGGTACGTTTCACAATATTCGTTGATTTCTTAACCACAATAAAATTTAAATTACAACCCTCAGTGGAAAACCCAACCATAAATAGGTTGCCTGACAAATATCTATTGTGTAGGCACCGCACCTTTTAAAAGGGTACAGATCCTGATTACCTACTAATATTAATAGTTTAGGTTAGCTATTTTGGATGCTCAATAACACACACGAAAATATCTTGACAAACTCCAAACGACTGATGAACTAAGACGAAAAGACTCTGCTTTATATTCAACACCTGCAATTTGCCTATAACCTACATGATATACCAAAAAGTAGGTACAATAATAAATAAAAACATTTTAAGTCCGGACCTACATGCGGGTACCCAAAGTATATTGAGTTTTACGACTAACAGTAGCAGGTAACACTAGAAATCAACGAATTATTGTGGAATGTACTGTATAGTACGTTTCACAATAATTGTTGATTTCTTGACCGCTAAAAATTTAAATTACAACCCTCAGTGGAAAACCCAACCATAAATAGGTTGCCTGACAAATATTTATTGTGTAGGCACTGCACCTTTTTAATGGGTACAGGTCCTGATTACCTAATAATATTAATAGTTAAGGTTAGTTATTTTGGATGCTCAATAACACACACGAAAATACCTTGACAAACTCCAAACGACTGTTGAATTAAGACGAAAAGACTGCTTTATATTCAATACCTGCAATTTGCCATTAACCTACATAATATACCAAAAAGTAGGTACAATAATAAATAAAGAAAATTTTAAGTCCGGACCTACATGCGGGTACCCAAAGTACATTGAGTTTAACGACTAACAGTAGCAGGTAAAACGAGAATCAACGAAACCATTTCAACCGATGGCTGACGGTGTATTACTTGATCCCTTACTGCCTTAACCAAACTTGTGATCGATTGTAAACCGTTTCCAAACGGTCAATTCAATTCCGATGATAAACAAAAACCCTTTGCCCGTTGCAACTTCGTCTTTTTTGTACTGACATAAAACCGTGCAAAGTTAACACTTTAGTGTTTGATGAGTTGGAAAAAATCTATTATTATCCTAAATGTACCTGAAAATGTTGTTCTCATTTATTTATAAACCTTAAGTAGTTCACTCACAATACCTTTATAATGCTTTTACATTTCCAGGAATATTTGTAACAACAACATTTAGCATATTGTTAAATATTTTATTTTTTATTATTTCCCCTATTTGTGGATTCACAAATGTCTCCGTTTTAATTTTTACTTTGCTAAGTCTCAACAATTTTTGTTTTAAATACAGGATGTCCGGAAATACCGTTCAAATATTGTAGGGATGATTCTTTATGTTAAATTATAAAGAAAAGTTGTAATCAACATAGGTCCACAAATGCGTTATAAGGTTGCTATGGCGATTCAAAGATGGCACCAGGATATAGAGGTTCTATTTTAGTATCTCTGGAACCGTTTTAGATGGTCATCTGAGTTAGTTGTGGTTACCTTTTTTATGTTATTTATACAGCGGAATCAGAATGTCTAAAGAAACTGCAAAAATATGACGTTTAATAAAAATGTGAATAAATTAAATCGAGGCCTCCCCTGTCGTCACGCCCCTGATTAAAATAATAAATTAGTTATTTCCGGACAACCTGTATAAAAACCCTGTTTTTTTTCCGATCCACTGCAAGAATGCAAAGAAAATACAATTTTAGGATCAATCAAATTCATTGGTAATATTTTTAGTTCCAGAGTTAGTGCTCGACATAGTGGCCACTTTTTATGACAGGATGCGCATTGTGAACTACACATGTTACAGAACATCTATGAGTGATTGAGAATTTTCAGTTTTTATTTTAAAGTATCAAAATACATAAGAAAAAACTGTCATGTCACAAATTCTGTGTTTATCAGTGTTATCCACTCTCTTTGCAACAGTGTTGTTCCATAATCTGGGGTGGCAGTTTGCTTAAGAAATACAACGCAGCGTTGCCTAATGTGTTAAAAGGCTTAAAATTTATGTAAACTTGTTATTTGGAAAAATTGGGTGAAGTCTAACAACATAAAGTAGGCTTGTAATAATGTAAAAAGTAAGTAATTTAAAATCACTCTGTTGAGTTATTGGAAGTACGCCTATTAAATCTCTAGATAGTATAAATATTGTCTTATTAATAAAATTTTTGAGGTATTGTCGTAAGAAATTAGGAAATTCTTCCGTGACTTTTTGAGAGTTTAGGATTTTTTTTATTTTATACAGCGGTGTGGCGCTTTAGTACAGACTTCCATGTGGCCTTGCTTTGTGTATTTTGTGACCCACTGTGATAGATTAGTCATTTTTTACTCCGAACCTAAGTCAGAGGAAATTTTTTAAGTCTTTAAATTTTAACCCTTATGCCAGTTTTCACTTTTTGTATTATCAATTCTAGAAAAAGTTGTTTTGTTGTATTTACGTTTTATTATTATTAATTATTCATTAATTGACTTATTATTATTATTGATTGACTTTTTGTAATTTTTGACAAGTGTTGATGTGGGTACTGTGATGCAGTTTATGAGAATAGCAAGAGGAACTTAAATATTAAATGTGGATTATCTCCTATTTGTAAAATTGTTTTAATTTAAAAAGGAATAAAGTGACATGATTATTAAAAGGTGTTTTATTTAAAAAATAAAGAATTAGTATGAAAAAGTCAAAGTCTAGCGTTTATTACTACATCTAATACATATTGGTAAGAGTAAGAAATATTTTTTTACTAACATTATTAACAAAACAATTATAATAAAATGGCACGCTTTAAAAGTCAAGCCAATAAAGATGATATCCCATTAAAAAAAAATCACATTTCTTTTGTTTTGATTCAACTCATTTTCTTATGCATTTTTACAAATTCTACAGGAAAAATTTGACATTTTTAATTAAAAAAAAAACATAATTATTATTAAAAAGGTGTTTTATTATAAAACATAAATATTGAACACAAAACACAGGCAAACACATTTAAATACTTAGTTTACATTTCTATATTACTATACACTCGTAAGGAAAGATGTCTCCTATTCTGCCAGCACCAGGAATCGGACATGCTAAAAAATATTTAAAGATAAAACACAAAAGTGAACGTTTAATGAATATACATTTAATAATATAAAGCGTTTATTAAATTCCAAAGGGGGGACGCCTCTATAAAAAATTACACATACCGGGTGTTTCAAATTCGACTCTCACCATTGGGATCTCGGAAACTATAGGAGATACGAAGATGGTTAAATTGGGGCAAAGTTGGGCATTTATGTGACCAACAATATACCGTTTAGAAAGTTTGAAAATTCCGAGTAATTCCGGAGATATCCGGAAAAAAACGAAATTTTGGAAAATCGTTTTATTTTTTTCCTGGGTTTCTTTTTCAACGAATTCCAAAATAAATAATACATTTGCATTGTCACTTTTTCCGCTCTATCGAATGGTGTTCATAGTTTTGCAACTCGACGTTTCGTTTTTGCGTAACCATCATCAACTTTTTTTTTTCTTATGGACGCCATATGGGAATTCCACAAATTTGAATGGCCCTTTTTATCACATTTTCAACGATGTATCATAAGTTACCCTTGTTGCCTGGAAAATCCGAAAAATTAACTAGAATATTTTTATAACGTAGTTGGCTTTGATTTCTCAAATCGGTGACGTGTAAATGACATTCTGTGTTTACTGTCAGTTGTGGTGTCGTTAAAAATGGAATTCACCAATGAAGAAAAACGAGATATGGTAAAACTTTATTACAAGAATGATAGGAACAGTGTGAAAACATCGGAAGTGTATCTTAACTCGTATCCCGAGAGACGACAACCTCATCGAACTTTATTCAAATTATTGGATAGAAACCTCGTTGAGTATGGTTCGTTTGAAAAGCCCAGACAAAAATATGGGGACAGAGGAAAGTAAAGAAAACATCGTAAATGAGGTATAATTAATGTTAACATTCGTTTTAGGACGCAAAGTATCTAATCGATTATCTATTCGGAAAAAATGTTGACGAACGCGGCAATTTTCAAATACATACCGGGCATGCGTCGATTTTATGACTTAGTTCGAATTTAGGAATTAGTTACTTTGCGATCAACTGTAGAAAAATATTAAACCGTTTATGAAAAACTAATACATATTTTGTAGATAAATACGAATCCAGGTAAATCCACAAGCCAGATACACACTGATTTGGATGTTTCTTCGCACACGTCTGTTTGGAGAGAGATCAGGAAAAGTGGTTTCAAATGCTACAAAATCCACATATCGCAAAAACTGCACCCTGGTGATTCTGAAAGGCGATTACAATTTTGTGATTGGCTACAAAGGCGACCCGATTTTCCAGCTTTTCTAGAAAATGTTATTTGGACAGATGAGAGCACTTTCATCAATTGTGGAATATTTAATCGAAACAATGAACACATTTGGAGCATAAACAATCCCCGGCAGTTTCGAGAATTACGACCCCAAGTGCGATTCAGTCTTAATGTCTGGGCAGGCATTTATAAAAATAGAATTTTGGGACCTCATTTTTTCAACGGAGATTTGAACGCTGAAATGTATTATCAGTTTTTGACGTCAACTTTTGAAGACTATTTGTACGATTTACCATTAGCAAACTACAACAGTATTTGGTTCCAACACGATGGTGCTCCACCTCACAACACAAGACAAGTGTCTGATTATCTTTCCGAAAGGTTTGGTGACAGGTGGATTGGGAATAATGGGCCGGTAAGATGGCCAGCTAGGTCTCCAGATCTCAATGTCCTCGATACATTTTTATGGGGTACGTTGAAAAACCGAATTTATGGGCAAGGCGAATACCAAAATATCGAGAAACTTCAACTCAACATCGTTACTGAGTTTGGAAGATTAAGAAGGAGAGAAATAAATCGCGCAGTTAATAACATACAGAGAAGAGTGGCGATTTGTTTAGAAAATGACGGGCAGCATTTTGAAGATTTGTTATAATTTTTTAGTTCTAGTTTTTAGTAATTTTCTGTTATTTAAACCATTCGGTTGTCATTTTGTTGTCTAGAGGCTTTCAAACGAACCATACTCAGCGAAGTTTCTATCCAATAATTTGAATAAAGTTCGATGAGGTTGTCGTCTCTCGGGATACGAGTTAAGATACACTTCCGATGTTTTCACACTGTTCCTATCATTCTTGTAATAAAGTTTTACCATATCTCGTTTTTCTTCATTGGTGAATTCCATTTTTAACGACACCACAACTGATAGTAAACACAGAATGTCATTTACACGTCACCGATTTGAGAAATCAAAGCCAACTACGTTATAAAAATATTCTAGTTAATTTTTCGGATTTCCGGGCAACAAGGGTAACTTATGATACATCGTTGAAAATGTGATAAAAAGGGCCATTCAAATTTGTGGAATTCCCATATGGCGTCCATAAGAAAAAAAAAGTTGATGATGGTTACGCAAAAACGAAACGTCGAGTTGCAAAACTATGAACACCATTCGATAGAGGGGAAAAAAGTGACAATGCAAATGTATTATTTATTTTGGAATTCGTTGAAAAAGAAACCCAGGAAAAAAATAAAACGATTTTCCAAAATTTCGTTTTTTCCGGATATCTCCGGAATTACTCGGAATTTTCAAACTTTCTAAACGGTATATTGTTGGTCACATAAATGCCCAACTTTGCCCCAATTTAACCATCTTCGTATCTCCTATAGTTTCCGGGATCCCGGTGAGAGTCGAATTTGAAACACCCGTATATTAATACGTCAATCATTTTAAATAAATCTAAGATCTTTACATTTGTATCTCCCTTACAAATATCTTGTAAACAAGAAGTCAAAATTAATCGCAATATTAAATATATTTAATTCTAATTTTGAATTTTTTAAGTTTAATTCTTTAATTTGATCAGAAAGCTTATTTTATTATACTCGGTCACACCAGCAAAATAAATGGATTTAATGCCCTGGCGTGAACACACGTGGAGTTTCACGATATTTTATAGTCCCTTGTGTCTCCTTTTGTGATTTGGCGTATGTTTGTTTGTATACTAGAAATGCTTTTTATGGACTTAATATTAAATATTTTATAAATATTTTTAGTACTATACCTTAATGTTAAGGTATATAGGTTTTTATTTGCTTTATTTTGTAAATATTGAATTGGTTTGTTATGTTGTACACCAAATACCTGCAAGATACTGCAGATGAGACTGTAAAATACACTGATCCAAGAAGTGATCCGAAAACCGTTCAACCAATAATACCACTGGTCCACTATGGTCTGGTCCTGCTATTCTGGCTTTCACTTCCTCTATATGCTCACGCCAGTTCATCTATTACTAGACCAAGATTTTTAAATAAATTTAGTGATCCATCAATGGTCTATCAAAATAATTTGATTTGTTGTTCTTATTCCCTAGCCAAATGTAGTCCGAGATCTGGTAAACAATTTTGAGTAGGTTCTTGAGGCACCTTGAAAATTTGTGGTATTGTCCTTGAACGTAAGAAATTAGTGAAGATATGTGAAGGGCCTCTTCACATAAAAGTCGAGGTCTGGCTAAAGGGTAGCGGTTACTTCCAACCCTTGATTTTTTTAAATTCCAGGTTGGTAGCAGCAAACAATAATTGTTCAGTAGCGCGGATTTAATTTACGAACCTCTGCGTAACAGACTTAACTCCGAGAAGGCGGCAATATTGCGTTTTAATAAAATATAATGTTCCAATTTTTAACTTCTACACTAAGTAATTAGATGGGTAATGAAATTACTAAATGAATATGCCATTTGATTTCTGCTCCCATATAGTTTCTTGTAAAAAAAAAACAAGATCCGCAGATGTAAAAAAATCTGCGTCCGCAACATCTCTGGTTGGTAGCGACCAGCCTAGCCTACAGCTAGACCTTGACTATTATATGTTTAGAGATCTTTCAAGGACAATTACACAAATTTTTAAAGTTCCTCAAGAATCCACTCAAAATTGTTCACTAGCTCTCCTAATAGTCCCGCTTTCGAAATATTCCAATGTAAAACTTGCGTGTTACGAAAAGGGTAATACTTAAAATTATTAATGTTGTGTTTTTAAGCAAGGGCAAGTTTGAAGGTTTTTCGTAAAAATGAATACATTTAATTTGAAATGTTATTCTTTTCGTAACACGTAATTTTAAAACAAAAATATATCGAAAGGCGTTAAGTTTATCGGGTTAATTCAAGAGTACCTAAATTATGTATAAAATTAATACCGAAAAAAATATGAAGAAATAATGGTAAAAAAATTACAAAAGTTTATGATTAGCTGTATTTCGGTCAATGGTCTAACTGTATCAAGAAATCAAGATGCATTTATATTAAAAAACCAGATTTAAAAATAAAAGGAAGAAAAAATTTCTTTCACTGCCCGTATCTTAAGGCAGTTCACTAAACGGCTTTTCTTGAGAATTAAATGACATTTAAATATAGGGTTAATAAGAGTGTCTTTTATTTAATTAAGAAAAAAACGATTTTTTTATCATCTGTGAAGCGAGATACTAACAATCAAATGGTGCATAGTTAACATGGTCGATATCTGTCATGAATGAAAGGCAGGCATTCATTTCGGAATATCTCAAAAACGGTTTCTACGGTGTTTCTTTAAAACTAATGCAATATAAATTAGAGTATAAATTTTTTAAAAAACAACCCTTAATTTTTTGACCGTTTTGTTAAAAAGATATTGGTTTTTAAAAGTATGCTAGTAGACCAGGGCTGAAGCTTTTGAAAATGGTAAAAAGTGAAAAAAATAATAGAATGAAACCCATTGGAAAATGAAAAAAATATAACAAAAATAAAAGAAAAAATAATTTACGGGCGATCTGAGGTCGGGAGGTGGAAGGGTAAAAAACGGTTTATCTCGATTTCCGGCAAAACAACAAGTCCTATGGAAAAAAAGTTAAATAGCAAAGTTGTAGGTAATAAAAAGGTCTACAACTTTTGTATTTACACTTTTTTTACATAACCTCAAAATTTATGTAAAAAATTCAAATAATTAAGTTTTTTGGTTTTTTATTTTTATCTTTTACAAAAAAAATTTTTCATCAAATATGGTGAAAACTTACGTTTTTATGTCTTAAACACACTGTAATTTTTTTGATTTAAAATATTTATTTTTTCACCTTATTTTGACTTAATATCGAAAAAGCACCCTAATTTTAAATCGAAAATTCTCGGGTCAAAATCTCTGCTTTTTTAAAAAAGTGGGTGTTCGTTTAAATTTCTACTTTGTGATGGTGTAAAAAAATCATACATTACTATGGTAAATGTTCTCAGAAAATGCAAACAAATACGAAAAAACTCGAATCCGATTTTTTTAATCATTATGTATAATTTTGAACCAATTATGAAAATTTACACTTTAATTACTTAAAAAACGTAAGATTTCATGTTACATTGATAAACAAAAAATTGCAAATCGAAAAATACTACTATAATTATTAACAACCGGATTCATTTTTTTTCGTTTTTTTTGCATTTTCTGAGAACATTTTCCATAGTAATGTGTATTTTTTACACCATCAGAAAGTAGATATTTCAACGAACAAAAAGCCCACCGACTTTTTTAAAAAAGCAAATATTTTAACACGAGAATCTTCGATTGAAAATTAGGGTGCTTTTTCGATAATAAGTAAAAATAACCTGAAAAAATAAATATTTAAAAGATAAAAATAAAAATAAAAACCAAAAACTTGGTTATTTGAATTTTTCACATAAATTTTGAGGTTATGTGAAAAAAGTGGAAATACCAAAGTTGTAAAATTTTTAGTACCTACAACTTTGCTATTTATTTTTTTTTCCATAGGACTTGAAGTTTTGCCGAAAATCGAAATAAACCGTTTTTTACCCTTAAAAACTCACCCCTTTCACTTCCTGACCTCAGATCGCCCGTAAATTATTTTTCCTTTTATTTTTGTCATATTCTCTTCCTTTTCCAATGGGTTTCATCCTATTATTATTATTTTTTTGGTTTCAATTATCGACTCTAGTTTATAAGTCTGTTTGTTATTTAGAAATAGTGTAAATAACTATTTTATTCTTTTTTTTACGGAGGTAAAAAGCTGCAACAATTATACCTCAATAACGTTAATAATGTTGCAATCCTAACTTGACCCGATTTTATTTTAAAAGCCGTTGACTTTAAAAATTATTTTTGTCTAATCAAATGTTTATATTTTTATTTAACCGATGATTTTTGACCTTTTAAACGGTTTTAACGCTTTGGGCAGATCCTATCAAATCAGGAACCTGCACTGAACTAAATGTAATCAGTAATGGAAAATTACTTAAAATAAATATTTTTATTGCTCCGATAGATCCGATATTATTTTTATGGCTTTAAAAAAGGTCCCAATTGCGATAACCCCCTGTATCGCAAGTGGGACATTTTTACCTACGGGTTTCCTTGTTTTTAAAAAACTTGGGTTAAATATTTAACAGAAATATTTTAATATTTAAAGCTGGAATGGTCGTGACTATCTTTTTTAAGTTAAAAAGAAAAGACGCAAAATATCACAGCTGGGACGGATCTTGCAAAAAAGGAATCGATTCACGGATCCCGATTCTCGTAATAAAATTGAATCACCAATACGAATACGATTCCTTTATTAGGGAAGTTTGGGAAAAAAAATAGAATCCCGGGAATAACCAAAACTATGATACCGATGATACTACACAGTAGCGTAGCAAGGTGCGAGTGGGCCCTACACCAGTACAATCGAGGTGGACCTAAGTACGTTGAGTTATGCGGAATTCCTGGACGCATTTTTACCGATCCTATACACGTTCAGCGATGCGAATTGCCGAAGATAGCCGAATGATGTTTTTACCAATCCTAGCTGATTTCAGCAGGTCGCGCTGAATATGTGTAGGGTTAGTAACGAAATCTCTCGCATATTTTTTACACCCAGTACTTATTATCCGCAATATAAAAAAATATTGGTGCAGTAGGGCAATCAAAATAAACTAAAACTTTGTTTTATTTGAATTTCCTGGCACAAAAAAGTCATATTTTTTGCACTTAAAAGGTACTTACTTCTTTATATATAGCCGCGGTATTTAAAAAAAACACATTATACAGTATAAAAAAAACTATATTATATTAAAAAGTAACCAAGTACAAAGCAAGTAATAAAAGTGTTACGAGCCCGATTTTCGATTTCACTGGGCTAGAATAAATAGAATCGGTCTAATTTCATTCGTTTCGAATATACGAGGTATTTTTGAAAATTTAGCAATTCTAATTAACCCTTTTATTTTGATTAATATATGAGAAATCAAAATTATGTTTAGATACTATTTATGTAGTTTTTTTAAGTATAATTCAGGGAAATACTTCAATTTTTTTATATCAATTTCGTTTCTGAGCAATGACTTCAACTTTATATTTTGATAATAGGACACCCTATATATTTTACTGTCATCAAACTCCTTTTTTTTAAGCAATGTAATAAGATATAGGTAATTATTTTATACAGGGTGTTTATTTAAGGTATAATGTCGCTATTGCCATCTTTAAAACAGTAAGATGTACAAATTCGATTAAATGACAAATGTTTATTACTCAATTTTTAAAACCCCTTGTACATGCAAAACAAATGAAGGTAGACCGATTCTGTTTTACCAACCCACTGAATTCGAAAACACTAAAAATACCTAAGTACTTACACAACAATAGTATAAAAAGGAACGGAAAATAGAACATATTAATGACCTTAAGCGTTTGGTAAATTTGCTGCTATATTTGCACTAAGTTGATGTTTTTTCTTTGATCTTTTTGATATTCTTCCAGTGCAATTTAATTCCAAATTTAAAGGGCGGCCTCCTTGCTCAAAAACAATCCCAACCGTTTTTTATGGGTACCGACCTATGTACCAAATTTTAAGTCAATAGCTTAATTATTTTGAAAGTTATCGCTGGAACTAACATACAGAGAGACGCATGCCAGAAAGACAGACATACAGAAAGAATATAATAAAACCCCTTTATATAATAATTAATTTCGATTTTCTCAGAAATCGCTTTTAATGACATAGGAGGCTTATGCAAAAAAACCTTCATATCAATTAAGATCAAAATAGAATTATGACATCTACTTACCTTTATAAAAACATTAAGATTTTCTTTTAGTAAGAGATCATTTTTTATTGTCTTTGTTGACTTTCTTTATTAGCACGTTAATAAATGATGCAGTTTAAATTCCGATTTCGGTTTTTTGAACATTTATCATCCTTATTTTTGCAGTTGTGTTGGCACTTAAAATTTTTTCTGAAGAGGTGCCTTTTATTATCGGAAAATGTTCTAAATACAATTCAGTTCGTCTTAGTGGTATTGGAAAAATTTGATATCCATTCCTTAACATGGCTTAAATAGTCTTTTGAATCAAATTTTGTATGAACGTCGACTATAAAACATTCCGTGGTTTTAAAATTCTTTATTTCTATTTTGCAACATCGATCAAATGCAAAAAACGTATCGATTTTACTCATTCTAAATAGAAATAATGCAAATATTATAGGTTATTTTCCACCACGCAAACAAATCAACAACAACCCATAGATAAAGAATATAAATAGGCGAACTAACTCCATACTAATCCTACACATATTCAGCGCGACCTGCTGAAATCAGCTAGGATTGGTAAAAACATTATTCGCATATCTTCGGCAATTCGCATCGCTGAACGTGTATAGGATCGGTAAAAATGCTTCCTGGACATACTTAGTTTGTATGCTTTTTATGCTTAATTGTTTTCTAAACGAATAATCTTAAAAATAAAATAAATATTTATTATTACTATTATTTAGTTTACATGTGGAACTTTCTTGCTTTCTTTCCGCAAAGATCTGTATTAAGTTTTCAGAGTACTAAAGTATGTTAGTCTGATCTTTCTCAATTGCTATAGGAGACAATTTAATAATATCTCTTGTGACATTAAGCTTTTTAGATATTTTTAAATTATTTTCATCTTAGAAAAACTCCTTTTGGCGTTGCTACGGTAATAGATAAAGGTAAAAACAAGATAAAAGCCGTTATAATTTCTGAGAAACTTGACGACACACTATGATATTTAATTATTTTCAGGTTAGCAAGATCTTTTATTGTAAAAATTTTCGCAATTTCTGATCTAAGGCATAGTTTTAAAGTGATCAATTGATCACATAGGTCGCTGCTTAAATCAGTGCTATATTTCTCGACTAATTTGGCGGCTTTTAAACCTACGATATCATCAGAGTTGTTAACTAAATTTTCAGAAGGTAAAAACTTAATTCTTTGGTTATTTTTGTAAAATTTAAAAAGAAGACCGCAAGGAAATAAAATTTTCCTAAACGTTTTTTAATAACGTGGTAACCTGTTGCAGATTTGGACTGGGATTTTGTAGAGCCTTCGAAATTGGATTAAGGAATTTAAATATTTCAGTAAACTTATAAACCAAAAAAATAAAATCATAAATTTCAAGTATCTTAATAATATTTTGACTAACTTCCCGCTTTTCTTTTTTTACTGAGATCCAGTTTATTTGTAAAATGATTCTATAATTGTTACATAGTTTACTTTAATTGACACAATTTTGGACAGACCTTTTTAATGTTACCTTAAAAATAGGGTCCAGTGGAAGAAAACTTAGGCGTAACGTAAAGTTATATTTAATTTTTCTAGTTAAAAACTAAGGTTATATTAAAATGTGAATTTATCTAGTTTCATTTTGCGACGTTTAGGATTTGCAGCTAGGGTTGCCAACTCGTCACAGAGCTAAAGGAGAACACATAAAAAAATTTTTAGCGCTGTAACTTTTTAGAAGAATATAGTTTAGCATAACAATTTTAAGCGTTCGGCGTTTAAAAATAATACCTAATTAAAAATTTTGTTTGTTTTCAATTTTATAAATTGTTATTGTTGCTACTATTTTGTCAAATTATTTATTACTTACTGAAAGAAAACACTAAATAGTTATTTTATTTTAATAACCCAAATACTGTGCAAAATAAAATACTAGAATGAAAAAAAGAGTCAAAAAGGTTTTCTTTAAATTAACGGAAATGTATACTCTTGGCTAGAAAAAAATAATTGTTGGATGGAAAAAATAACATTTTAATAATTAAAAAAATTACTTGTATTTAAATTTCTTTTGGTTCTTAGCTCCATCCATAAGTCGTTCATTGTCTTGAATTGTCTGATAAAATTTTAAGCGGCTTTTCTCTAAATTAGTCTCTGTTCTTTAAAGAAAAAATACGTTCGGGAAATACAGAGGTCGCAGGACTGCTTAGAGCAAAAAAATATTACAAATAATTTTTCAAGACCTGTTATATTTTGAAAAATAAATGAACATTTTAGGTATTTCTGTAAGAATGCCAAAGAGCTGTTTTAAAAATAGGTAATTTAAGTAACATAATTTCGACAAACAATTGGTCTAGGTTAACTGCATCTTGTAAATTTAATTTCTCTGTTAAACGAATAAAAAAAAATAAAAGAAGAAAACTTTTATGAATCGTGTTCTAAAGAGAGATTTCCCAACCTAACTAATATACTATCATCGGTATAATCAATGTTCTTTTCAATATTGTTAAAAACAATATCATAAAAAAGTAAACAACATTCTCTATTTTTTACTTTTCCATCTTGATTCAAATAACAATTAATAGTGTTCCTAACTTCAAACCCAAAAAACCTTACATCTTTTATAAACCAAATTTTAAACTTAAGTCTTTTAAATGAGGAGCGTCGAATCAGACTGTATTTTGTCCACCATTGGACAAAAATGAGTTTTATACAGCACTTCCTTTCTAGAGTAGCCTTCTTTTAAATTCCAAAAGTTTAGCATGGGATGTAATACTTTTTGATCCGCAAACTTTTGGAACTCGAAAAACGGCTACTTTAGGAACGGAAGGTTTACTTGAGTTTTGGATTTTGGTGCTGAAAATTTAGTATGAAACTCATTTTTGTCCAATGGTGGACAAAATACAGTTTGATTCGACGCTCCCCAAATGGTCTTTAATTTTGAAATCGTTTCTTCAAAAATTGACAACACATGACTACAGAAAAAAGGACAAATTGCGTCCTTCGCAGTAGCTGTGAAGGACGTTTTGGTTCAAAGGACAGTCCTCCCGACTGGAGGACGGTTGGCAACCCTATTTGCAGCTATTGTCGGTTTTTTTACCTCTGTTACATCGCATTCCAAAGAATCCACTTCCCTCACAACGACATTTATATCCGGGTGCTTGAGAAATTTGAATGCAGGTTCCTCCGTGCATACAGGGATTGTTTACTTTACAAATATCTTTCTTCTTCCCTAAAAAATATATTTTTTCTATTATCGACTTGTGGTTACGTTAAATAAGAGCTACTTTATACTCTTTGGGTGGGGAAAGGTGAAATTTATCGGTTAGAATAATCTATCTGACTACGAATTTACTTTTTTAAATGGTATCATTTTTAATATTTTTGTATATTATTTTGTTCTCCATTTATTTTCCCTCGCTTACACAGCAAATCCACGATGAATACACAGAAAGTATTCACCGTGATTAAACAATGAATCCACGGTTTTTACACTTTATTTACAATAAATCAGATTTCTAGTTTATGGTTATGTTATACACTATGTATACACTGTGGAAAAGTGGATGTTTCCACGGTATATTTACCATATATCTACAATGTTTCCATTGTGTATACACAAGGATGTGACGGTTAACATCTGTAAATCTGAACCGGCAGTCTATTGCTGACAAATTTATATTTACAATTTGTTTTACTAACTTGCATTATCAACATAAAACCTTTTGCGTAATCTATCTGATGATAAGTTATCAACATTATTACCTCTTAAAGCAGCTTGGCATTCTTGTATAGTGTCATACCGGTAATCGGAAATGCAACCAAAACCACAAGAACATACTAAGTTTCTTATTAAACATCCTTGTTTAGTTTGTCCAGTTTCACAACATAAGCTAAATTTTAAACCTAAAATATGTAGGTAATGTAAAGTAAGCAATAATGGGTAAAAATATCATTAATTGCATATTTTTTGTTGTTTGCTTGGGTTAACTCAAACGACCATGTTTAATATTCATTTAAGTTTATTTAGATTTACAGAGTGATATAAATAAGACAAATGTGTTGTATTAACCATCCATGGTCCAAAACGGCCCCAGCTTTAAGATACAGGGTGTGAAAGAAACATTTTCAGAGTTGGGATTTTTCTTTTATTTTTAAATCCGGTTTTTTCATGCAAATGAAACTTGGTACACTTAGAACATTGACTAAAATACATCTTTTGAAAGTTTTATTAGTATTATGGACCAGTAGCGCAGCTTCGGGTAATTTTATTTATTTTTTGCCAATATTTCCTAATATCTTTTTTGGTACTATTTCTGATAATTTAATAGGTAATACTTATTTTTGGCTATCTTTACATAAAAAAAGTAAAAAAGGTTAAATTAATTCAAAAAACGGCTTTCGCAATATTCTAATTTTAAATTTACATCGTACAAAAAGAATAACATTTAAAATAATGTCCCAAGTATTTCCCTCTAGCTTAAATACATACACTTAATATCAGTTTTATTATTTTTTGTAAAAATTCAAATTGTTCTTAATTTTAAATATTATTCTTTTTGTACCGTGCAAGTTTTAAAATCAGGAGATCTCGAAAGTCGTTAAGCATTAAGTTAATTCAAGAGTACCTTTCATATGTAAAATCAAGCAAGAAAACAAGTAATCATGTATTATCAATTATTAATGTCAAAAAAGTTATAAAGAAATCAAATTTCTCGAAGCTACGCCCCCTGGCCCCATAAAAACAACAAAAAGGTGTATTTCGTTTAAAATTTTTAACTGTACCATAAGTTTTTAAATCGAACTTGTTTTAAAAAATAACAGAAAAATCCCAATTTAAAATATTTTTTCGCACCTTATCTTAAAAATTGGACCGTTTAGAAGCTGTTTATATAACATTTTAGTCTTATTTTTGTTCAAGGAATCTCCTATTAAGTCAGGGCGTGTGTTTTTTGAACAACCCTATATGTGTCCTAACTCTAATTTTTATAAACCGTATTGGTAAATATAGAGGGAGAGTTTTTATTGTTAAGTACGTTTTTTTAAAATTGAATGCCCTGTATATTTTCTCAAATTTTGAGTCTACATTGAATTCTAGATTAAAAATGTCAAATACACTATGAGTAAATTATTGCTGGTTTAAATATATATATATATATATATATATATATATATATATATATATATATATATATATATATATATATATATATATATATATATATATATATATATATATATTATTATATATATATATACAATTTATATATATATATATATATATATATATATATATATATATATATATATATATATATATATATATATATATATATTTTTTTTTGGACAGTCCACGAAGGCTGATCCCTAATATAACTGCCGTGGGTGTTTAAGTGTGGTGAGAGGAAGTTTGTTCACACGGAATTTAAAATTTTGGAGATTGGGAGAAGGAAAAACTTCTGCGGGCAGCAGGTTCCAAAATCTTGACCTCTGGGGATGGAGGAACAGAAACCCCGGGGGTTGGGGCCTCTCTAACTGAAATGTAAAAGAATGCAAAAAAGTTGCACTACGTGTTGCTCTGTTAGGAGCTGCCAGAAAAATTATACTGGTCAACTCCGAGCAGAAGCCGTAAAAAATACCAAGAGCGACAGATATCCTACAGTTCGACGGTGGGCAAGCGGCTTTCTTGAGTGGAGACCAAAATTTTTAAAAATTTGTGGGGGACGCTTTTCCCCGAACATATTACTATTCTAAAGGTCTGATTTGGGATACATATACAGGGTATACAGATTGGAAGAAGAGAAATGCTTTCTGGCTCGAAAGAGCAATCAAAGCTTTTTTGAAGCTGCCGAAGCAATGGATGTAATGTGTTTTGGTCCAGTTTAGGTTATTTTCAATTAAGTAACTAATAAAGGAACTAAAGAAGTCACTCTAACACAAAAAGAATTACCAATTTTAAAATAGTTTTGACAGGAAATAGTACTAGAAAACGGCTAGTAGCTTAAACATTTACTATAGGATGTTACATGTGTAAATCAGATAAAACTGAAATTATAGGTCGTTATCTCAAAAACAAGCAATAATTGACGTATAGGCTAAGATACATTTTTAATGTGGAATTGAGAGTGAAAATTTGGCAAAATATATAGGGCGTCTTATTTAAAAAACGTATTTAACAATGAAAACTCTGTTTTCGGGACACTCTGTATATTTACCAAAACTGTTTATAAAATTAGTGTTACCAAACACACATTTTTTTTATCTTAAGTTTTTTTTGTATTATGTACAGGGGTAGAGATATTTAGTGTATAAATAGAGTTGGGACACCCTGTATAATATTAAAACAGAGTGTTTGTAAATATCATGCACATGAAAGGAAAACAAGAATCGGTACATTTTATGATAAATAATGGTATTAACATTAGAAAAAGAAAATGTAGCTGTGTACAGGGTCATACAACGAGGCCGGGGAAGGAAGTTTGGTGTATGGAAGCCCAATGCTATGGCCCATTCGATCAAAAAATGTCCAGCCCATATGAAAATAACTGTCAAAGTTGGCCCCACCGATTCTGCGCAATAACAAAATTCCACGAAATATTTTAATGTGTTGCTTACTTACACACTGATAAATCAGTATGTAGTTAGGCAACACATTATACTTTATGAGGGGTGGAGTGGGGATTATTTTTGGGGGGAATTTTTTTTATTAATAAAAACCTTTTTATTTTAGTGATTAGTGTTTATTAAATTTTGACTTTTTTGTGTTTATTGTTTGTTCAAAATTTTATAACAAAATGACTAGAGGTTGTATGGTTTTTTTGCAAACCAAGGGTAACATACCCGGCATTTTTTACTTTAGGTAAGTATTTTTTCTTAAATTAGGTGCTTCTTATGAGACGTAATTAGGTAACCCAATAAATAATAATATATCATTTTGAATAATAAAAAATGAAAATTTCAAGGGAAAAAGCAGTGAAAAAATAAGGCTCTTAACTATCTTTTAGATGATTTCCACTGTTTGTGTGGATTATTAAAAAAAAAAAAGGTTAACATTTGGTACTTTATTTTTTAAAAATTTTTTACACTTTTAAAGGATCAAAATTTTTAAAATTTGGGCAGACCAGGCAAATTTTAAATATACAGGTCCCCCTAATTGAATGAAAAAAAATACAATTTTATGTTAAAAATTTCCTTTTTTTTTTTTTTTTTATTTGTTTAAAAGAAATTATCAACTTTTTTAAAATCGACAAAAGTAGACACATAATATTCAACGGATATGTTTTAATGGGTACCTAGGTACCAAAGGTTACTAAACATTTTAACCACTGTTATTCTGTCTCATGAATGTTTGTTATTGTAAAAGTATATGCCTAAAAACAGTTATAAAAATTTTCACTTTTTAATGTAGAACCAGAATCTTAGGATTAGGTTAAACTCAACACTATCTTGCCCTTCTTTTATCACAAAATTGGTGATAAGTACATGAAACTATCATACAATGTTTGAAATTTATTTTAAAAAATCGTGTTTTTATTTATTTGCAAAGATTTTTGGTAAAAATACAAAACTCACAAAAATATCGACCATTTTAATAGAAGGCTTCTTTCCATATTATATCAGATGATATAAAATCCAATATTACACAATAATTTTAAATATTCTATGGTAGTATATATCGTTTAATGCCCAACAATTTTGTGCAAAAAATAAAAAAAAACAGTGAATGCTTGAATTTGACGTTTGATGATTTCAACTTTATAGATAGTAACAAAGAATTATGGAATTCCGGCTCTGACCTACTATTCATTGCGCAAACTCCGCGCCAATCCCCCTATTCCCGCTGCCCTGCACGCCTGGACAATTTTGTTCTACAGTATTGGGCTTCCATACACCTTTAAACTTCCTTGATAGGACCATAGTTGTGGCTTTTCTCGTGTATAAAAAAATGGTTATTATACAATAACCATTTAGTGTATTTTTCCCGTAAAATCCTAAACAACACTTAAGAAATTATTCAAATTAAAACAAAAAAGATACGACATGAAAATAACATTTTCTTAATTTGTAACTGGGACAATCAATAAACATTTGGAAAAGGTTAAATATGTTTCATTAAAAAGAACTTGGTATTCATTTTAGTAACAACAGAACTAATTTAATAATTTGTTTCACTTTTGCCGAGTAGAAACGGTAGACTTTGACAGAATATTAATTTTTTGTGTTTTGGTATTTGAGGTATTTATTTTAACCATTTTGTAATTCAAATGACGAATTTCTCATATAAACTAAATTAATAATGTTGTTACTAAAATGAATACGAAATATTTTTTTATTAAAATTATTTTAAAACAAACCAATACATAAGGTGTTTTACTAAAAAATGTCATATCTCTTTTGTTTTTATTTAAATCCTTTTGTTAAGTATTCTTACATATTTTAAGAGAAAAAATACATAGCAATACACAATATGGCTATTTTCGACTTTGTGTATTGTCGCTTGAAAATTACCAAAAAAATGCTCAGAGTATTTTAAAAGGAATGAAAAAAAAATCAGCTTAGCGAAATATTTAAATCTGCTCGTGCGCAATTAAAATTGCAGCAAAAAGTTGCCTAGTTTTATGCATAAAATTTAAGTGATGCATATAGGATGCATTTTTTTAAGACGCTATTTGTATATTTTAAGTACACGAAGGTTTGACTTACCTAAGATTAAAACAGTAACAATTAACAAATTATTTACAAACATATTTTTACTTAAGTTTTTCCCCCCGAAAATAAAACTCGAACAAAACCTTACATTTAATATTAGTACTCACACTGCAGGCGGACAAGCCCGTACTATTTTGAATAAGTTTATTTGAGGATTATTGATGGACTTTTAAGACTAATTAACAGTGGCGGAACCTTAAAAAGATAATAGGATAAAAGGCACGCAAAAATTGTCCCTGTGTAGCTAATTACACTGTTCTGCATTTAATTTTTTTTTGGGTTCATTAAGAACGTTTTTCAGATTTGTTGTAGCCACTCTGCAGTGCAACAACTTTTAGATCGGCACAGATATTTTTTTCTTTATCTTCATATTTTATGTTTTGAAATAATATACGCATGCTCTCGTTCTCGTTTTCATTTAACAAGTTCTGGCATACGATACAATTATTAAAGGATAAACATATAAAATTAAAATATTAAAATCAAAACATCTCTAATTTTGTTAAACAAAAGGTGTGTTTTTGAACGAAAAAGCGGAATTAATTAGTTCAATTCAGAGCTGTCGCAATTAAAAGTAATTCAATTACAATTACCAATTACTCTGTCTAAATAGTATTAAATTACGATTACCAATTACTTGCATGTTTGTTAAAAGTAATTCAATTATCAAGTAAACTTAATAGTAAATAAGTGTTTTAGCAATTACTCTATTTAAATTACCATATATTATATTAAACACGAAACACCATTCAAACTGCTTTCTCCATCATTAAATGACTCTAAAATAAAAATTTATTTTTATCCTACCTAAATCAAAAATTACAGGTTTTTTTTCAAAAAAACGTATAAAAACGGTGGCGGTAAGCATCAATCGAAAATACTAATCGGCGCGGAGGCAGTGTTCGCCGGTTTCAAAGCGGCCTGCCGTGTTTCAAGATGCTCTTTCTGGCTGGCCAAAATTCCAGCAGTTTTTCCATCAAGAAAGGTAATTGAATTGGTATCCCTATATTTAAAAGTCCCCAGGTTAATTTTATAATCTCACAAGTCTGTATAAAAGAGACAGTACCGAATATTTCAGGTACAAAAACATAGTTTAAAGGGACTGGAAAACGACTAGTGACGTCATATCGCATATAAATACTAAACAATCTGTATCGTTTTTGTCTGTTTCTAGTTGTGCTGCGGTAAATCTCGACATAACTAGTATTTTGTTTAATTTTGCGTGGCTAAATAAAGTGTTCTTTATTCACTATGGCTAACAAAGGATTTGTCTAGGCTTCCACAAACCACAATTTACCCTCTGTGGATATGTTTATAGTGATGGATTACATTAAAAATGACAGAACGTTTTAATTCAGCAGAAATCACAGATGCAAAAGCAGCACTGTAAGTATTTATTTTGTGTTAAATAAAATAAAACATCATTGATGTTTAAATCAAATTAGAAAAAATATATTCATGTAGGTATTTATGTATTTAATACAACCTTATTTCTAACTTACATTAATTAAAGTGATCTTAACAACACAAAAATTTACTTTTTATTTTGGCATATCACATCTTGCTGCTGTAAACCATTGTTTCTTACGCTCATAATCCCCGAGGCACACGTACAAAAATTTTGTTTGGTGTACTTAGAGATGTGCTCGTGCAAAGGGGCTCAAAATATCAATTATTTTGTAATTCGTATATATTACCTATTCAAACAGCTCTGAATGTTCCTTGATATTAACAGCAACTTAAATTTTTTAGACTGTAGCCACGTAAATAATGCCGTAATAAAATTAAACCTCGCTTAAAAGGTGACAATGTATTAGAAACACTGTTTATATGCGCTGTGACGTCAGACAGCAGCGAGCTTCGGAAAGCTTGTTTTGGCGCCAATTTTTGGCGTTCAAGTTTTAAGGGGCAGTTTTTGCTTGAAATTTTTTTTTTATTTTTTTTTGGGCTACTATATGATTTATATGCATATATGCTATCATTTTATAGGTTTTTCAAAAAACGTGAATATACCTCCAATTTTTCGTAGTAATTCAATTATTTATTAGGTAATTGAATTATTAATGTCTGAGTAATTCAGTTACTTTATAGGTAATCGAATTACTTTCTAAGTAATTGAATTCTTTGGATTCGTACAAATCAATTTCCAATTACGATTATATTATCCTATTAATTAATAATCCAAATACAATTACCTTTTGCGGAAAGTAATGGAATTGAAGTAATCCAATTACTGAGAAGTAATTGAATAAGACTTTTTATTTATTTTAATTTAGTTACCGACAGCTCTGGTTCAATTTTTAAAAAAACTTAATTTTTTCCTTTATGCGAGTTCGTGCATTGAAAAAAATTCTCAATGTAATGTACAGAGTGGCCCGTTTATTCAGGGCCTATACTTTTTGTAGGAAACTATAAGTTATACGAGAAAAAGTTTTTTTATAAAAGTATCTTTAATTTGCTTTTGTTTTCTTGCGTTTTTACATACAGGGTGGCGACACAAAGTTAATTTTCTTTTGAATCAAATACCCTATATTTTATTACATTTTTTGAATAGTTTTTTCAAAGACAAAATCAACCATGTATATGACTATGGGTCTGTGATAAACCTTTTCGAACCTATTAGAGATTATTTTTAGAATGGATGCAGTTGTGAGATTCTTGGGAGTGCATCTTGACACCAGGTTAAAATGGGATTCTCATAATAAAAGCCTAACTTCAAAGCTTAGTTCAAATATATTTGTGTTGAGAAACTTGTCCAATTGTGTTACGGCTGATGTTCTGAAACAGGCTTATTTCGCACTGTGCCATAGCCACATCTCATATGCGGTTCTTGCATGGGGTCATGCAAGTGGTGCGGCTCAGGTCTTTAGACTTCAGCGTCGGGCGGTTAGATTGGTCTCAGGTCTCTCATACAGAGCTGATTGTAAGATTACATTCATTCAGCATAAAATATTGACTTTTCCATCAGTTTACATATTGGAAAATTTGCTACACATTAAGAAAAACCCGAACCTGTATATAACACATCAGGATGTACACTCGTATGATACACGAGCTAAGGAGCATTTGGTACCTAGGTACAATCGCTTAAAAAGGTGTCAGAGTGGCCCTGGTTGCCTTGTTTTTCGATTTTTCAACAAGCTTCCCTGTGACATAAAAGGACTGTCTTTTTCCATGTTTAAAAGAGCAGTTAAGAAATTGCTGATCCAAAATGCATTCTATTTTTTGAAGAATTTTTAACTTTTAGATTTTAGATTATATGTATTATCATTTTAATATGTTGTAAGATTAGTTTTTTTTTTGTGTGTGTAATAACTCTAAGTCTTGATAGTAGTTTAACTGTAACTTTGTGTGTTAGTAAATTCTTTTGAATTTTGTTTTATATATTTTATGACTTGTGTAAATACAATTTTGTATGTTGACATTAATAATTAATTGAATAAATAAATAAATAAAAGTTATGTAACCGCTATGACTACAATAATATACTATATACTTTTAAATTTCAAGAAAAGAAATAGGCCCTGAAAAACTGACTACCCTTACAGGTTGTCCCAAATTTGGGCCACTGGGATCTTAGAAACTTGAGGAGATACGAGGTCGGTTAAATGAATGAATGAATTTGAATTGATATAACAAAATAAATGTCACATTCTTATTGCTACTTTTTCTGTTTCTCAAGACAGTGTTATGAGAACACACCGAGGTCTTTGGGCTGCCATCATCAACTTTGTTTTTAAAAATACTGCCCTGTATTTTTTATTACGGATTTTACGAGCTTCTAAGGTCCCAAAACTAAAATAATATATGGCATTTATTCAAAAATTTCATATTATTGGCAATTTCTATAAGAAATCACGTGTAAGAGAGAGACAGAGAATAGATTTTTCCTAAGATCTTACCAGGAAATCATTAAAATGCTGTTTTCGAATAAGTGCGATACATCATTGGTTTTGGGACCTAAATAGGTCTTAAAATCAGTAATAAAAAATCCAGAACCATATTTAAAAAGCGAAGTTGATGATGGCAGCTCAAAGACGAAACGTCGGTGTGTAAATCTAATAACACTGTTTTGTAGAACAGAAAAAGTAGCAACAATAATGTCAAACTTATTTTGTTATATTTATTCAAATAAAGTTATAAAAAAATCAAGATGAAATCGTGAATGTTCAGTTATTCCAAAAGTCTTCGGAAGTATTTGAAATTTTTAAACTTTTAAGATGGCATTTTAATCAGCATTAAAATGCGCAACTTTGCCTCCATTTAACCGACCTTGCACCTCTTTGGTTTTCGAAATCCCAAAGATGAGCCTCGAATTTAGGACACCCTGAACAACGTTAATACATTTTTAGGAGAATTTAATTTTAAACATTCAGTAGATTTCCTTAATAAAATGTGGCAACGCTGCCTGCGCCGGCATGGTAAAATATGCCCCTTGCACATATTTTTTGGTAAATTGTGATGTCACGAAGCATTTAAATACTCAGATGTTGTTTAACGCGGGCGTTTTATTTTTGAATTTGAAATGCGTTTAGCTCTGTTATGAAATTCCGTATAAAAAATAGTGTTACTTAGGTATAAATGGTTACTTTTATCTAACTAAAAAAAAAAGTGTACAAGGTGCTTATTGTACGTGATTGAATTAACGAATTTTATTGTAGTTCAGTAAATGAATTGACCTTTGAAAATATCATAGATAGAAAAGTGTCAGCAAGGGTTTGAAAATGGTCCTCAAGAGCCTAAAAATCTGTTTTTTGCCGATATATGCCAAAATATGACACTTAAGAGATTTCGGGTTTGGACAGGAATGAAAAGCAGTTCAGTACCACCCAAAAAAGTCCCCATGATTTTTTTTTTGCTACCCTAATACTTCTTGCAAAAAAGTGGTTACAAAAATCATCAGTATTTGGAATCTAAAAAGTATTGATGAAATGCGGTACGATGAAGTGTTGCAGTGATGAAATGCAGCGTCCGTGATCATATATCGCTTTATGGAATGTCATATGATGAAGTATCATAGATCCGTAAAATGCAATTTGCTACACCACTGAACTTTATGATAATGCATTGCGCTCTCTTGTTTCTTCACTGATAAGAAAGATCGTTGGCCTCTGCACGCTGTGTTACTATCCCACTTTAAATTTTACGATTATTTTAATTGATAACGGATATGAAGGGTCCCAAAAGTGCAAGGAGAACGGCATTATAGACAAACGGTGCATTATTTTATTTCTCTACGATCTTCAGAGTTTCATTAAATGTTATTTATCAGTTCCGATTTTTAAAACTATCAGGGTTGTTTATTACTTTGCTTTTATTAGTGCATCCGTGGTTCTTGGTAAATCAGTATTTTATTGCATAAAAATGTTATATGGGCATTTCTCTGTAAACTAGGCAACTTTAAGCGTATTTTTGTCTCGCAAACAGTCCCCTAGTTAGTTTTTTTTATAGAATAATAGTTTTATTTAATTATTATCATTGGGCAAACTTAAAAAGCATACGAAGCACAACGTAGAAATGAAGATTAATTTATTAAATGTTGTTGATGTAGTTTTAAATAAGAGCCAGGGGACTGTGCGTAAAATTGGGGACAAAATAAACATTAGTATCTTTTGATGCATTATTTAATTAAGAAATAGATTCCTCTATTATTGTCAGTAAAAAGTTCATTAGATTTCAAATCTTATAAGTATTAATTTTTTATAATATTTGTGAGATAAACACCTTTTTTACCAGGGGACTGTTTTTGGGGACATGCAGGGGACTGTTCCTTGAGCATTTCAAAAACGTTTTTGATATAATAAACTTTATTTTATTGAATATTGTACGGTGAGCCGCGGTAAATTAGGTGATTATCTTGAACTATATTCTTCATATTATATCGGCCTGGGACAGTAAGTTGCCCAGCTTCAAAATAAAGTGCGAGAAAATTATTCATATAGCGCCCATACTAAGTATTTTTAATTTAACGATTAGATTTAAAATAAGGCCCGAAAATTTGCTCTTTTGATAGTTGAAAGGCAGTTTATTCGTCAACATCTATTTTCCATGCCTTTTTGAATATTTTTCTAACTAAAGAAGCTTTATTAGGCATTCCTGCTTAACGTTTTTACAGTTATTAGCAAAGTTTCTTTCCTCCATAGCAAAAATCAGACACAGCATAAAACTAAAATCAAAGACTTCTTGAAATACAGACCTAATGTTCTATTCATAGGTCATTCTATCGACTATAACTGCTTACCTATAATGATATGATATAATGGCAAAATAGATACAGAAAAAAAATATTATAACAATAAAAATAAAAAAGTTATTTTATTTTTTTAGTTTGTTTAAATAGCTCATTTGTTTGTGATTTATTTAACAGTTTGACAAAAATTTAAAAATCGACTAAACCACAGCACAACAAATAAAATACTGAAATAATTAGGTGAGTATTAATAAATTCTACACTATTTGTGAGCTAATCTGGTAATAAAAATAATAAGAAGCTCTTTTTCGACTTCTTTTTATTTTATATTATTTGGGTTTTAACCGGACCCTTTTGAAAAAAAATTGCTGTTGTCAAAGGCAATGCCGTTGATATTAAATCAGTAATTTTAATTACCACTCTGGAAGTTCAAATACAAAAATTCCCTGTTATTTTAAAAACAGTTTTTTTGCTTCTTCGTTATTTGTATTCGGCATCCTAAAATTACAGAACGTAACAGCACCAGCAATATTTTTCTAATAATAATAATCTAAGAGCCAGTCCTGAATTTGTCAATAGGCCATATAGGCCGCGGCCTAAGGTCGGCAGCATCCTAGGGGCGGCAGATTTTAGAGAAAGCTCACTTAATTTCAGAGGATAAAAGTCAAACAAGTTCACCGGTTGTCTCATGGTTTTTTATTCTAATATATTAAATTCTCTGAAATATTATACCAATGATTTAGAGAAAGATTTGGTTCCAGAATGTGTGCATTTTCACAGTCACATTTCCTCTAAAAAAACTGCTGAATGTGCAGTGAAGCCTAGATTAAATTCACTACTCAGTCTCTCAACATTTTTGAGAAATCAATATCTATCTAATGTTTACCCTAACTTAGATATAGCTCTCAGCATCGCACTTTCCACTCCGGCTACGAATTGTTCTGGGGAAAGAAGTTTTTCCTGTTTAAAATGTGTAAAAAATTATCAAAAGTCTTTATTATCTCAAAAGAAAAGGAATTTTTTGGCTTTTTTCTACATAGAAGCAGAGATAATGAACACCATAAATTATGATGATATTATAGATGATTTTGCTAATAAAAAGTCCCGTATGCGCCAAACTTACGTGATAGTATAAAAGCTGCAGGTTTATCTGTGCAATGTACCCAACAGGGGTCGGAACAATTGGCCACGAAGAACTTCAAATCATCGTGGATAGTAATGGTTTGGAAAACTGTTACCCAAAATCGTTAAGCCGCGTTTACACCCAAGTCTTCCACTAAGTTTTCCACAAGTTGCGGCAATTTGTTGCTTTTTCTACATAATACTGCAATTTTTTCTGTCTTCCATTTGTGGAGAGACAAATTTTTCACTAAATTTTTTTTTGGGGTTTTAAAAAAAAAAGTTGACAACTTAAAGTGGAAGATTTGTTGCCCCTTGCGCAAGCAATTTGTAAAAGACCAGTGAAGAACTGGAGTACTACCGCCTAAAACTTTTGCGCCAATTCTTTTACAACAAGTTTCCCACTAAATTTGAGAAGAGCACTTTTATATTCTACAAAAATTTTTTCACTTGTTCTCAATTTAAAAAAGCAATTTTTTTTAGGCCTTTTTTTACCAACAATTTTTAGTCAACTTTTTTTTTCCTTTGGGTTAAACCCCTTTAAAAAAAGTATTTTTTTTTTTTTTAGGATAATAAAAAACGTCATTATTTCAGATTAGAAAATAATAAAATAGTTATTTTGGGGGTTTTGTTTTTTTTGACCGTGGTTTTAGGGGGGGTTCCCTTTAAAAATTTTTTTAAATTTTTTTTAAAAAAAACTTTCGGATTTTTAAAATTTCATTTTTTCCTATTTGTTTTTTTGACACCCGGGGTTTTTTTCTTCTTCTGGAATTGAAAAAGGGGCATTTTTTTTCAAAAATTTTTTTTTTTGTTTAAGTGGAAAAAAAAAAAGGTTCCTTTAAAAAATTTTTTTTGGGGAAAACCCCTCCAAAATTTATTTTTTTTTTAAAAAAAAAAAAATTTGGGGGCCCCCTTTCAAGGATTTAAGATCTTCCTAACACCTTTTTCCAATTTCCCGAACAAGGTTTGCTAAAGAGGATTTTTTAAAATTCCAAAAAAAAATCAAAAAAGTTTTCTTTGTTTTGGTTAGCAATTTTTCACCTTTTTCTGGTTTTCCGCCGCCCTGTTGGTTTTAGTACCCCTTTTCCCCCCCTTTTTGGTGGTCTTATACGGGCTTTTGCCCAAAAAATAAAAGGGTTAAAAATCAAAATTTTTATTTTTTTAAATTTTTAAAAATTTTTAAA
>JAHBCN010000163.1:0-255711 GCA_019359885.1 Listronotus oregonensis
TTAAATCGTTTGAATGCTTGAGACATACTCTCACCTTTTCTATAATAAACTCTGTGTTAAATTATACCCGAAAACACTATCGGACGCTATATTAACATAAGTGATAAAGCCGATGATTTAATTTATACTGGAAATTCGTTATAATAAAAATAAGGAGGAATGTACTCTATGGATATTATTAAAATTACCCCGCGTGGATATTGTTATGGTGTTGTAGATGCGATGGTTATTGCACGCAATGCTTCAATGGATAAGACACTTCCACGCCCTATATATATATTAGGAATGATTGTACACAATAAACACGTCACTGATGCTTTTGAAGATGACGGAATTATAACTTTGGATGGGCCGAACCGTCTGGAGATACTTGAACAGATTGAAGAAGGCACTGTCGTATTTACAGCTCACGGTGTATCTCCTCAAGTAAAAGCACGTGCAAAAGAAAAAGGGTTAACATGTATTGATGCAACATGTCCTGATGTGGAAGTGACACATGAGCTCATCCGTGAGAAAACGAAAAAAGAATATGATGTCATCTATATTGGAAAAAAAGGACACCCTGAACCGGAAGGTGCCGTTGGTGTAAACCCGGATCACGTCCATCTTGTTGAAACAATGGATGATGTCAAAAGTCTCCCTGATCATTTAAAAGATAGAAAATTGATTGTAACCAACCAAACGACAATGAGTCAATGGGATGTCAGTCATTTAATGGACCAGTTAAAGCTTCAATACCCGCATATTGAAGTCCACAAAGAAATCTGTCTTGCGACACAAGTGAGACAGGAGGCTGTAGCCGAACAAGCGAAAGAAGCAGAACTGCTGATTGTTGTCGGAGACCCTAAAAGTAACAACTCAAACAGGCTTGCACAAGTATCTAAAGAAATTGCACACACCAATGCTTATAGAATCAGTTCTTTAGATGAATTAAATACAGAATGGTTAAAAGATATTAATTCTGTTGCGATTACTGCGGGTGCATCGACGCCAACGCCTATTGTTAAAGAAGTCATTGACTATATTAAGAATTATGATGAATTAAACCGTCAACAGCCTCAGTCGACTGTTCCAAAGCAAAAAATACTGCCTAAAATAAAGAATCCGTCACCTGTAAAAATAATGGATTAAAAAAAGTCACCTTTCGGTGACTTTTTTCTATATAAAAGGATTGGTATTTACTTCAGTTTCAAAAATGTGTATATCGACTTTTTCTCTTAATAGTTCAGATAAACCTTCGACCATTAATACTTCCAAATAATGCCCCGCATCAATTATATTTCTGCCGAGAAGCTTTGAATCATAGGCTTCATGATATTTAACATCGCCTGTAATCAGAACATCTGCACCACTTTTAAATGCTGCATCTGCATAGCTCATTCCTGAACCGCCTATGACCGCAACCTTATTGATTCTGCTATTATTTCCTTTTACAACATTAACTACAGGTGTTTCAGATTTTGACTCAATTAATGATTTAAGAGTTTCCAAAGTACCCTCATATTCGAACACAACACCAAGGCCCATTTTGGATTGATTATCCAGTGAAAATATATCATAAGCCGGCTCCTCATAAGGATGTGCTTCAACAACAGCCTGTACTACTTGATGAATATCTTTGTTCTCAAATATTCCTTCAACAATATATTCATCCACATGCTCAAGAGTGTTTGAAGATCCAATATGAGGATTTGCATGCTCCCCAGGCTTAAACTGCCCTTTTACCCGGTACTCAAAAAAACAATCACTGTATTCTCCGAGACGGCCGACTTTATTTTCTGCCAGATGAGACTTTAATTCTTCTCTGTTCTCTTCCGGGACATTTACACGCAGCTTCTTAAAGTCTCCAGAAATTGGAATGAGTATATTTGTATCTTCAAAACCCAATTTTTTTGCAATCATGTGGCTTACACCGTCAGGTTGATGGTCAAGGTTTGTATGCATTACAATTAGATTAATATCATTTTTTATTAGTTTTCTTATGACTTGCCCGGTAAATTCTTCTGTCACTTTATTTATCGAAGGAAATATAATTGGGTGGTGACTGATAATTACATTTAATTCCCTGTTAGCCGCTTCGTCTATAGTTTCTAAAGAACAATCAAGAGAAACAAGTATGCCCGAGACATCATCTGATACATCTCCAACAATCAGACCAGTGTTATCCCAGGATTCACTGCTGGAAAATGGCGCGATATTATCACAGACATTTAACAGTTCACTGACTTTCATTATTTAACACCTCTTGCCTTTCACGGATTTTCAAAGAAAGCTCTTTAACTTTATCTTTGTTTTTATTGGTATTTTCAATGCCTTTTAAGATTCTTTGATGGTGTTCTAATTCCCATTTTAATTTATCCATAAACGCCTCTGTCGGATTCATTAGATTTACAGGACCGAATTTAAGTTCTTTTTCATTATAATCTGACGCTTCATTTAAATAATCACATACAACGATTTCATAAAAATGTCTGCCGTCTTTCAGAACGACTTCATCTGTGATAGTATACCCTAACTTGGAAACTACTTTTCTAACAGGATACATGTATGTGTTTGCCTGCAGAATCAGCCTTGGTTTATTACCGACATTTTTGAATCCATCTCTTAGAATGTCTGCAATAAGCGGTCCACCCATTCCGCAAATCGTAATTGTATCGACAGATTCACCATTTAGAATTGTTAATCCACTACCCAGTCGAGCTTCAATTTTATGGTTTAAATTATTTTCCTTGATATTTCTAATTGTCGATTGATAAGGCCCTTCAACAACTTCCCCGCATATTGCACGGCTAATTATTTTATTTTGATATGCTTCAATCGGCAGATACGCATGATCTGAACCTATATCTACAAGTGTCCCGCCTTTAATATATTCTGATACGCGTTTCAATCGTTCATCCAGCATTAAGTTACTCCTTTATATAAAAAAGCTCTCACACATTGTGCAAGAGCTTAAAAATTTTACTCATTCGTCAATTATTCAGTAAAAAATTCATACATAGCTGTAATTTCTGCATCATCAATTTGACCTTCAAATGCAGGCATTGAGCCTTGACCATTAAGTACGATATCATGGAATTCATCTTCACTCAGACCAGTTCCAGTCAACGCAGGCCCCATTCCACCACTGAAGTCCTGGCCATGACATGATGCACAGTTATCACGTGCGATACCTTCAGCATCAACATCACCTGAATCGGCACCACCGTCTTCACCACCGCCATCTTCTTCAGTAGAAGCAACTTCCTCATCTCCACCATCATCAGTAGCACCTTCGCCTGATAATAGGAATATCAAACCAATACCTAAAAAGATGATAAGTAAAAACGGAATAATTGGATTCTTGTTCATTTCTTGAACCTCCCTCGTCATTCACATATATACAACTATAATTGTATATTAAATTGAAATAAAGTCAAAATAAATTTTTATAAAAATTTACACTATTGAAAATGCTCATGTGTTAAAAAGGCAGTTAATCCATAAAATCTTTCAATCGTTTACTTCTACTCGGATGTCTTAACTTTCTCAGGGCTTTTGCTTCAATCTGACGGATACGTTCACGTGTCACCCCAAATACTTTACCCACTTCTTCAAGAGTACGTGTGCGGCCGTCATCAAGACCAAATCTAAGTCTGAGTACATTTTCTTCTCTGTCAGTCAATGTATCAAGCACATCTTCCAACTGTTCTTTCAACAACTCATAAGCCGCATGATCAGAAGGGCTTTGTGCTTCCTGATCTTCGATAAAATCTCCAAGATGGCTATCATCTTCTTCACCAATCGGTGTTTCAAGTGATACAGGTTCCTGAGCAATTTTTAATATTTCACGGACTTTCTCTGCTGGTAAATCCATCTCTTCACCAATTTCTTCAGGTGTTGGTTCACGACCTAAATCCTGAAGCAGTTGACGTTGAATTCTAATCAGCTTATTGATAGTTTCCACCATATGAACTGGAATACGAATTGTTCTCGCCTGATCGGCTATTGCACGTGTAATGGCCTGTCGAATCCACCATGTTGCATATGTTGAAAATTTGAATCCCTTTGAGAAGTCGAATTTTTCAACAGCTTTAATCAGCCCCATATTACCTTCCTGTATTAAATCAAGAAACAGCATACCACGGCCAACATAACGTTTCGCGATACTTACAACCAATCTTAAATTGGCTTCAGCAAGACGGCTTTTTGCGACTTCATCACCTTTTTCAATTCGTTTGGCAAGCTCTATTTCTTCCTGGGCACTTAATAAGTCTACGCGTCCGATTTCTTTTAAGTACATGCGAACCGGATCATTGATTTTTACACCTGGAGGTGCACTCATATCATGGAGGTTTAATTTTTCATCAGTATCTGTAGAATCTTTTTCATTGATTAACTGGATATCATTCTCATTGATTTCATCAAAGAATTCATCCATTGCATCTGCATCGAGTTCAAAATTAGAAAGCTTATCTGCGATTTCTTCATGCGAGAGATGCCCTTGATTTTTACCTTTTTCAATTAGGTAGCTTTTAACTTGCTCAACAGATGTAAACAACTCAACATCCTTAGTTTCTGTTGTTTCAATATTGTTATCTGCCATTTGACAACCTCCTAAAATTATTACACTTATTTCTTATGACGACTGTTGATTTCAACGAGTTTCTGCATCAGCTTAATCTGGCGGTCAATATCATTACTTTCTTCCGCTTCTTTAAGCTCAAGATAAATCAACTGTTTTTCTCTTGTACTATTCCTAATACCACTTAAATCCCCTAAATAATCATTCAATTCTTCTTTCGAGACATCGTCATGTATTTTTATGCTGTCAAGATCAAGCAGCGCTTCAAAACAATTGTCATCTATATACTGGTTAATCATAGAGACATCGTAATCATCAAATTTTTCATAATAAGTGGACAACCCTTTAAATATACCATAATAGACCGGGGATGTTAATACTTCTGTATTCACTTCATCTTTAAAACTAATAAATAATGATTTATCTCTGCTTAATGCCTTCAAAAAATACCGTTCCTTCTTTTCTCTTGTAGAAAGTTGAATATTTAGAACCGGTTCAGGTACACTATACTCTTGAACTGTCGTCTGTGGAACAATATTCAAAATATGCTCTCTCGAAACTTTATAGCTCTCACTGATATGTGAAATTAAACGTTCCTTTAAAGTATCATTGGAAACGAATTTTAGATAATCGATCAGTTTATTCAGGTTTTGAGTATAACTCAAATCATTCCCCATACTTTCATCAAGCATACGATCCGCCTGAATATGGATAAAATGACGTTTTTTATCACGGACTAATGTTTCGAAATTTTCCTGACCATTCTTTTCTATATATTCATCCGGATCAGAGCCTTCTGGCAATTGGATAATAAAAACATTCAAACCTTGTTCAAGGAGTGTCTCTCCGACCGAAATACTCGCTTTTCTACCAGCATTATCTGAATCAAACATCAGTGTGACATTTGATGCAAGGCGTTTTATCAAGTTTATGTTTTCACTGCTGAGTGCTGTCCCCATCAATCCAACTATATTTTGGACCTGTGTCATTTTAACCTTTATTACGTCAAGATGACCTTCCATCAAAATGACTTCATCTTGTTTTCTGATAAATTTCCTGGCATCACTTAAGTTAAATAGCAATTCCCTTTTTTGGAAGATAGGAGTTTCCGGTGTGTTTAAATACTTTGGTTCAGACCCATCAAGTGTACGTGCAGTATAGCCGACAATATAATTCTGGTGGTTCTTAATTGGTATCATAATGCGGGAAACAAAACGATCATAATAAGAAAAATGCTCTTCATTACGTGAAATCAATCCTGCTTGATAGGCACTTTCCATACTGAAGTTTCTGTCAAGCAGTGCATTTTTTGTGAAATTCCTCATATTTGGTGTGATACCGATTTTTTCTTTTTTGATAATTTCTGTACTGAACCCTCTGTCCAGAAGATACTTTAACGCAGACTCACCTTCATTAGTATGCATTAATACATGGTGGTATAAATCCGTCAAATACTCATGCATTTTAATCAAAGTCATATCCGACTCATCAATCCGGCTTTCTTCGGATTTAATATTAACTCCAAGTGGCTCTCCCAGTTGCTTAACTGCTTCACTAAAATTAACATCTTCAATTTCCATTAAAAACTGGAATACATTCCCGCCTTTTTTACAGCCGAAACAATGACAAATCTGTTTATCCGGACTGACGCTGAAGGAAGGTGTTTTTTCATTATGAAACGGACAGAGACCGACATAATTCCGTCCGCGCTTCTCAAGTTTCACATATCCTGATACAAGCTCGACAATGTCAGTCCCATTCTTTACTTTATTTACTGTTTCATCTGGAATCCTCATTCCGATCACCCTTTGATATCATGTTTACCAGCTTCCACATATTTCAAGATTTCATTCGCAGTCTCTTCAATTGCTTTTTCTGAAACATCAATTACAGGGCATCCAATTTCACCAATTACTTCATGAAAATACTCAAGTTCTTCATTAATGCGTTCATCTTTTGCATAACTGGCTGTATCTTTCAAACCAAGTTGAGACAGTCTTTCTTTTCTGATTTTGTTTAGGGATTTTGAATTGATTTTTAATCCAATACATTTTTTGGGATCCACATTAAACAATTCTTTAGGCGGGGTCACTTCAGGCATGAGTGGCACATTCATGACCTTATATTTTTTTAGGGCTAAAAATTGGGAAAGCGGAGTTTTTGAAGTACGTGAAACACCGATTAAGACAATATCTGCTTTATCAAGGCCGCCCGCATCCTTACCATCATCATATTTTACAGCAAATTCAATTGCTTCGATTTTTTTAAAGTAATCTTCATCAAGCTTATGAACACGTCCTGGTTCATATAAAGGTTCAACTTCTGTTTCACCCGCAAGTATTTCCATCAACGGACCCATCACATCCACAGCAGAAATATTTTCATTACTCAGTTCATTTCGAATATATTTTCTGAGTTCCGGTTTTATAATTGTATAAACGACAATTGCATTTTTACTTTTCGCAATGTCCACTACATCATCCACATTATCCTCTGTTTCTATATATGGATATCGTAAAATTGCCTCTTGTTCATTTTTAATATCAAATTGAGACAGACATGCTTTGGCAACAAGTTCCCCTGTCTCGCCTATCGAATCTGAGGCGATAATCACTTTTAACTTCGACATCTATTAAACACTTCCCTATTCCATTAGATTAACAAATACACGAGTGATATTCGTTTTAGTGATTCTTCCGGTCACCACTTCTATCCCGTCTTTTATCTCAACAACCGGTAATGAATCAATTTGTTTATCTATCAATTGATTTGCAGCATACATTAATAAATCTTTGGGATAGCATGTCGTAATATGTGGTTTTCTTGTCATAATGATACTTACAGGCGTTTTCTCAATATCACTTTTACCCATGGTTCCCTTTAATAAATCTTTTCTGGAAACCACACCGACAAGCTGTCTCTTTTCATCTATCGCATATAATGTGCCGACATCTTCAAGGAACATCTTTACAATGGCCTCATAAATAGATGTGTCCTGAGTAATCAGAATCGGCAGACTTTGTACATCTCTTACCAATATATTTCTAAGTTTACTTGTCATCACTTCTTCAGGTTCTTTACCTGTGTAGAAGTAACCCACTCTCGGCCGCGCATCCAGATAACCGCTCATCGTCAGTATCGCAAGATCCGGTCTTAAAGTTGCTCGTGTTAAAGACAGTTGTTCTGCGATTTTACTGCCGGTAATCGGGCCGTGCTGTTTGACAATTTTTAATATCTTTTCTTGCCTAGCGTTCAGTTCCATGGCCTCACTCCCAACAGTATATATTATACCACTTTGAAGATATTTGGAAAGATATTATGCTCCTATGCATCATCAAAAAATGCCAATAAGCTGTTAAAATAAAATACTGTATTTAATATTAAGAAATGATTTGAAAAAATACATATTGAACTCGACTATAAATGAAAAATTATTTGAAATGATTGCGAAGTCTTCTAAATTTATATATAATGTTTTTAAGCGAGTTAAGGTTGGTGAGAGCTTAACAAAAATAATATGGTTGAATACGACAATTAATTTATTGATATAAAAGATGAGTGGAAACACTAATTTGGGTGGAACCGCGGGTATATACTCGTCCCAGGGCAGCGATTATTGCTGCCCTGGGACTTTTTTATATCATGAATCTAAAATTTTTAATCACACATTAAAGGAGTAGAGTTTTTATGGAGATGGATACAATTGTAAACTTGGCAAAAACGAGAGGCTTTGTATTTCCCGGAAGTGAAATATACGGCGGTCTTGCGAACACTTGGGACTACGGTCCATTAGGTGTTGAATTAAAAAATAATGTAAAACAGGCGTGGTGGAAAAAATTCATACAGGAATCACCTTATAATGTTGGTCTAGATGCTGCAATTCTGATGAATCCTAAGACATGGGAGGCATCCGGACACTTAAGCAACTTTAATGATCCAATGATTGACTGTAAAGAATGTAAAAGCAGGCACCGTGCGGATAAATTAATTGAAGATGTCATCCAGCAAGAAGATGACACATTTGTTGCGGACGGATTAAGCTTTGATGAAATGAAAAATATTATTGAAGAGCGCGATATTAAATGTCCAAATTGTGGTGCGCACAATTATACTGATATCCGTCAGTTCAACTTAATGTTCAAAACGTTTCAAGGTGTAACAGAATCATCAACAAATGAAATTTTCCTGCGTCCTGAAACTGCACAGGGGATTTTTGTAAACTATAAAAATGCACAGCGGACTATGCGTAAGAAACTGCCGTTTGGAATTGGCCAGGTTGGTAAATCATTCCGTAATGAAATCACACCAGGTAATTTCACTTTTAGAACCCGTGAATTTGATCAAATGGAATTAGAATTCTTCTGCAAACCAGGCACTGAAGTCGAGTGGCAGAAATATTGGAAAGATTATGCTCAAAACTGGCTTTTGAGCCTGAATATGAAGAGTGATAACACACGTATGCGTGATCATGATGATGACGAGCTTTCCCATTACTCTAATGCAACAACTGATATTGAGTATAAATTCCCGTTCGGCTGGGGAGAACTTTGGGGTATTGCAAGCCGTACAGATTTTGACCTTCGCCAGCATATGGAACATTCAAATGAGGACTTCACTTATCATGACCAGGAAACAAATGAAAAATATGTGCCGTTCTGTATTGAACCGTCACTGGGACTTGACCGGGTAACACTTGCATTCTTATGTGATGCTTATGAAGAGGAAACAATGGAGAATGGAGATACACGAACTGTATTACGTTTCCATCCTCAGATCGCACCATTTAAAGCTGCTGTGCTCCCATTATCCAAAAAGCTAAGTGGAGATGCAATTAAAGTCTACGAGCAGCTTGCAGGTGATTTCAATATTGAATTTGATGAATCACAGTCTATTGGTAAAAGATACCGCCGTCAGGACGAGATTGGTACACCATACTGTATCACTTTCGATTTTGACTCTCTTGAAGATAATAAAGTAACAATTCGTGATCGTGACACAATGGAACAAACGCGTGTTAATATTGCAGAAGTAAATGACTTCTTAAAAGAACGTATTAAATTCTAATCAATATACAGGAAAAGCAGGGCATCGTGCCCTGCTTTTCCTGTATTCACAACAATATAATCAACAGCAGTCTTCAATTTCTTGTAATAATTCATATGCATTTTCTTCTTCGTTTGAACATACAATGATATGTCTGCAATCTTCCGGGTAATACACTTCACGGAAATTTATACCCGGGTCATAACCCATTTGTATAAATTTTATCGGCTGCTTGCCCTCTTGTACTTCCATATAGCCACAGTAGCCGTAATATATATTGTCTTCTAAATCTACAGGCACTTGACTGCTTAAAAACTCATCAAGTACATGCTTTGATAAAAGTGAACCATTCATCAACATCTCCCAGAATCGAGCTCTGTCTTCAACAGTTGTATAAGCACCACCGTCTGCGCCGCCTTTAACTGGAATGGTATATATATTATTTCTCCATCTACCTGACGGTAATTTAATATAACCAAGGGCTGTATTTTCAGGCAGTGAATCCAGAGAGTAATATCCCGAATGAACCATACCAGCGGCTTTAAAAATATTCTTTTCTACAAAATCAGTGAAAGACATTTCACTGACAGCTTCAACCACTAAGCCTAATAATATATAACCAGCATTATTATAATGAAATTCAGTCCCCAGTGCTGAACGCATGTGTTGATTCTGAAATAACGGCAAAAAATCTGACGGACTGCGCATCAAGTAAACCGGGTATTCTCTCCATAAATTTTCAAAATCATCATCTGATTCTTCATCAAAGTAATCCGATATGCCCGAAGTATGCGTTAAAAGGTGATGAATTGTCACCTCACTATCAAAATTTGGAAAATCAATATTTAAAATAGTCTGAAGCCTGGTTGTAAATGATAGTCTATTCTGATCCACAAGCATACATATCGCCACCGCTGTGAATATTTTACATCCAGAAGCTATCGGAAATATAGTATTTGTTTTATTTCTTATATAATCTGTTTTATTACTGTATCCAAAAGCATCCTTCAAAAAAATATGATTATTCTTTATATAGTATACTCCTGAAAAATTTAATGCTTCTGCTTTCCTTTGTAACATGTTTGCTTTATTTTTCTGATTCATTATGATTCCTCCTAAAATAAAAAATTATGATTTAGAAGAAATCAGTTATGATGTTCACACTTGAATATAAAACATAAAAATCACCCATTTCTATACATTGATTTTTCAAAAATGATAAAACTAACACATCCTGTTAATATCAGCACAGTAAGTGATAACTGTAAAAATTGCGGTACTGTAATATTAAATATCTCCCTTTCAATCATCAGCCATTTAAATAAAGATAAAATGAACACGAAAATTACAGTAAGCGGAAGTGCTTTATAGATTATTTTCATCATATTCTCTCGACTATCTTTAATTTTCGGAAGAACATATGAGATTGTAAAACACAATACTCCGACAGCAAGACTTGTTGTAGAAAGTATAGAAGGAAAAGTTGATGATATATAATGAATAATAAATAAAAATATTGCGGCAGATATAAATATAATCCCCAGAATAAAATAAATCATTTGATAATATGACATGGATATCGCTCCTAATCATACAATGTTTCTTTTTCAAACTAATGATGTAAGCGCATTCTTTGTAACATTATACTCTTCCCCCGTACATATATAAGTAAACTTAAATTACTTATTATTAATAAAAATGAAGTACTTAATTTTTACTTCTGTCTAACTTCACTTTTCTAAATCCTTCTCCAAAAGAAAGTGGAATTAAAATGACACATGATAATATTAAAATAATATCAAGTACAGCATTGAAATTATTATTCTCTGCAAATATTCCAATATACGTCCAAACTGTCACCAGTGGAAAGAGCCAGTCTCTGTAGTTAAAGCTGATGGTCACTGCGAATGAAGTAAGGAGCACCAGAGCAATCATTGTCCATGACAATTCACTAAGTCCTAGAAATGTTTCTATGTTATTCGAAACTGCTAAAGTGAAAATATTTACAATTGATGCGGCACTAACCCAGGCAAAATATATTGAAAATGGAAATCGGTAAAACCAATGCACCTTTCCTTTTGTCATTTCCAAATATATTTTTACAATTGTAAAAAGCAGTATAAAAATCACAATGGTTGATAACCCAATCCATTCAGCAGTGAACGTTAATATCCACAACCCATTGAACAAAAAGTTAATCAATGACCAAAGCTTTAATCTTTCAACAACATTTTGTTCTGATTTTGAAAAATATAATTTAATCAACCATATGAAAATTAATAAATAAATAGCTCCCCATATTGAGAATGTATAGCCTGCGGGTTGTATTATTGCCTGATTTTCAGTTGCAACACTTCCGACATTTGTCGTACTCCAGTAGTTTAAAAAAATCATAGTGATGAAACCGACAAAATAACACAATACCCATTTCTTTTGTGTCGTCATAATCATTCTCCCTTTTCATTCATTATTCGCTTTGGTTTAAAACACTATTTCCCTTAATTAAGATATTAAAAACAAAAATACCCAGTCAAAAATGACTGAGTATAAGAGGTATAAAAGTATTTTAACTCGTTTTTCCTTGAATTAGCTGTACTGGCAGCTGATAGTGCTGATTCAACACTGTCTTATCTTTTATTCGCTTTGAAAGTAAATCTATTAAGAGATCAACAAACTGATCAATTGGTTGAGAAATGGTCGATAGATGCGGATAATAGTTTTGAATAAATTCACTGTTATCATAACCAATAACTTTTAAATGTTCCGGAACACGGATACCAAGTTCTGCCGCTTGATTTAAGACCAATATAGCAGTTAAATCATCTGTACAGAAAACACTGTCTATTCTCCTCTCAGATAATATCCCTGCAATTTCTGTTGATTTTAAAAACAGAGATTGATCTGGCGGAAAATAATAAACATTTTCGTTTAACCCCTTTTCCTTGATGACAGATAAATAACCCTCCAGACGCTCATTAGTCGGAGAGTCTGATTTATTGGATCCACTGAACACAGCAATTTCACGCCCGCCTCTTTGATAGAGGTGTTCTGTAGCAAGACGCCCCCCTTGATGACTGTCACTGGAGACAATGGGTATATTTTCTGATAAATATCGATCAAAGGAGACAATCGGAAGACCGACTTTATCATATTCAGGAATATCTAAATTATGAGCACCTGCAATGATGCCGTCTACCTTATTCGCATTAAGCATCCTCAAATAATCCCGTTCTTTCTCCTTGTTATTCTCACTGTTACATATTATTACTTTATAGCCTTTTTCAAAAAGTTTCGTTTCTATTTTAAGTGCCAGTTCTCCGAAAAAAGGATGAGATATATTAGGCAGAATTAGACCAATTAACTGAGTACCTTTGCCTTGCAGTGATCTCGCGATAGAATTAGGCTGATAATTTAATTCTGTCATTGCCTGATTAACTTTGTCGATTGTTTTCTGACTAAGATAACCATAATTATTGATGACTCTAGAGACTGTTGTCGGGGAAACGCCTGCTTTCTGTGCCACATCTGTCAGCTTCACGCTCATAAAATCATCTCCTTTTAAAAATCATGTGTTCATCTCACGTAATTTAAAAATTTCACCGGTAAAATCTCCATCAAATCCTTCAATATAAATATTTGTATCAGCCGAAGATTTTGGAAAAACACGGCCAGTCATCACTTTATAACCGTCATTAATAAATAACTCACATACTGAGCGGTCCACAAAAAACTGTAAGTTTAATGTTTCATCTTTTGGAAGAACTACTGAACGGGTTAGCCCATACTCCTCAGCAAAAGCAAGTCCTGCTTCACTTCTGTCCATAGTTAAAGTCCGTGTCTCAGCATCAAATATTATCTTTAATCCATCTATACCGGAGTCATCCGCAAAAAGCTTCAACATACCTGATTCTGCAGTAGTTAGAGTTAATTCAAGTTCATAGATGTTCTCGTCCGCCTGATATATCAAAGATCTTTCCGGACTAGCGGTGCCCTCTATCTTCCGGGAATATTTTCTGAGTGATTTCATTTCATTAACAGGATTCTGATATAAATGATTATCTTTAATAGACAGCTCTTTAACCAGACTCAAGCAGTGTGCCCATTTCTCATCAAAACTTGGATAATTCACTTCAGGCATACCGACCCATCCTACACTTAACGCTCTGCCGTCCGGGGCATTGAAGGCTTGTGTCGCATATAAATCAAATCCATCATCCAGATGATTCAATTCAGAAACACCTTCAATTTTTAACGTTTCTTTATTAAACGAACTTCCTGTCACATAGGTATTCGGGTAGATATTTTGATAGAATTTGATATTTTCATCAAGTCCCTGCGGACAAAATAAAAAAATTGGTTTTTGATCGATAAATATCAGATTTGGGCATTCGACCATAAATCCCATCTTATCGCTAGTATAATCAAGTTCTCCAAGGTAATCCCAGTTGGTTAAGTCCTCACTTTGATAAGTAAGTACCGCACCTTCAATAGAGTTTTTCTGTCCACCAATCACCATCAAGTATTTATCCTGGTAACGGAAAACCTGTGGGTCCCGAAATTCATGTGTATAACCTTCAGGTGGATTCGAAATCAACGGTTTATCAAATTTTTCCAACTTCATTTCATGATTCATCCATGCCCCAAGTTGGTAGGAATGTCGTTCCCAGTCAGAGTTTCTTACATTCCCTGTATACATAATGAACAATTTATCATCTACAGCAAGTGCTGATCCGGAATATGCTCCATGACTGTCATAAGACGAGTCCGGCAGAACAACATAATCATTTTGCTTCCAGTCAACCAGGTTTTCAGATGTCATATGATACCACGACTTCACACCGTGAACAGGTCCAAAAGGGTATGCCTGATAGAACAAGTGCCATTTTCCATTATAATAGGAAAAACCATTCGGATCATTCAACAGCCCTGTCTCAGGAAGAATATGGAATCCAAGTTTCCATTTAGAATTTTGAATCACTGAAAATAATTCACTGTGATAACTTTTGCTCCATTCGTGATATGGTTTATAAGATAAACTTCTGGTCCACTCCATAACTTGTCCCATTGTGATATAAAACTCCTTTATTTCTAATATATTTCATTATTCATTGTAATATTTCTCAAATACATATTATATGTTAAACGCCCAACATAATAATAACATTAATCTGATATAATTTTAAGTAAAATACTTAATCATTTTATGATAAGCGATTGACATAAAATATGATTGTTTGTATCATTAAGAAAACGGTTGCAGAAGGAGGAAATACACATGAATCATAAAAGAGTTGCCGAAGATATTCTCAGGATGGTCGGAGAGGATAATATTCAGGCGGCAGCACATTGCGCGACACGTCTCCGGCTTGTTTTAAAGAATTATGACACGATAGATCAGGAAGGTTTGGATGAGCATCCGGATATTAAAGGAACTTTCAAATCAGATGGGCAATATCAAATTATTGTAGGACCTGGGGATGTCAATAAAGTTTATAAAGAACTGACTGAAATCGCAAATATTCAGGCTGCTTCTAAAGATGAACTCAAAGAAATGTCGCAAAATCAAAAACGCCCAAACCCCTTTATGGCGTTAATTAAATTATTATCAGACATATTTGTTCCAATCATACCAGCCTTGGTTGCTGGTGGTTTACTTATGGCGTTAAACAATGTTTTGACATCTCAAGACCTCTTTGGTCCTCAATCAGTAATTGAGATGTATCCTGCATTTGAGGATGCAGTCAGTATCATTGGATTATTGTCTTCTGCACCATTTGCATTTTTACCTGTCTTAATTGGTTTTTCAGCTACTAAACGATTCGGCGGTAACCCGTTCCTGGGTGCTGCAATGGCAATGGCGATGGTAATGCCGGACTTAGTGAACGGCTATGCAGTTGCAAATGCAATTGAAGATGGTACAATGCCTTACTGGAATTTATTTGGTCTTGATGTTGCACAGGCAGGTTATCAAGGATCAGTACTGCCAGTACTTGCTGTATCCTGGATTCTCGCAAATGTAGAAAAGTTTTTCCGCAAACGTCTTGCGAGTGCAATTGACTTCACTTTCACTCCAATGCTTTCAGTAATCATTACAGGGTTTTTGACATTTACATTTGTTGGGCCTTTAATGCGCGGACTATCAGACGGATTAACAGACGGATTGGTGTGGTTATACGAAACAACCGGCGGATTTGGACTTGGAGTATTTGGTACATTCTACTCCCCGATAGTAATCACCGGTCTTCACCAGAGTTTTCCGGCAATTGAAACAATGCTTCTCGCTGATGTTGCAAACACAGGCGGATCATTTATATTCCCTGTCGCTTCAATGGCAAACGTTGCTCAAGGTGCAGCCTGTCTTGCAATATTCTTTATTACAAAGAACCAGAAGCAAAAAGGGCTTGCATCTTCTGCGAGTTTGTCTGCGATGCTCGGTATCACAGAACCCGCAATCTTCGGTGTAAACTTAAAACTTAAATTTCCATTTGTTTGTGGTATGATCGCAGCAGGTATCTCTTCTGCATTTATTGGATTCTTCCATGTTCTTGCTGTGTCCATGGGACCTGCCAGTGTTATTGGATTTATTTCAATCGCACCTCAATCAATTCCAATGTTCTTACTTGGTATACTTATCAGTATCGTTATATCATTTACATTGACATTCTTATACGGTCGAAAGAAACTTGCTGCACCTGAAAATGATAAAACACCTGATGAATCAGCAAATGAAGCCAATGCTCCTGCATCAGCTGCGTTAACTCATATTGAAACAATCGCATCACCGGTTACAGGTAAAGTTGTACCACTTGGGGATGTAAATGATCAGGTATTTTCTTCTGAAATGATGGGTAAAGGTGCTGCAGTATTTCCTGAGAACGGGAACGTAATTGCGCCGGCAGACGGTACTATTACAGTCGCTTATGAAACTAAACATGCCTATGGTATTCAAACATCAGAAGGTGTTGAAATCCTTATTCACATTGGTATTGATACTGTAAATATGGAAGGTAACGGCTTTGATAGAAAAATAGAACAAGGGGATACTGTTAAAAAAGGTGACCTTTTAGGAACATTTGATATTAGTGAGATTCAAAAAGCAGAGTATGATCCAACAGTAATGATTATTATCACTAATACAATAGAATACACTGATGTAATTGCTGTAGAACAAGAAGATATCAGAGAAGGCGATGACTTACTTCAAATTAAGAAATAAAAATTATTGCTTTCTACCATGAATCTCAGTATTATAATCAAAGATAGAAGAAGAGTGATTTAGCTACTCTTCTTCTTTTATTTCAGATATAGCCAGAATAATTTTGGAAGGACGATTTACATTGAAGTGGTGGCATAAAAGCGTCATTTATCAAATATACCCTAAGAGTTTTAATGATACGACAGGTAATGGAACAGGTGACCTTCAAGGTATTATAGAAAAACTTGATTATATAGAACAACTTGGTGCAGATGTACTATGGCTTAGTCCAGTCTACGAGTCACCGAAAGTTGATAATGGATATGATATCAGTGATTATTATTCCATTTCTTCACAGTTCGGATCAATGAAAGATATGGAAGACTTGCTTGCTGAAAGCAAGAAGAGAAATATTAAAATTATTATGGACCTTGTTGTCAATCACACTTCTGATCAGCACCCTTGGTTTCTAGAAGCTAAAAAATCAAAAGATAGTCTGTACAGAGATTACTATATATGGCGAGATTCTGTAAATAATGATGTTCCGAACACACTTTCATCAAACTTCGGCGGTTCTGCATGGCAGTATGATGAAAAATCTGGACAATATTATCTTCATTTTTACAGCAAACATCAGCCTGATTTAAACTGGGATAATGAATCTATGCGCAAAGATATATGGAAAATGATGAACTTCTGGATCGATAAAGGGATCGGTGGATTTCGAATGGATGTCATTGATTTGATTGGTAAAGATCCTGATAAAATGATTAAAGAGAATGGTCCGAATCTTCATAGTTACCTTAAAGAAATGTATCAAAATACTTTCGGCGGACATGACCTGCTAACTGTCGGGGAAACATGGGGCGCTACTATAGATAATGCAAAACTGTATTCAGGTGCTGAAAGAAATGAGCTCAGTATGGTTTTCCAGTTCGAGCATATGCACCTCGATAAAGTTGCCGGAAAAAGAAGGTGGGATCTTCAAAAGTTAGACTTAAGAGAGCTTAAAGCTGTTTTGAGTAAGTGGCAGTATGCACTAAATGACGAAGGATGGAACAGTCTTTTCTGGAATAACCATGATTTACCGAGAATCGTTTCCAGGTGGGGGGACGATGAAGAATACCGGGTGGAGTCGGCAAAAATGCTTGGGACACTGCTTCATGGAATGAAAGGTACACCATATGTCTATCAAGGGGAAGAAATTGGTATGACAAATGCAAGATTTGACACAATTGATGATTATATTGATATTGAAACTCAAAGTGCTTATAATGCAAGGATTCAGGCAGGTTTTAGTGAAAAGGATGTAATGCAGTCTCTTTATATGAAAGCACGTGATAATGCCCGGACACCTATGCAGTGGTCTGATGCACCGAGTGCCGGCTTTACTGAAGGCAGACCATGGATGAAAGTCAACCCAAATTATCAAACAATTAACGTACTGAATGATTTAAAAAATAAAAATTCTGTATTTTATCATTATCAACAGTTAATTCGTCTGAGAAAAGATAACGAAACTATTGTTTATGGTAAGTATAATCTTCTTAATCCAGATGACCGTCACGTCTATGCTTATGAAAGAGTGTCTAATGATGAGAGACTTCTGATTGTTTGCAATTTCTATAAAACTGAGAGAAAATTTAGTTATCAAGTTCCACCGAACTGTAAAAATGTTGATATCTTATTAAGTAACTATGCAGATACAGGAAACTATTTAGCACATATTCATCTGCGCCCTTATGAAGCAGTTATTTATAAAATCAGTTAGGAGAGTTTGTATGGCAAACAGTAATACTGTTGTAAAAACAGGTGTCGGCTTCGGGTCTGTTCTTGCGATTACTATTTCATGGAGTGTAAATCAATCCATACTATGGGCAATTATCCATGGCATATTCAGTTGGTTTTACGTCATTTACTATGCATTGATACGATAAAAAATAAGCCGCTACTTTTATCAGTTTAAAGTAGCGGTTTATTTTATCAGTTTATTGAGTAATTCATTTATAACCTGCTAAAATTTCTTTGTGCACGGAGTCTTCATATCCACTGTCCTTTAAAAATTCTTCAAGAAAAATAATCATAAATCTATGACGTTCTTCAGCGTATTTTTTTCCGGCTGGAGTGTTCATACGCTCTTTAAGCAGTAACAACTTTTCGAAAAAATGATTCACCGATGTTGTATTCTGTTTCTTATATTCTGATTTACTTTGGTGGGTTTTAGGTTTAATTTCCGGACTGTACATTTCTTGCCCTTTGAAACCACCATATGCAAATGTCCGTGCCACTCCAATCGCCCCAATCGCATCCAGCCGGTCGGCATCCTGAACGATTTTACCTTCAAGACTTTTCATTGGCGTTTTCACACCTGACCCTTTAAAAGAAATATCTTGAATGATTTCACAGACATGATTGACTATAGTCTCATCTGTGTTTATAGACTGAAGCCAGTCTCTGGCGATTTTGGGTCCAACACTTTCATCTCCATCAGTGAATTTCCAATCTGCAATATCATGAAGTAAACTGCCGAGTACCACTACATCTGTATCTAGCGGTTCATTCGTTTCACTCATTAGTTTCAAGCTGTTCTTATAGACTCGTTCAGTATGAAACCAATCATGGCCGGTACTTTCTCCAGACAGCCTACTTTCTACAAACTCTTTTGTTTTCTGTATAATATCCACTCTGCTCCCCCTACTCCATATGCACCATTTTTCTTGCTTTAAAGAATACTCCGACATATTCATCATAAATTAACTCAATGAACTTGAGAAGCATCTTTCCATTTTCCTCATTTATTTTAATGGATTCAATATCATCAATATTAATATTTTTCATATAAGCTGTGAGGTAAAGGACACGGTTACTAATTAAATTAGACCGCTTCAATGTCTCGTCTGTCAGACATTGGTTGCAAAGTACACCATGATATTTAAAAGAATAATGTGTAAATGCTTTGTGATTGCGATTGCCGCAAATTGCACATTCATCAACATTTAACTCTGCACCATAGTAAGGAAGCATTTTAACAGCAATCAAAGAAAGGACACCATATCTGGAGTTACCTGCCTCAAACAACTCCAACCCTTTTACCGCAATCTGATAAAACTTTGGCGATGTTTCTTCTCCTGTCTCATCCATTGCTTTAGTAATAATTTCCATCATATAACTCGCATAGGCATACAAATCAAAATCACCATTCACTTTTTTGAAATGCTGAAGAACATCTACTTCATTTAATGTCCCAATACCTTTAAATCGGTTATAGGTGAAGAGTACTTCTCTAAAACCCTGTCTTAATACGATAAAAGGGCTCTTGGGTTTATTAAACCCTCGAGCCATCAATGGTACACTGAGACCATCTTCATTTAAAATTGTAATAATACGACTTGATTCACTGTAATTCGTTTGACGAATCATTATCCCACGTTGTTGATAAATCATCCAATCACCTAGTATTCATCATCTCTATATCCAAGATTTCGTATGAAACTGCTTTTATTCCGCCAGTCTTTCTGCACTTTCACCCATAATTCCAAATATACTTTACTTCCGAGTAAATTCTCAATATCAATTCTGGCACGTTTTCCAATTTCTTTAAGCATTTTACCGCCTTTTCCAATCACCATACCTTTTTGAGAGTCACGCTCCACATAAATTGTTGCCTGAACATGAACCTTCTCGCCATCCGACTCAGCTTTCATACGCTCAACTTCCACACCAATCGCATGTGGAATCTCCTGACTTGTCAGGTGAAGTGCTTTTTCACGGATTAACTCTCCAACAATAAAGTGCTCAGGATGGTCAGTGACACGATCTTCCGGATAGTACATCGGACCTTCCGGCAGATAACCTTCAATCACTTCAAGCAGTTTATCAATATTGTTTCCTTGAAGTGCTGAAATCGGCACAATATCACTAAATGATAATTTATCTTTATACACATCAATTTGTTTTATTAAGTCATCCGGATGCACTAAATCAATTTTATTTAAGACTAATATAATCGGTGTTTTAGTATTTTTAAGCATCTCAATGATAAACTCATCTCCACGACCAATTGCTTCAAAAACATTCACTATAAAAAGTATGACTTCTGTTTCACGCAGAGTATTACGTGCCACTTTCATCATATGCTCTCCAAGCTGATGTTTTGGTTTATGGATACCCGGGGTATCAATAAAAATCATCTGGCTGTTTTCTGTAGTATAAACACCTTGTACTTTATTACGTGTAGTTTGAGGCTTGTCCGACATAATTGCCACTTTCTGCCCCAGCACTTTATTCATAAATGTAGATTTACCAACATTCGGGCGTCCGATAATGCTGATAAATCCCGATTTAAATTCTTCGCTCATTAATCCATATCCTTCCCTGAAAATCCTAACGGAAGTAAATCATCCACTGTCCGTTTTATTACCTTCCCGTCTTTACTCGTTAAATAGACCGGCATATCATCATCACATAATTCTTTCATCACCTGTCTGCAGACGCCGCATGGACTTGCCGGTTCATCTGCATCTGTCACAATGACAATTGCTTTAAATTTTGTCTTATTATTTGAGTAGGCACTGACTAAAGCACTTCTTTCTGCACAAATTGTCGCTGGGTATGATGCGTTTTCAATATTGGCACCATATATATATTCATCATCTTCTGTAATGAGAAGTGCCCCCACATTAAAGTTAGAATATGGCGTATATGCACGACTTTGCGCTTCTTGAACTTCATTCAACCAATCTTCTTTAAAAATACCATCATTCATACAAATCCTCTTTTCTATAAAAGATTAAATAATTTAGGTAAAAATATAATCAATCCAATACACACTGCATATATCGAGGTCAGTAACACTGCGAATGCGCTGATATCTTTTGCGAATTTAGCATAATCATGATATTCCTTCGTTACAAGATCCACTACATATTCAATACTCGTGTTTACTGCCTCAGTTGTAAACACCATGAAGACAGCACTAACAATAAACAGCCATTCAATCGTCGAAATCTGAAAAGAAATACCTGCAGCAGCAACAACTAAACTGATAATAATATGAATTAAAAAATGAGAGTCTTTCTTAAACATCTGCATCAGACCGTCAAATGCAAACTTAAACCGCTTCATCATTCATTCCTCAATTTTCTCGTGTTGCGCCGAAAGCTTTAAGAATTTCTTCTTGCTTCTGATTCATGACTGATTCATCGTCTTCATCAATATGGTCATATCCAAGCAGATGAAGAAAACCATGTAGAGATAAAAACAACAACTCCCGCCTATAGCTGTGTCCATAATCAATCGCCTGTTCCTTCGCCCTGTTTGTACAGACAATTATATCACCCAGGACACGAACTGCTTCTTCATGTACAAAATCATCTTCTGCTTCTTCAAGCGCGAATGAGATGACATCAGTGACAGCATCTTTTCCTCTGTAATCCCTGTTAATCTTTTGAATTTCTTCACTTGTCACAAACGAGACGCTGACCTCAGCCTCCCCTTCCTGTTCCAGGTGATTATATGCAAACGACAGCAATGATTCGATGTCTTTTCGCTCGGTTTCAGCAGTAAACTGTCCGGCATCTATAAAATCTACTGTAATCATAATGTCATCTCCTATTCGTATGCTTTAATAATCTTGGATACCAGCGGATGACGGACTACGTCGGTTTCATCCATCCGGTTAATCGCAACACCTTTTACATGATCCAAACGGCGCACAGCTTCAATCAGTCCGCTCTTTGTAGATCCCGGCAGATCAATTTGTGTTTCATCACCCGTCACAACCATTTTAGAGCCGAAACCAAGGCGGGTTAAAAACATTTTCATCTGCATCTCTGTCGTATTCTGGGCTTCATCCAAAATACAAAACGCATCATTTAAAGTCCGCCCTCTCATATAAGCAAGCGGTGCGACTTCTATTATGCCGCGTTCAATCAGTCTGTCTGTCTGTTCAGTACCTAGAACAGTATGAAGACCGTCATACAGAGGCCGCAGATAAGGATCCACTTTCTCTTTTAAATCACCCGGTAAGAATCCCAGGTTCTCTCCTGCTTCAACAGCAGGTCTTGTCAACACGATTCTTTTCACCTGGTTCTCTCTAAACATCTGGCAAGCAAGCACAACGGCTAAGAAGGTTTTCCCTGTTCCGGCAGGTCCAATACCGAAAGTCAGATCATTTTTTTTAATATTTTCTATATAATTTCTCTGTCCTGTTGTTTTCGCACGAATTCCACGGCCCTTTGTATCTTTTGCGATGATTTCATTATACAAATCCTGCATATACTCAATGGTTTGATTCTTGGCCATCTGTGCGGCAGACTGGACATCTCTTAAATTAATTTTCACACCACGCTGAATCAGCTTAATCAAATGCATCAATACATCTTTTGCATATTCTACATTTGTCTCATCTTCGCCGCTGACAGTAATTTCATTACCAAGCGTATGAATGGTGACATTAAACTCAATTTCCAGATAAGAGATATGTGCATCATTTGCACCGATGAGGGCCTGCGCCTCATCAAGACTTTCAATGTTTATAACGTTAGGCATGTATAATCCCCTTTATATATTTAATCAATTGTCTCACTCTTATTATACGGCTTACGAGACACCATAACAATGATTTAATGCCATATCAGAAATCTTGACTGATGATAAAAGCGACTGGAGTTACGCCCTCAATTCCTACTATATAAGAATGGAATAATTGTCTGTTCTCTGCCTCATATGTTATATTCGAAATGAACATAATTGAAGTCAGGAGTGTATATAATGGTTGAGTATGTAAGTTTAGGGAAATCAGATATTAAAGTACATCCAGTCGGTCTCGGGACAAACGCTGTGGGCGGTCATAATATTTATCCGGATTTACTTGATGAAGAAGAAGGAAAGAATGTTGTTCGAAAGGCACTTGACAACGGAATTAATTTATTAGATACCGCTTATATATACGGGCCGGAGCGCTCTGAGGAATTGATTGGCGAAGTCCTAAAAGAATATCAACGGGAAGATGTCATTATAGCAACAAAAGCGTCCCATAAAACTGTCGACGGAGAAACTGTGCATGATAATTCACCCGCATTTCTTAAACAAGCTGTTGAAGATGCGTTGACACGCCTTCAAACAGATTATATCGATTTGTTTTATATTCACTTTCCGGACAAAGAGACAAATAAAAGAGAAGCAGTCGCAGCACTCAAAGAATTAAAAGATACAGGGAAAATCCGAGCAATAGGCGTATCAAACTTCTCAATCGAACAATTAAAAGAAGCTAACGCAGATGGTTATGTCGATGTGTTTCAGGCAGAATATAATTTATTAAAACGTGAGGCAGAAGAACGATTCCTGCCTTATACTGAAGAAAATAATATTACTTTTATCCCTTATTTCCCACTTGAGTCCGGACTGCTGGCAGGAAAGTATGATGAAGACTCTACATTCAATGATTTACGTGCAAAAAATAAGAACTTCCAAGGAGAACAGTTTAAAGAAAATCTCAAAAAAGTAAATCAATTAAAAGAAATAGCAGCAGAATACAATGAAGAAACAGCGCACATTGTTCTGGCCTGGTATTTGACCCAGCCGTCTGTTGACGTTTTGATCCCCGGTGCCAAGCGCAGTGAGCAGGTCATCAGTAATATCCGGGCTGCAGAGATTACTTTAAAAGATAAAGATGTCATACGAATCAGCGATATTTTCTCAAAATAATGCAGTACACCTGTTTCCTAGAAGATTAAAAACGCTCCTGATGAAAGGAGCGTTTATTTATATTCTTCCCTTGAAACTGAATATACAACTGTATCCCTGTAGCCTGTTTTCAAATATATATCCTGTTTAATGAGTTTTTTTAAAGTCATTCCCGTCTTTTCCAAAACTTTTATACTGCCGGTATTTCTGACATCTGCTTTGCCTATAATTTTACTTAAATTCATTTCATTAAATGCAACATCCAAAATAATCCTTACTGCATGAGTTGCAACGCCTTTTCCCCAGTATGCAGGATGAACAATATAACCAATTTCAGCTGTATTTTTTTCAAAGTTGATTTGTAGTTCTACAGCGCCAATCACTTTTCCATCTTCCACAATGACCCTGTGAAACAAATCATTTTTTGATTTGAGTACTGTATTTATATGTGCCACTGTATCTTCATAGCAGTTCGGCCCCCATGGTTGGAATTGAGATACTTCAGGTATGGATGCATAACTGTGAATATCACGAATATCATTCCTATTCATTTTTCTTAAATACATTAACATCATCCTTATACTTCAGGGGTTGTAATTTTTCATTCTTTCTTTTCAGCTTATTTAATATATAGTTTTTCTTTTGAATACAGCGGTTATGTTAAAATGAGTAAAAGTATTCAGACAAAGAAGGTAATCAATATGAAACTGGAAAGAATCAATATGAACCGTGCATATGCTGTAGAAACAATACAATGGCGGTATACACCACCTTATGATTTTTATAATAACCAGCTTACAGAGGAAAATATTGAAGAACGGCTTGATGGTTCATATTATGTTTTAATACATTCGGATTTGAGAGATACTTTCGGCTATTACTGTACTGGAAAATCCGCACAGGTTCCGTCAGGAAATCAATATGGTGCATATGAACAATCATACATTGATATTGGTCTCGGCATGAATCCACTTTACATTGGGAAAGGGAACGGTTATGATTTCTGCACTGAAATCATTAATTATATTAAGGATACTCATCACTCCAAGCCTATCAGACTAACCGTTGCTTCTTTTAACAAAAAAGCAGTTCATCTTTATAAGACACTCGGATTTAGATTTGATCAAAGTTTTTCAACAGATACTTCAGAATTCCTCGTCATGGTGAATGATACACCTTAAATAAAGAATATTAACTTATCATAAAATGGTTAGACAGTTATTACTACGTTCTGTTTGCTATCGTATTTAATTTAAGTAATGTTCGATAGAATAGCCGAATAATATAGAAGTTTGACTAATGAATCTAACTTCTATAAAATTAGATTAAATAATCTAATGAGAATGGATGATTACATGGGAAATGAAGTATCTGTATTCATTATGGATGTCAGTGGCTCATCTAAAGCCAGTAACAGACAACAAATTAGTGATTATCTGACAGAAATAAAAAATGCCATTAACGGTTGGACCGAAGAGACTATTATCGCTAAAACAAGTCACCGTGCCGGGGATGAACTTGTTTTTATCGCTGAAGGATTCTCAAGTGCTTATATCATCAGTTTCTACATCAGCAGATTATGGAAATTTAAAGATACACCGCCGTATTTCGGTATTAGCCTGGGATGGACCGAAGAAGATATCAATCAAATAGATATCGACACATGGATTCATCCGTTAATGAAACATGCAAGAAATGCCAATGATTATTTGAAGCAGAAGAATAACCGTGAACAATTTCATTTTGAACTTCCCGATGAATCCACACATCAAATTACACCTTCCTCAGTAAAAGGAATTGAACAACTGATTAATTCAAATATGATTTTAAAACAAGTTTTGATTAATGACCAAACTGATATTCAATCAACTGTAGGTGCACTTTACCTCATTCTTTTACAGCAGAATAAAATCAGTAGACGTTTAGGAAGAACAACAGCCACTATTTCTCATCATATGAAACAAGGACGCATCCAATTAATCTTCAATACATTCAGTGATGTCATCCACAGTTTGGATGTCTTATCAGAAACTCAGGATAACGTGTATTCAAAACAGCTCCGGGATAATATCAGACAGGATGTCTTTCACCATCTTAATCACTATTTCGATTAAAGAAAGGATAAAACAATGCTGATTCTATTGGGATTAATTCTGGCACACTTCATAGCAGATTTTTGGATGCAGACGGATGAAATGGCAAAAAATAAATCAAAATTTCTAACGAATCACCTTATACACCATTCTTTGGTTACAGGTGTTGTTCTGCTGTTATTATGGGGAACCATCTACGATTTTAATCAAATTACCTATCATTTAATTCTGCCGTTCGCTGTAATTGTTATATCTCATGGTTTAATTGACTGGACAAAGATTAAAATGACAGAACGGATAATGAAACGACAGGATCAAAATCTAAAGCAGCTTGGATGGTTTCTGCTGGATCAAACACTCCATTTACTCATCATCATTTCAGTTGGTTCTTTATTTTTGAACTTAAACTATAATACAGTTATTTCAAGTTTTAATCTTTCATCACCGAATCAATTAAATTTCCCGGAGATACTGGTTCTGACCGGAATTATTATCATTCTCGCAACCACTTTCAGCAGCACAGTTATTAAATTCGTTATTGGTACACTACCGACTGTACTAACAAATTACGAAGGAGAACTGACACTTAAAAATCAACGTGAATCATCTGATATGAATATTATTACCAAGAAAGAACATAGTATTAACGAATCTTACCAGCACCTTACCTATTCAGCACCCATCCAGTCAAGAGGAAAATATATCGGTTATGCCGAGCGGATAATCGTTATAATTTTAACTATTGCGGGTGCTTATGAAGCCATTGCGTTTATCATTGCTGCTAAATCAATCGCCCGGTTTAAACAGCTCGATGACAGAAACTGGGCGGAATATTTTCTTCTCGGTACTCTGATCTCTATTGTGCTCGGTATGATTATCGGCCTGATAGCAAAAGGGTTTTTATAGGCATTGCAACATGCTTATAAAAATCCTTTATTAATATTAAAGTCCGTTCAATTGTTTCTCACATATTTCTATAATGTTTTCAAGCACAGTAATTCTTGCATAACGTTTATCATTGCCTGGAATGACAATCCAAGGCGCCCGTTTTGTATTGGTTTTATTAATCATGTCTTCACTTGCCTCTAAATATAAATCCCATTTCTCACGGTTTCTCCAGTCCTCATCGGTAAGCTTCCAGTTTTTTTCCGGTGTATTCTGTCTGTCTAGAAAACGGTTGAGTTGTTCCTCTTTATCTAGAGAAACAAAGAATTTTATAATAATGGCACCGGAATGTGCCAATGAATTCTCAAAATCATTAATTTCCTCATATGCCTGTTTCCATTCTTTCTTTTTCGCAAATCCCTCAATTCTTTCAACGAGCACCCGGCCGTACCAGCTGCGGTCAAAGAAACCGATATGTCCGCTCCTGGGGATTTTTGAGGCAAAACGCCATAAGTAATGATGGGCGAGTTCTATATCTGTCGGAGCACCGATTGCATTGTTTGTATACCCGGTCGGGTCAAGTGCTGCCCGGGTACGTTTAATATTTCCACCCTTTCCTGCCGCATCCATTCCTTCATACAGTAAAATAAGCGGACGTTTTTCTTTGTACAGCTGGAACTGAATCTCCCGCATTCGATATTGAAGCTCTGGGAGGCGCTCTTTATATTCTTTCTTCGAGATGACTTCTTTATCGAAATCGAATTTGAATAATTTTGTCTGAAAGTCTTTTGTAAACATCCCATTCACTTTACGCTTTTTTCCTCGTTCTTCTTTCTTTATACGTTTATTCAACTTTTTAATTATCGTGTTAAATAATTTTTCAATCGCATGCTGCTTATCATCAAAATCAATAGGTGTCCACGGAATCCCAGCTTCTTTTGCCATAAGCCGTTCCATTTCCCCCTCATAATCATAGTGATCCAATACCTGCTGGAACTGTTCTGCTTTCCACTCCAGTGTTGGGTTCTTTCTGATTTTTTCAATATGACGCTTACGTACTTTGGGCTTTGTATTGATATAAAATTTAAGAATTTCATATCCATTCTGCGAGAGCGTTTTTTCAAAGTTCTCAATATCATCTTCAAGTTTTTCAAATTTCACTTTTACATTATCCCGAATATTATTTTCTTTATACTCAATGTACTGGGCATACCAGCTCCTGAAATGAATATTAATATCTCCATTCTTTGGAAGATGGTCCCAATAACGCTGCATAAAGGAGTACCGAAGATCCATCTCCCGCGGTGGCCGGGTTGCCACAAAATCTGTATATTTTGCATCAAGTGCCATGTACAACGCATTTGAGAGCCTTGATTTACCGGATGCTGGCGGCCCTTCAATCACAATCATTACCGGTATATTCAAGTCATGAACTTTTCTTGTTACTTCTCCAATTTCATATTCGAGTGCCTTATCCGCTTCAACGATTACCATATGCATCCCTCCGTTTGTTAATAATTCTATTTTACACTAAATAGGCATTAATTTAAGTAGAGTTTTCTAAATTTACTGAATTCAAATAAAAAAACACTGATTATTATATCAGTGCTTATAAATTATTATATTTTAACTAAAATACGAGACCGCTCGTTTTTCAAGTTGATTCACATAGTCTTTTTTTGCTTTACTGTACTCTCCTGTATTTTCATGATGTTCTGCGAGTTGTTCTTTAAATGCACTGTAATCTTTTACCTCATAATGATGAAGTCTTAAATAGTCCCTGACAATTAAATGACGCTTTATTTCAGAATTGGTATATTCATAGATATGAATATGATGCGTTCTATTTTCACCTCCTTTTCTAAACAACCTTCGACCGGTGATTCCCCATTCTCCGGCAGCATCATAACCCAACGCAATCAATGTTTTATTATAATGATCAATTCTATGAATATCTTTCACAATAACCATCATGTCTATCACAGGCTTTGCTTTCATCCCTCTGACGGATGTACTCCCAAAATGTTCAAACCGAATGATTTCATCACCAAGTATATCGGAAAAAATCTTGCATTCCGTTTCAAACATTAATGACCATGATTCGTTAAATTCTGATAATCTGACTTTCATCATACCCCTCCAAATTATTATGTACTGAGCGGATACTAAAAATCCTCTACATACGCAGAGGAAAATTATAAGAAATACACAAACATCCCAACTGTAATCCACGACGCATGAATAATCTCCATAATACCGAGATGTTTTGGAGTGATGTTGCGCCCAGCAACATATAATGCCCGTACAAACGACGGAATAAACATTACTCCAAGCATCCAATGCCATAAAAACATGACAACAACCACTACCGCATGATAACCATATGATAAGTAATGATATGCCGGATTGCGCTTCTCACGGATTACAGTTTTTACTGCAAATGCTGTACCGACAAAGTGAACAAAACTAATAATAATCACCGTAACCACATTAATATTAAATGTATGAGTACCGAGATACGCTGAGGCGCCACCGGCAATCGCAAAAATTAAAATAGCTGCGACATCATTCAGTATATTTCGTTCATCTTTCTGTTTAGCAAAATACATGTTTACGATGCCGAGTGGAATCATTGCCATAAAGAAATATATGATTCGGTAGTCTGTAATAAGCGGATAAATTAACAGTACGAATGATAAAAGACCAAGAAATAATGCAGATTTTAAATACTCATATTCTTTTCTCTTCCATCGCTTGATAAAAAAGAGTACCTGATCTACAGAGAGGAATAAAAGAAGCCATGCGGCTAAAAATAACACCTGTGAGAAATTGAATCCACCGGCCATCATTCCGAGAATGACCGGCAGAATAATCATTGCCCAGACACCATGCTGATTCTGTTTTTTAAACTTCATATTGTTCTCTCAAATATCAATCGAATTTGAGTCCTTTTAGTTTCTCAGCCAGCTGGTTGTTAATCGGTTCCTCTTTATTATTCATATATTTCTTCACAGTTTTTCTGTCGACTTTACCACGGCTTTCTTTTTTCTTCCGCGCTTCAAATGCTGATAGTTTTTCACGGTAACCGCACACACACGTAAATATCTGATTCTTTCCGGATCCGCTCAATGTAAGTTTCTTTTTACATTTTGGACATCTGGCATTCGTTGTACGTGCGACATTTTTCTTATAGCCGCACTCTCTGTCCTGACATACAAGCATTTTGCCTTTCTTACCCTTCACTTCAAGTAACGGTTTCCCGCAGTCCGGACAGTCTTTTCCTGAAACATTATCATGCTTGAATTTTTTATCACTGCTTTTAATATCTGTGATGATTTCCTTCGTATGGTCTTTCATCTCTTTAATAAACACACTTCTTTTCAACTGGTTCTTCGCAATTTTTTCAAGCTTTTGTTCCCATACAGCTGTCGTTGCAGGTGATTTTAATTCGTCCGGTACCAGTTCCAAAAGCTGTTTTCCTTTTGAAGTGATGCGGATTTCATTGCCGTTCTTTTCGATTAAAAATGAATTGAACAGCTTATCAATAATATCTGCACGTGTCGCAACGGTTCCGAGACCACCCGTTTCTTCCAATACTTTTCTCATCTTACTGTCTTTAATATCACTGTATTTGGCAGGTTTCTCCATTGCTGAAAGGAGTGTCGCTTCGCTGAACCGCTTCGGCGGACTTGTCTCTCCTGTCGTAATGTGACATTGGTTGACTTTTAATGTATCCCCTCCATTCACCTTAGGAAGTGTTGAACTTGTGGATACTTCTCCGAAGACTTTTTTAAATCCTTCTTTGAGTACATTTGTTCCTTTCGCTGTAAACTGTTCGCCATCAATGTTTCCTGTCACAGTCACTTCTTCATATTCATGAGGCGGCATCAATACAGCGAGGAACCGCTTTACAATTAAATCATATATTCTGCGTTCTTTTTCACTCAAATCACTTAAATGAACCGTTTCCTCTGTCGGGATAATTGCATGGTGATCACTGACTTTTTTATCATCGACAAATGATTTATTTGCTTTAATCGGTGATTTTAAAATTTGAGTGGCATAAGAGCGGTATTCTCCAATACCTGATGCACGCAGCCTTTCCGGAATAGTGGATACAATATCACTTGATAAATATTTTGAATCGGTCCTCGGATATGTGACAATCTTGTATCTCTCATAAAGATTCTGCATCACATTTAATGTTTCTTTGGCTGATAAACCAAAGCGGTTGTTTGCATCACGTTGCAGTTCTGTTAAATCATATAATGACGGTGCGTAAGATTTCTTTATCTTAGAATTCACATTCGTCACTTTCAGATTTTCACCTCTCACTTTACTTTGAATATTTTTTATCAAATCTTCGTTAAAAGTGGATGATCTGTTTTTGTTATCCGACCATTTAAATGTAATACTGTCGGTGGATGCCTCTAAACCGTAGTATGTTTCCGGCTTAAAATGTTTAATGGCTTCTTCTCTTGTAAAAATCATATTTAACGTCGGTGTCTGTACACGTCCACAGTTTAATTGTGCATTAAATTTTGTAGTCAGTGCACGGGAAGCATTTAACCCGATATACCAGTCCGCTTCACTCCTTGCGACTGCTGCCTGGTAAAGTGCATAGTAATCATTCCCGGGTTTTAAATTTTTAAATCCCTGTTTGATTGCCTTATCTGTCACAGAGGAAATCCATAAACGCTTGATTGGTTTATTTACCTTTACTTTATCGATCACCCATCTTGCAACCAGTTCACCCTCACGGCCGGCATCTGTTGCGATGATAATTTCATCGACATCTTTTCGGATTAACTGGGATTTCACTGAATTAAACTGCTTACCTGTCTTTTTAATCACCATTGTCTGTAACGGTTCAGGAAGCATCGGCAGATCTTCAAGCTTCCATTCTTTAAATTTAGTATCATACATTTCAGGTGACTTTAATGTCACTAAGTGACCGAGCGCCCAGGTCACGATGTACTGTTTCCCTTCAATATAACCATTGCCCTTTTTATGACAATCCAGTACTTTTGCGATATCACGTGCAACGGAAGGTTTTTCCGCGAACACAACACTTTTACCCATTGTGTGTCATCCTTTCATTCTTTAAACTATTGACTATTATACAGAAAAACCGGGGATAAGATATCCTCGGTCATGGAAGGATTACTGTATTACTTGATTGCTGATCTAATTCATTTTCCAGCAATGAAGATAAAACGGACTGCTTAAAAATTCAAACAAGAAAATCACTATCATATCTTACCCAGCGCCTTACACATCAACACAATATGAACCATTTTATCATTTGGTTTATAAACAATATCTTTATCGTAAATCTTATATCCCATCGACTGATACAGCTTAATGTTTCTGGATACATTCATTCTTACTTTACATTTTATTAAATGGATTCCTTCACATTCCGCATATTTCTCCAACATCTCTAATAAAAATTTCGCAACACCCCTGCCATGTTTGTCAGGGACTACAGAGAGCCTGTGAAAAGATATTTCCTTATCTTCTGCTTTAAATCGAATGATGCCCACCGGCTGATTACCAATTTTACATATAAAAGATTTTTCTCCACGATTCATCTCATTTAAAATAGAATCCACTGTTTCTTCCAATGCACTGGAAGATACTGATTGATTCCTGTATTCATCATATGCTTTCATCATAATTTGATGTATAACTGCCGCATCGCTTAATTCCGCCAATCTCACATTCATGTCATTCTACCTACCTATTTTTTTAATCTCTCACTATCTTGTAACCGACACCCCAAACAGTTTGAATAATCTTAGGTTCAGATGGATTCTGTTCAATTTTTTCTCTGATTTTTCGGATGTGGACAGTAACTGTCGTATTATCTCCATACGCTTCTAATCCCCAGATTTTTTGAAACAAGTCTTCTTTAGAGAATACACTATTCGGATGCTGCACCAAAAAATAAAGTAAGTCATATTCTTTGGCTGTCATCTCCACAACTTTTTCATTCACACTTACTGTACGTGCACTATGATTTATCTCAATACCTTTAAATGCAATATTAGACTGCATAGCCGGATTCCTTTTGATTCGTTCGTAACGGTTGATATGTGTACGGACTCGCGCAACCAATTCATTGGGATTAAATGGTTTTACAATATAATCTGCTGCACCGTGGCTGAAGCCCTTTAGTTTTTCAATATCTTCACCTTTTGCAGTAACCATTAAAATCGGGATATCCAGATGTGTATCAATTTCTTTCGCAATCTCAAGGCCGCTTCTATCAGGCAGCATCAAATCCAGAATAATTAGACGATAATGATTTGCTTCAAGCAGCTGCAGTCCTGTCTCACCTGTACTCGCAATATCACACTTTAGACCGTTCATCTCCAGATAATCACGCTCAAGTTCTGCGATGTCCAATTCATCTTCGATAATTAATACGTCACTCATTCTATCACCCGCTGTAGTTTTATTGATACAACAGTTCCAGTATCTTTCTCACTTTCTATACTCACTTCGCCATTATGCCGTTCAATAATCCGCTTCACAATTGAAAGTCCAAGCCCTGTACCGCCTGTATTTGAGTTTCTGGACTGATCCGCCCGATAAAATGCTTCAAACACCTGGTTTAGTTCTGATGAATCAATGCCGGAACCATTATCTTTCACACCAATATATACATTGTCACCATCTGCATTCAAACAAATATTGATTAACGTCCGATCCTTATCTCCATACTTTATGCTGTTATCAATCATATTGGACACTGCACGATATAACTGCTCACGGTCTGCAGACACATACACATTCTGTTCACCATTAAATACAATCTCTATATCAGAATGCTCCATTTGATACTCTGTAACAATATCATTTAAAAAATGATTTAAGTTTACTTTATAGAATTTAAAATCTTCATCCTCCAGGTCGAGTTTCGAATACATGAATAAGTCATCAATCATGTGTTCCAAGCGATTAATTGACTGTTTAATTACAGATGTATATCTCATCTGTTTTTCCGGTGTATCTGCGACACCATCCTCCAAGCCGTTTACATATCCTTTTATTGACGTCAGCGGTGTTTTTAAATCGTGAGACATACTTGCCATCAATTCCTGACGATTTTTATAGTACTCCTCCTCTTTCTCTTTAGATGCCTTTAACTCCCGACGCATCGATTCAAATGACGAAGCAAGTATACCAATTTCATCTTTCCGGTCAATAGTAATTGGTGTATCAAGATTGCCTTCACCAATTCGTTCCGCATGTTTATTCAAAAGTTTAATCGGATGAATAATATGTCTGCTGATAATTAATGAGATTGAAATATTAACAATGACAAACACAAGAACTATCAGGATAAACCTTAGTGTCACAAATGTTTCTGTACTGCCATTTAAAGATACAATGATAATATATCCCAGAACAATATCGATTAAAAACAATGCCAGCACCGGTACAATCAATAATATTATATTGGAAAATATCATCTTTTTTCTAATAGACATAGAATCACCCGTCTGAATTTATTAACTTCATTATACCCCATGCGATAATACCTGTAAGTGATCCCCATATAATATTTGTCATAAACATACTGACTAGGGCAAATGGATTTATAAGTGGCCCCTGTAATTCTCCAAGTAATATCGGTGATAAAATACCACTTAATACAATCGTGAATAATGCATAGAAAACACCAGTCATGATTAAATGACGAACGGGTGTCTCTATTCTTTTATATACAATCACACTCATCCATACAATGGATATAACAGCTGTCATTGTTAGACTGGTATAAGGCTGACCAATTACTTCAGTCACTCCCATAATACTCATCAATGGTCTGATTAATGCAAAAATACTCAACATAGTAATAATATTCCAATTAAATTTCATAATTTGTTTCTCTCCATTTTTTAATAAATTTATTAATAAAATATGTTAAGGTACCTAAAATAAAACCCAGTACTGCACCTGTCGTTAAACTGCTGATTACAGCAAAACCTCTTCCAATGATTTCTGAAATACTGTTTAATTCCGTCAAATTTCCACCCAGTACAATACCATTTGGAAATACATAAGACCATAAAATTTGATGTATGACCATTAAAAACACACCGTAAATCATACAAAGCACCCACATCGTTAGAAATGGATTAGTCACATTTTTGCGAATGATATATATCATCCAAATTACCGTAGGAATAAAAACTAATAATGCATTCAAAAATGTGCCTTCTTCAATAATTGAAAAATCATGGAGTATCACTCTCGGAACACCAAGTAATGCGAGTACAATAAGGATCCATAAACTAACACCTATCTTTTCTTCTAACTTTTTCATCTTCACTCTCCGTAAATATTTGATACTTATAATATACTGATGAGTGATTATCATATTCTTATGTAATTCTTAAATCTTTCTTAAATGCTGTGTATAAATAACTAGCATTTTCATAATTCATTTTGTTAACAAATTATCACTTAAATGATTACATTATTTACAGATCACTCATCAACTTAAAATGCTAATCTTCAAATAATTTTTGTAATTTCACCTTATTTAATTGAGAATAATTATCATTTGATGTATATTAAAAGTATCTTAATTTTAAAGGAGATACTTTAATGCAGATTTATTGGACGAAAATCAATCAGATTATTGATGAAACACCTGAAGTAAAAACATATATGCTCGACTGCCCGGAAGGATTTACATGGGAAGAAGGTTCTCATACACATCTTGCCTTAAAAGGATTTAATGATGGAGAAAAACCGAATAGAAACCTGGTCCGCCACATGTCAATTTCCACCCTGCCCCATGAAGGCTCAATCGGCATTACAACGCGCATCAAAGAACAATGTTCTGAATTCAAATCTATCTTAAGAAATATGAGTGTCGGTGATGAAGTGGCACTGTTCAAAACACATTCAAATGTACCTTTAAAAAGAGAAAATAAAAATGTATATCTGCTTTCTGCCGGTGTCGGTCTTGCGACATTCAGACCACTTGTCCTCGATTACTTTGAAAGTAACGATAATGTGAATAAAATCCACTCACTAAATATCGATTCTACAAAAGATTATTTATTTGGCAGTGTGTTTGAAACATCCGGAGACAATCGTCTGACCGTACAATTTGTTGATAATCGGACCCAGTACTATAATGAGATTAAAAATCTGGCTTCTGATTCAAATGGTCTTTTTTATGTGGTGGGTAGTGACGAATTCTTAAAGCAAAATATTGAACTCTTACTCTCAGAAGGGGTAAAGCCTGAACATATTATGCTTGATAAACATCAGGTGCAGCTTCCGGACTTTTTACCTTTGGAGGCATAATAGAAAGAATAACTAGCTGCTAAATCGACGGTAATTTCAGAATCTCTGAAATTACCGTCGATTACTATTTTGTATTATCTACTGCATAAAATTAATACAATGTTTTTATATACTTTTTAATTTTTTTAACTGCCCAGTCATAATGGCTCGAAGTTGATGAAATACAATAGCTTCCTAGTGTTGTATTTCCTGTCCATGAAAAATAGCCTTTAGAAAATAGTGCAGTATCAGAGGAAGAATTGATTAACTCTGTAACTTTTAAATGACTTGTTTCAAGTAACCTCTTTGCTTCAATATAAGATGTATCTTGATGTTTCTCCCATAGTTTAATGTTCATTTCTGAATATGTTCTCCAATTATACAGTACAGGAAGAAAAGGTTTATTGATTCCACTTTGATTGTAATCCACCCAATTCAACAGTAGTTGATGCCATTCATATAAATGAATCAACACATCTCTGATATTTTTATCACGTCTCCAATGTGCTGCTTTCTGTATTCTTAAAAATACTTCGTCAAAATTAAATTCTGCATTAATTTCCTGTTCATCTAAAGAATCAATTAATTTTTGCAGCTCTGAAAATTTCTGATTAGATAATTCCAATAAATCTATTTTATTTTTCGGTCTCGGCATATTACATCCTCTTTCCTCTTTATAAGATGTATTATTCTTTCCAATAATTTAGTTTTGTCAAAGAATTACGAAGCATTTCTCGAATCTCTTCTTCTCCCATTTGATATTGGGATGACATTCGAGGTGCTAGAAACTCAATTAATTCATTCATTGATTTATAGATGATTTCACCATCGACAAAACACCACTTACAATATGCTTCTATAAAATACCCTTCATTATTTTTCGCAATAACATTGTCTTCATATAGCGGCATTCCACAGCATTGACAAAATAGTTTTCTCGGTGATCCAAGTAAAGTATTAATTGAAACATTAAATTCCTTTGAGATTATTTTTAATGTATCTGTATTAGGAACTGTTTCACCATTTTCCCATCTACTCACTGCTTGCCGTGTAACGATTAATCGGTCTGCCATTTCTGATTGTGATAAATGAAAATTTTTCCGAAGATTTAAAAGTACATTTTTAATCTCCATTACGTCACCTTCCTGTGATTGATTACAATTAGTATATACTCTGCTATATAAATGTAAAAGCAACTATAAGTTGCCTTCTGTCTTAGAATTTTTTAAACTAAAAAACTGGAAATCACTATTTAGTCACTTCCAGTTTCCAAAATACTATTTTATGATATCAGATATTTACTTATTTCATTCCGGCTTTAATCAATTCAAATGAACGCATTTTATCTTCAAGTGAATACGTATTCGTCGATATCATAATCTCATCCACTAATCTACTGTTTTCAATAGATTTAAGAGCTGTACAAACCATTTTTGAGTCACCAATAATCATATTATTTTTACGTTCTTTAATCTTTCGCTTTTCTTCATTAGTCAGTTTTAAATTTTTAGCTGTTTCAATAGAAGGCAGTCCATCATTATGCTCCGTCTCACCAAATGTTCTGTCTTTCATAACACCCCATATCAAACTGCTCATTGAAATATCATTGGCTTTCTCCGGAGTGTCCGCACAAAACACTGTCACGGTTATCATGACTTTTTGTTTTTTTATCTCAGCATGCTTTTTATATGTTTCAATGACTTGTTCAGTATCGCCTGCATTCGACATAAAAGCACCAAAACAGTAGTTTAAGCCGAGATCCCCGGCACTGGATGCACTTTTCATACTGGTTCCAAGCATCCATAATTCGGGTGGTTCATGACTTTCAGGTACTACTTTTAATTTTTCAGATTGGTTATTATAATTAAGAAAAGACCTTAATTCATCCGTACGTTTAGACATATTAAGAGCACCATTTAAGTAGTTATCACTTAATGCTTCCGATGCCTCTGCCGGTCCACCCGGTGCACGGCCGATTCCTAAATCAATTCTTTTTGGATATAATGCTGATAATGTCTGATAAACTTCTGCAACTTTATACGGTTTATAATAAGGCAGTAATGTTGCGCCAGACCCCAGTCTGATACAACTCGTCTGCTGGCCGATGGCGGATAATGTTATCTCAGGAGCAGATGATGCGAACCCTGACATGCCGTGATGCTCCGCAAGCCAGAATCTGTGATACCCGGATTCGTCACCAAACACCGCAAGTTTGATTGATTTGTCGAGTGCCTCTTTATGTGTATCCCCTTTTGAAACGACTGCCTGATCAAGTATACTCAGTTTCACTGGCTGTCACCATTCACTTCTTTAAATGTGATATTATATTCCGCGGTCTGATTACCTTCGTATAAGTTAGTGCGGTCGGTAAAGTAATTGATAATATCTCCTGTGAAGACTTTGTTTTTTTCTGGTACGTCGATGTGAAATCTGCCTTTATATAACAGACTCGTAATATCGTGATAGTCTTCACTTTTTAAATCAAAAATAATATTAATTTTTGTACCATCTGAATTTTCTTTATACTGTTTTATTTTAAGTTCTTGATTATTCAACTTAATAAAATTCACCAAATCTATCACTCCAATATGCACCTACTTTATCATATTCATGATTCATTTATTGAGATATATGCTCAAAAAAACTGCCTTCAGAAAAGGCAGTTCATCATATATTATATTAATCTGTTTTATTTATTTTGTTAATTCATTGCTTGCGATAAGTGTATTTTCTATTTCATCAGCTGTATCAAATGTTTCCGGCAGTGCTAGAATATCCATATCATTCTCAATCTGTGTTTTTTCATGTGGTGTTGCCACCCAGACACCTTGTCTAGGCCATGTAAAAAGCCCGATAATTTGTACGATTAAATCTGTAAATACGAACCATTGTACAGCAATAAATACTTTCAAAGGATTATGTTTACCCATTTTTTTGTAAGTGCTGTAGATTGGAAGTACACCAAAACTATATAAAATAAGGAATATGTTAATACCGTAGATATAGAAATAATATTCATTGGCGATATTCCAGACTGCTTTTAAATCAGATATCAACATAACATGAAAAACACCTGATGTTGAAATGAATAGTACGCCGATAAATGATAATAGTACAGTAATCAGTACAACATGGAGTGCTTTACCCATACTTAAAAGGAAGAACACTTTATCCAAGTACTTAAGCTTAAAAGTTGTTAAGAACTTGAACAATAAAGGGAGTGTCTGTTTGAATGCAACATACCAGTGGCCTTTAATCCATCTGTGTCTCTGAATCATACTCACCTTTGTCTTTTCCGGCTTTTCATCATAAACACCTGCAAAATCATTCCATAAAATCCGTCCGCCATTTTTGACGATTTCAATCTCCATTTCAAGGTCTTCAGTCAAAGATTTAAACTTAAAACCACCGTTATTAATCAGCCAGTCTGTACGAATACAAAATCCAGTACCTCCAATTGAGTTTGGAAGACCCAGTCTGTACTTAGCTGCCTGCATAAACCGATTATTGGTCCAGAAAATCACACTGTAACTCAAACTTGAGATTTTACCATAATTTTTAGTATCTAAATACGTTTGAATCGCTTCTGGCTTCTCTTTCTCAATATATTGGGAGTTTACTTCTTTTAAAATATGTTCATCTACAAAATTGTCTGCATCAAGCACCATTATTAAATCATAATTGTTCTGAACATTTTCAAACCCAATCTCTCTTAGTGCATATTGAATCCCGGCAGGTTTACCTACGCCTTCCCGTTTAAATCTTTTTTGAATGGTATCTATGACCATTACTTTATGACTTTCAGCAATTTTTGTTGTATTATCCGTGGAATTATCACTGACAATACAAATATCAAAGAGTTCAGGAGAATAGTCGATTTTTTTCAGGTTTTGAATTGTCTCATCTATCACTGCTTCTTCATTATGTGCAGCGACTAACAATAAAAATTTTGTTTCATCTTCATGCATCTCATAATCCTTTTTTAGGTTTTTATAGCCAAAAACAGAAATAAATAAATTGTATCCGTACACAACCATGAAATAAAAGGATAAAGCGAACGTTAATGTAAATAGGACAGTAATGATAGTTGTTAAGTAAATTTCCATATTTTCCTCCTAGATATCTTACTGAGTATGAGTACTTTTTATAATCTTTAATCAGTAATTATTTGAAAATACGTATAATTTGAATTCAATATCTTAACTGTTTATTTACATATTTCCTTAGAAGAATATACCATCATTTAGAAAGCCAGGTGTTTCCATAATTGCATCTTACGGTACAATTTATGGTATGTATGAGATCAATATTAAAATCTAAAAGAAAAGACGCTCTTTATAAGAATATAAAGAGCGCGTCCTGCTTTAGTCATAAGTTTAATTTTAAGATGAACTACACTATATAGTTTCTGATATGAGCTGCAGTGACTGATTCCACAGAATTCAGCAGTCCGGGAGCATCACCACTGTATAGTACTCTGCCGCCGCTTTCCCCTGCCCCGGGTCCGATATCAATCAGCCAGTCAGCATGTGTCATCATCGTTAAATTGTGTTCAATGAGAATCACTGTATTTCCAGATTCAATTAACTGCTCAAAACATTTTAAAAGCGTTGGTATATCCGCTTCATGAAGTCCGGTTGTCGGCTCATCAAATATAAAAGTCCGGCCGCTCGTATGATTATCGAGATGTCGGCTTAATTTCATTCTCTGAATTTCCCCACCTGATAATGTATCAAGTGACTGGCCGAGTGTCATATAGTCCAGTCCGGTGGATTTCACTGTATTAAGACGGCTGTATATTTTCGGCATATCTTTGAAAAAATTGATTCCTTCTTCAACAGTCAAAGATAATACATCACTGATTGAATCACCATTCACTTTAGCATCCAATACTTCTTTTTTGTATCTTGTTCCGTTACAGACTTCACACACTTGAGAAAAGTCACCCATAAACGCAAGTTCAGTCTTAATGACACCTTTTCCTTCACATTCAGGACATGCACCGATTGAATTATAGCTGAACATTCCCTTTGACAGTCCAGTCTTCTCACTAAAGTAAGCTCTGACTTCATCAAACAAATCCATATATGTGAGAATATTGGACCGGCTGGATGCATGAATCGGCTTCTGCGTAATAAATGATGCATCTTCCATAGTCGTAAACCCTTCACGGAGTAATGTACTTTTCCCAGAACCAGCAACACCCGTGATGACAGTCAACACTTCTTTAGGAATATCTACACTAACATCTTTTAAATTGTTCTTTGTGATATTTTTTAACGGTATGAACGTTTCGGGATGCCTCCTCGACTTTTTCATCGAATGCACTTTGTTTAAACTTTCTGCAGTCACAGTAGTACTGTCTAAAAGCCCATGATAACTTCCTGTAAATTGAACTAGTCCGCCTCTTCTTCCAGCGGCAGGGCCGATATCTATAACATAATCCGCAATTTTAATAACATCCGGATCATGTTCAACAATCAATACGGTGTTGCCTTTATCTCTAATAGACAGCATAATCCGGTTAATTTTTTCAATATCTTCCGGATGAAGACCAACACTTGGTTCATCAATAATGTAGACAAGATCCGACAATGGACTGTTTAAATGTCTGACAAGTTTAATTCTCTGCGATTCTCCCCCGGATAAAGTTGTTGTCTCGCGTGACAAAGTTAAATAATTTAATCCGATATAAGATAATGCTTTAAGCTGTGACAACAAGGGCTTAATAATATACATGGCTTTTTCTTCAGTGAGACTCTCTAAAAACTTAACTGCTTCATCAATTGACAAATCTGTAAAGTCAGAAATATTCATTCCGTTAATCTCACATGTCAGTACCTTTTTATTTAACCGTCTGCCTTCACATTCCGGGCATTTTTTTGATGTGACTACTCTCTTAACATCCTTTAGAAACCTTTTTTTCTCAAAGTTATCATTTAATAAAAATGATCTTCTGAATCGGTGAATCAAGCCTTCAAATTTTGCAGTTTTCGGCCAGTTATCCGGTGGATTTTTTAATTTTTTCGGTTTTGTATATAAAAATGTTTCCATTTCTTCTGTGGAATAGTCTTTAATTTTTTTATCATTATCAAAGAGTCCACTGTATAAATACCGTTTTCCCCGCCAGCTCTCCGGACTGAATGATGGAAAATTTATCGCGTCCTCATTCAGTGATTTATCAAAATCAATCAACTCGTCCATGTCAATTTCATCCACATACCCAAGTCCCTGACATTCTTCACACATCCCGCCCGGGTTGTTAAATGAAAATACACTGGAATAACCAACGAAAGGCGCTCCAATCCTTGACCACAGCAGACGAACTGATGCATATATGTCTGATATTGTTCCAACTGTTGACCGGGCATTTCCACCAAGTCTTTTTTGATCAATAACCATCGCGACCGGCAGATTCTCAATATAGTCCACATCCGGCTTTTCATATTGTGTTAATTGATTTTGAATATAACTGGAATACGTTTCATTTAACAGACGTTCTGATTCCGCAGCGATGGTATTAAAAACTAATGATGATTTTCCTGATCCCGAACGGCCGGTAAAAACCACCAATTTATTTTTAGGAATATCGATATTAATATTTTTTAAATTATTTTGTTTCGCACCTCTGACTTTAATATCCGTCATTAATATTCACCTCATTAATGATTGTACTAAAAAAAGAGTGTAAACATAAAATCTTGAGTGTTATTGATTACGATTTTGTATAATCAATGATATTTTTCCACAGATGGATAATATCATCTGAGGCATTAATTTCCCTCTGATTGTATAACATTTCTTCGTAGATTCTTGTCAGACGGCTCATTTCATTTGAATGAATTCTTTTATCCACACGTCGGGCATACTCTCTTAATGTTTCATCTTCTTTTCTTTGACGTATCGTTCTATTAAGACACTTAACAAGATACAAGTATCCTTTTTCGAAGGTTTTGTTATTCAGATTATTTTTCATCTGTTTATGAATCATGTATATTCTAATCGTTTTTCTTTTAATCACAAGTAGCGTAACTAAAGATAAAAACAATAATCCTGAAATAATTAATAACACGGACGGTGAAAATGAAAACCAGCTTTCATGATTCTGATCAGTACCTCCATCTTCAAATTCATTATTTGTGTCTGTCTCGTCGGGCATCTCAGGTTCAGGTATCTCAGACTCTGTAATATCCGGTATTTCTTCATCTGATTCTTCCTCATTAAAATCTGTCAGGTTTGAAAATCCTTTTGTCGGTTCAAACGGTACCCATCCTGTTTCGGGAAAGTACACTTCCACCCAGGAATGTGCGTTACTGTTGGTTATTTCATTGATATACGTTTCATCATCACCTTGATTCTCAGTACGCTCTCCACTCGTGAAGCCTTTAACCCATCTTGCAGGAATATCCAGTGTTCTGAGCATGACAACCATTGCTGTAGAATAATTATCACAATATCCGTATTGTGTTTCAAAGAGAAACTGATCAACGTAGTCTTCTTCTTCTCCGGCAGTCGGCACATCTTCAAGCTGATACTCAAACTCACTGCTGTTAAAATGATTTTCAACAGCACGTGCCTGATCAAATCTCGTATCAAACGGTTCAGTGATTTCACTGGATAACTCATACACTCTTTCAGGCAGGTCATCGGGCAGTTGTGTATATCTTTCGACAACTTCATCCGGATCACTGCCATTAGACTCTCTTAATTCATCTGCATCAAACAATGGCTGCTCATAGCTGATTTCATAATAACCCATTGTTTCCACTGATACTGAATCATGTTGAAGCTGAATCATTTCATTACTTTGGAAGTAATAGAAATTCATATCTGCTTCTGAACGCATATTTGTCACACCGTATGGATAAGCACTAACGATGAGTCCGACACCATTCCGATAATCCAGTGATGCGTTAAGTGGCTCAGTTGCAACATTTTCATTATAAAAAGTCGAGAATGAAATATTGCCGTTCATCTGCAGTACCGGGATTGATTCCGATGAAAGTTCCCATCCTTGACCCGTGTACACATCTTTTGTTTCCAGGCGCCAGTAATGATCAGATTCGACTTCTGCTTCAAATACAAGACTGTCGTCCATAACCAGCGTCCCTCCGAGAACAGAATCATCCTGACTATAGCCAATCCTCGTTATGCCGGCTCCACTTCCGCCCTCACCATTTTCAAAACTACTGTAATACTGGCGTTCTAAAAATGTAAATGGATTATTCCATTGCGGACCCGGTTTAGGTCCCTGCATACCTGCAGACGTTACAACAGCTACAAATACTATTAATGGCAGTATCCAGAACAGCCATTTCTGTTTATGTGTCAATTGAACATTTTTTTCATCAGAAACTTTCTGTATACCGGTTATGCCTAGAATCAGAAGTGATATAATAAATATTCTAATTATAGACGAAATTCCATCATATATTGTATACGTATCCAAAATCGCAATCATGATTACCGTCAGAACAATAAAAAAGAATGCCTCCTTTTTTATTGCGACTAGACGATAGAGCAATAGTGCCATTGACCATATCAATATTAAACAAAGTAATGTTCTGAATAATACTGTTAAATCAAACCATCTTCCTGAAGTCATTAAATTAATATTCAGCCAGATTTCATTGAATAAAATGAAAATCCAGCTCAAATTAAAAATACTCATTTCAAAATACAGGATATGAATAATAATTAAAAAAATGCCGCCAATAATCAAAAAGGTGATGACTCTGTTTAACCGCATATATATGATGATAAAACAAGCCACTGTAAAAATAATAAACATATCGATACGAGTGTCTTCAAATACAATCACTAAGGGATAGAGCCATTCTAAAAATAATATAAGTGCCGCAGCGTACAGGAACATACTCCCCGGACCCCTGAACTGCTCTTCATGGTTTATCATAACAAATTCACCTCAACCGGATCATCCGACAATGATTTCAAACTCAGTTCATGTAATGATATATTAGAATTTTTTAACCAGTAGATGATTTCTTTATCTGAATCAGAGAGTCTTCCCATATGCATATATAAGACAGAGAAATTTCTAATTCTCTTTTTTATCTCCGTTAAAGTATCCGGAGTAACATGACTGCCTGTTGTGAGTATGAGAATGATATGTCCCGGTTCATTCGGATCATGTAAATCCTTCAACTTACTGGCGGAAATACTGCCTTGATCCGCCTGCTTATTCATTAAATAGTGATTCAAAACTGCCTTTTGGTTGGTCCCAGGGCTGATATCAAATGTATCAATCCGCCTCCCAATAGAAATGTAGCGAACGATAATGCCATTTTTATTAAATGCTTCTACCAGTGATGCACTTATCTCAAGTGAAGCTTCATAAACAATGGGAAAGTATGAATCATTCAAAAAGTTATAATGGATCAGACAGATATCCCGGCTCTGCTCCTGATCAAATTCTTTTGTCATCATTTCTCTGTTTCTGGCAGTCTGTTTCCAGTCAATCCATGTCATCTTATCACCGGGAATATATTCTCTCACACCGGATGAACCTGTAATATTTAAAAAATGACGATGCTTCGCTGTAATACCGCCCTCACCTTCACCTGATACCTGATTATTAATTTTAATATCATGAATATAAGGATAAACTGATATCGATTGCTGCACTGATATACTGTATTGTTTCTTTAACAGCCCAAATACATCAGATGTTCGGATAGAAACTGTATTCAAATGGTGTATGCCTCTTGGGAGCCGGTCAAGTGTATATGAATATTTGAAATTTCTTTTAAACAGCGGGGATAGTATTTTTTTGGAGCGTCTGTCGACTGTCATTGTTCCGGAAGTTTTTGGATATTGATATTTTTCTTTCCTGGTATTTATATTTCTTAATGATAGAGGAATGATATCTTCAACAATACAGTATTGTATCGGAAATGGGATAGAGCGTTTGATTTCAATAGTTATAGTCACTGTATCCCCTGCCTGAAACATTGACTGGTTGATTTTTCTATCTATGTTCCAGAATCGAATCGGATAAATAAAAAATAATAATAAATAGACTGTGACCGGTAAAAACGCATAGAATAAAAACCAGCTCAGGAAACCGCCTTCAATCATTGCGAATAAAAATAATATGAAAAGAATGACTAAAATACTAATTGCACGGGTGATATATATAAATTTCTTAATCATTGTCTCGTCCTCTGGTCGATTGGAACACGTACAGATTGAATGACTGCCTCAATGACTGTATCAGTGGATTTCCCTTGATATCTCGCATCAGCTGTGAGCTGAATACGGTGGGAAATTACAAAAGGCGCAAGATATTTCACATCATCCGGTACAACATATGTCCGTCCCTCCAAATAAGCATATGATTTACAAACTTTCATTAATGCCAGTGCACCCCTGGGGCTCACTCCGAGTAAAATGTCTTTATATTTTCTGGTACGTGTCACAATATTTAATATGTATTGATGGATTTTATCATCCACAAAAATACTGTTTACTTCATCCTGTGCCTTGAGTAGTTCTGATTTTGTCATTACCGGATATATAGACTCAATTGGTGAATGATTATTATTTCTTTTTAACATATCCAGTTCATTATCGTATGAAGGATAGCCAATACGAAGTTTCAGGAGAAAGCGATCCAGCTGGGCTTCTGGTAATGCATAAGTGCCGTCATAATCAATTGGGTTCTGTGTTGCCATGACAAAAAAAGGATGGTCTAAAGTACGTGTGACACCATCAACAGTCACACTGCCCTCTTCCATTGCCTCTAAAAGTGATGACTGTGTTTTCGGTGATGTCCGGTTAATTTCATCTGCAAGGACAATGTTTCCGAATACAGGTCCGGCTATAAATTCAAAATTTAAATCTTTAGGATTATATATGGAGACTCCAGTGACATCAGAAGGTAAAAGGTCCGGTGTAAATTGTATCCTTGAGAAATCACAGCTGATTGACTGTGCAAGTGAACGAATCAGCATTGTTTTACCGACACCGGGTACATCTTCAAAAAGAACGTGACCTTTCGTTAATAAAGCTGCAACACTTAATTTAATAACATTTCTCTTACCGTATATTACCTTATTAACATTATCTATGACTTTCTGAAGCTTTAATTGTTCTGAACTGCCATTTTCGCTCATATAAATTCTCCTCTTCCAAATGTTAGTTTTTTTAAAATAATCTGACTAATATACGGTATTGACTTAATCCTACCATGTTCATAAATTTAAATAAAAGATTTCTATCTAATGATTCTTTCATTAGCTTCAACAATTTTAAAACCATACAATGATAAAAACATAAACACTCAGTTGATGCGTACTTGATATTTATACTTTTACACCTAATAACAATATTGTTACTTTGAGTTGACAAAGAGTTAATTGACAAACTAAATCACATCACAATAATATAATAAGGCAGCTTTACGACACTGAATTCAATCAGACATCGGTCCAGCTGCCCATATTAATAACGGAAATTTCATTTTTTAGTCGTGATTCTAAGTTTTAAATCTGAAATTATGACTACACAACCATGTGAAAGCCCTGCGATTCGCTCCAAGGGATTTCCACATCATCCATTTGAACCTGCCACTCTCCACCTTGAATTGTTTTTCGAATATCAGATAAGGCATGGAGCCAGTAGAATAGAGCATCAATCATCACTGCCTCATCACCTTCGTAAGGCAGCTTAACTGAACCCTCAAATACAATATTCTCCTTGTGTTCATTTTGATATATTGTAAGTACTTCAGCAGTATCTTTCCACTCAAAACGATTATTGTGATAGTTCACCAACTCTGAAATATCCTTTTCCTCTGATTCACTGAGTGGAATATTCCGTGTACATGAATAGTAAACAGACACACTCATTTACAATCACCTCAATACTTATTTTACTTTTATCATCTTCAGAGTATCTTCATTTCTCTCCATTACTGCACGGACAAACGGACACTCAGGGTCAATTTTTTTGCCTTCCTGATTTGCATAATCAATCATAACATTTACGAGTTTTGACCCCACACCCTGTCCGGACATTGAATCCGGTACAACGGTCGCATCAACAATAAAATCGCCGTCATCATCAAGCTTGTATGAAATATAACCTTCTGGGTTAACATCATCATCACCAATATAAAACATGTGTTCACCTTTTTTAATATTAATATCCATAATCGCTCCTCCATTCTGTTCTCTTTATTAATATATTCTCTTATTTTAAACTGTTGAAACATTAAAATGGTGACTTCAGTAAATATCTTTATTAATTCTGTGGTTTATTAAAAATGACTGCTGATAATATAAAATGGTGAGTGTACAATTTGAGATAAAAAAAGACTCCCTTAATTAATTAAGAGAGTCAATCAAATTTATGCTTGCATTTCAGGTTTTTTCTTAACCAATCCAAGTAATACTGCACTAATTACTGCACCTATTAATAATGCTAATAGGAACATCATTACATTTTCACCAACACCGACAACGAATATACCGCCGTGTGGTGCCGGGATTGTAGCACCGAGCCCTAGTGCTGTCGCACCAGCAATTGCAGAACCAATCATCATAGTAGGGATTACTCTGATCGGGTCAGCAGCTGCGAATGGGATTGCACCTTCTGTGATAAATGAAAGACCCATTACAAAGTTTGTAGGTCCTGAAGATCGTTCCATTTTTGTGAACCTGCTTCTAAATATAATTGTTGAAATTGCGATTGCCAGAGGTGGTACCATACCACCAATCATTGCAGCAGTAATCGGCTCAGGATTGCCTGCTGTCAATGCAGCAATACCAAATGCATAAGCTGCTTTGTTAAACGGTCCACCCATATCAATGGCCATCATACCACCAAGTAATGCACCTAAGATTACTATGCTCGAACCGCTGAGGTCAAACAAGAAAGAGTTCATTGCTGAGTTCAAGGCGCCTGCCGGCGGCTCAACAATATAGTACATAATGACGCCTGTCAGGAATACACCAATTAACGGATATAGTAATACCGGCTTTAAACCTTCAAATGATGCAGGTAGTTTTTCCAACACTTTTTTAATACCCACCATTAAGTAACCGGCTAGGAAACCTGCGATTAAACCACCTAAGAAACCTGATTCCATTACTGAGGCCATAAGTCCGCCAACCATACCCGGAGCAAGTCCTGGTCTGTCAGCGATACTTAATGCAATAAATCCAGCTAATATTGGAATCATTAATTGGAATGCATTACCACCAACGAAGTTTATCATTTCAGCGATTACATTATATTCTGCATTTGATGGGTCTGCTGATTCAATTCCCCAGAAAAAGCTGATTGCGATTAAAATACCACCTGCTACAACAAATGGCAGCATGTTGGATACACCATTCATCAAATGTTTATATATTGTAGATCCAATACTTTTTTTAGAGTCTCCAGCATCTTCTTTACTTCCACCGCCTGATCCTTTATAAATGCTTCCTTTTTCGTCCAGTGTATTTTGAATTAATTCAACCGGACGTTTCATACCATCCGCAACAGGTGCTTCAATTAAATGTTTGCCATCAAACCGTTCCATCTGTACATTAGTGTCCGCAGCAATAATAACACCAACCGCACGTTCAATTTCATCTGCAGTCAACTTATTTTTCACACCACCGGAACCGTTTGTCTCCACCTTAATGTCAACGTCCATCTCAGCTGCTTTATTTTTCAGTGCATCTGCAGCCATGTACGTATGAGCAATACCTGTTGGACAAGCTGTAACAGCAACAATAAACGGTCTGCTGCTATCTGCAGATACTTCCTCAGTTTGTTCTTCATCAGAAACAGAATCATCAAAATGATCGATTGTATTAAGGATGTCTTCAGCTGTTTCTGCTTTTAGCAACCGCTCTTTTGCTTCAGGATTCATTAGAATACCTGATAATTTAGCAAGTGCATCTAAATGTGTCGTTGCCTGACCTTCAGGCGCTGCGATCATAAAGAATAAGTGCGCCGGCTGTCCGTCTAATGAATCATAATCAATACCTGATTCACTGCGTCCAAACATTATTGAGGGTGTTTTTACTTCCGCTGTCTGGGCGTGTGGAATTGCTATTCCATCACCGACACCTGTAGTACTTTGAGATTCTCTTTTATGAATTGCTGCTTCAAACCGATCTTTGTCAGTAATTCTGTCTGCATCCAGTAAGCCGTGTACAAGTTCTGTAATGACATCATCTTTAGTTGCTGACTGAACATTCATGTTGATTGTTTCTTTTGTTAATAATTCTGTAATTCTCATATTCTCACCTCTTTAAATTTTTTCCACTATCACATTAGGGAGTATGGCTTCGATATCTTCAATAGTTGCAAGATCCTCATTAAAGGCAGTCGCACTTCCTGAAGCTATCGCATATTTCACTTGTTCCTCAATACTTTTATCTTGATGGCTAATAAAACCTGCAACAGTTGAATCACCGGCACCAACAGAATTAACCAGAATCCCGTTGGGATTGGTTATACTAAACTGATGTTCCTCATTAATAAATAAAGCACCATCTTTTCCTAGTGTCACAAGGACATTTTGTGCTCCTTTATTGATTAAATCATGTGCTGCCCCGACAACGTCTTCAACTGATTCGAGCGGTTGGTTTATAATTCCTTCCAGCTCAAACTTGTTTGGTTTAACCAGGTATGGATGAAAACGCAATGTAGAAGTTAACTTTTCACCTTCAGCATCAATCGTAAAAGGTATTTCTTTCATATTCAAATGTTCAGCCAACCGACTGTATAAATCGTCATAACCACTTGGTACACTTCCAGCAAAAACGACATGATCATGTACGGTCAACTGATCAAGCTGACGAATCAACTGCTGAATATTCTCTTCAGTAATTACAGGCCCGTTTGCATTAATCTCAGTTTCTTCAGATGTTTTTAGTTTCACATTAATCCTCGTATCACCATTAACTTCTACAAAATCATGCTTAATTTTTCTTTTGTTTAACTCATTGCGAATAAATTCACCTGTGAAGCCACCGATAAACCCTAGTGCAATAGTCTCTTTACCGTGCTCTTTTACAACACGTGATACATTAATCCCTTTTCCACCCGGAAACTTCTCAGTCTGATTTGAACGATTCAGTTCGCCTTCTTCAAACTGTTCAAGTCTGACAATATAATCTACTGACGGATTAAAAGTGACTGTATATATCATAATTATTCACCTCCAATGATTTTTGTAAAATGTTTTGCTTCCTTAATAAAGTCTGATTGACTTTTATCTGTAATAAGTGTTGCCTCTTTTAACTCAGCAAACTGTACAAAAGCAGTCTTATAAAACTTTGAATTATCAGCAACCACAAACTTTTGTTTGGATTGCTTTAATGCCGTCCTTTTAATATGTGCTTCATCACTGTCCGGTGTTGAATAGCCATGATTTAAATCCACACAATTTGTACCAACAAAGCATTTGTCAAAGTATAGATGCTCCAGTTTTTTAATCGCATCATGACCTACAATAGCACGTGTGGTTGATTTAACTTTACCACCTAATAGATAAACATAGTATCCTTTTTTTACAAGTACATCTATTAAAGTCATGTTATTTGTCACTACCGTTAATGCTTCTGCATCAATGAATGGAAGCATCTCATAAGTTGTTGTCCCCGCATCAATAAATACAGTGTCCCCGTCATCAATTAACGAAGCTGCAAGCTTACCTATGTAGACCTTCTCTTTTAAATGCATAATTGATTTATCCGAAAAAGATGCTTCCTTTTCAATACGGTCCAGTGTTGCTCCGCCGTGTATACGTGTAAGAAAGCCGGATTCTTCAAGGTATGTCAAATCTCTTCTGATTGTTGCTTCACTGCTTTTCGTTATATCCACAAAATCAGAGACACTGCCGGAACCATAATTATTTAGAAAGTTTAAAATTAAATCATATCTTTTTTGTGTAAGCATCTCCATCACCAATTTAATTATATCATTGATAACAATCACATTCAATCATACTCAATCATTATTAGTCATAAATGATTAAAAATTCTAATAAAAAAGAATCTCCATAAATCAGGAGATTCTTAATAAATTATTGTTTTGATTTGGGTTTCCCCAAGATTTCACTGAATATGATACCATTTACAACTGCTCGTTGATCAAACGATAAATCACCTTTAGTTACACGGGTTCTCTTAGTCTGATTTCTTCTGTGAAGTTGTGTACGGTCATCTCCATATTCATAACGGACTTGATCTGCAACGTCTCTTCCGATGCCTGCAACCCTATTAGATTTTCTTGGGCCATCTTCACGACTATACCCCTCACTGTAAACCGCCTGTTTTGATTCAGTGGCACGTTTACTATGTTCTGTTTGATAACGGGGATTGTTTCTCTGGAAGTCACGCTTTTGTTTCTCAGGAGATTTCTGAAATTCTCTTATTTTCTTTTCAGCTTCCTGTTTTATCCGTTTTGAATTATTAGTTCCTTTATTACCGGTTGACCTCTCGGTTGTTGAAGGTCGTTCATCTGTACCCATGGCCTTCTCATATTCTTTGGTGAACTCTCTTTTTAAATCATCAAAAAATCCTCGAGGTCCAGATGATGAATCTTCACTATTTTCAGGCTGTCGCCTTCTCGGTGCGGAATTCCCACGACGCTCCATCTTACTTGGATCAATATTTCTCTTATCTTCATTTTTCTTGTTCGCATTACTCGCTACGACCGAATAAAGAATACCACCCACAATAATTAATAGTGGTAAAAGTTCCATAATATCACGACCTATTCTTCGTCTTCACGAGACGGATTAGTCATCTTGTTGATGGAGTCCCTCATATTAGTGTCTGCTTCAACGTTCTTAAGATTATAATAATCTTGAACACCGATATTTCCACTCTCCAACGCGCTTGCAAATGCAAGAGGTACTTTAGACTCTGCTTCTACAACTTTCGCTCTCATTTCTTCAACGCGTGCTTTCATTTCTTGTTCTTGTGCTACAGCCATTGCACGACGTTCTTCAGCTTTCGCCTGTGCAATATTCTTATCTGCAACTGCCTGCTCAGTCTGAAGATCTGCACCAATATTTTTACCGATGTCTACATCTGCAATATCAATGGAAAGAATTTCAAATGCTGTACCGGAATCAAGGCCTTTTGATAAAACAGTCTGGGAAATACTGTCCGGATTTTCAAGCACTTCCTTGTGACGTTGAGAAGAACCAATTGTAGAGATAACCCCTTCACCAACACGGGCAATAATTGTTTCTTCACCTGCACCACCGACAAGTCTTTCAATATTCGCTCGTACAGTAATACGTGCTTTTGCTTTTACTTCAATACCATCAACTGCAACACCAGCAATAAACGGTGTTTCAATTACTTTAGGGTTTACGCTCATTTGAACAGCTTCTAATACGTCACGACCTGCAAGGTCAATTGCCGCACAACGTTCAAATGTCAAATTAATGTCTGCACGTTGTGCAGCAATTAATGCATCTACAACCCTGTCAACATTACCACCTGCTAAAAAGTGGGCCTCAAGCTGATTCGTTTTCAGTTTAATACCCGCTTTATGTGCCTTAATCAGGGGCTCGATTACTCTTTTTGGTTTAACACGTCTCAGTCTCATACCAATCAGTGTGAATAAACCAACTTTAACTCCAGCTGCTACTGCAGAAATCCACAGTCCTACTGGAACAAAAGAAAGTAAGAATGCAAAAATGATGAGAACGATTACTATCAAAAATAATACAGTCAATGTTCCACCAGTAATAAACATTAAATCCATGTAGAATTCTCTCCTTTAATTAGACTTATTCTTCCACCGGTCTGACTACAATTCTAGTACCTTCAACAAAGATTATTTTAACTTCTACATTTCCGGCAATATAAAAGCCTTCTGCGACAGCATCAATGCGACGGTCGCCCAGCCGAATAGTACCAGATGGTCTAAGCGGGGTAATAGTCATTGCAGTTTGTCCCAATAATTCTGAGCGGTCATCAAATGATGTATAACCGGATTCTTTATCCGTTGAATCACTCAATATCAGGTTCCTGAAAAATGGAAGTTTTCCTTTTTTATTTTTTCTCACAAGTATCACCCACAATACAATCGCTATAGTTAAAACAAGAAGCAGGAAAATACTGTATAAAAGTATATTTCCACTGACTAAAAGTATACTGATCAAAATCAATACCAGTCCAAGTACACCTAAAAATGTGCCGAGTATAAAAAACTCTAAGATAATGAAAAGTGCACCAATGGCAAATAAAATCAAGCCGCTGATATTAAAACCCTCAGTTAACAAATGCCCTGCATAAAAAATGGTAATTGATGTAAAGGCAATTACACCAAATAAGTTAACGTTTGTTGAAAACAACTGTAGTACTATCCCGAGAAAGAACAGTGCCAATAATATAAAGGCAATCACAGGACTTGTAACAACATCACGGAATGTTGTGATAATGCTACCCATAATTAACATTTCTGTTAACGCCATGATAATCCCCTCCAATTTAATTATACATACTATTGCGTGAAAAATAAATAAAACAAGAAATATTATGAATAATAATTAGTTCGTGATATAACTATAAGCAGTTACTTGACCTTCTGTGTTAAATCACTTTTATCATCTGATTATTCTTAGCATATTTATTTATAATAACTTTAAAAGTCTATAAAAAAAGACAACACCTTTTTAGATGTTGTCTTCTATATTAAATTATCCGAGGGAGGTCGGATTATTTAAATTTACGCTTACGCGCTGCTTCAGATTTCTTCTTACGTTTCACGCTAGGCTTTTCATAATATTCTCTTTTACGAACTTCCTGAATCGTACCACTTTTAGAAACTGTACGCTTGAAACGGCGTAATGCATCTTCAATTGGTTCGTTCTTTCTAACAACTGTTTTAGACATTAATTTTCCCTCCCTCCGAATAAGCACAAGTAACATTAAACATAGAATTAACTATGTACTCACACATTATAATATAAGTCTTTTTTTCGGTCAACTTTATTTTAATAATCTTCTGTTGAAGTACCGCCTTCAATGATTGTTTTACCGCTTGATGCACCAATTCTTGTTGCTCCGCTGTCAATCATTCTCTGTGCATCCTCATATGAACGAACACCACCGCTTGCTTTAACACCCATTCCTTCACCAACAGTTAATCTCATTAGGGCGATATCTTCTACCTTTGCACCTTCTCCATTAAAACCAGTTGAAGTTTTAACAAAATCAGCACCACATTTTTTGGCAGTCTGACATGCTGTGACAATCTCATCACTCGTTAAAAGTGCTGTTTCAATAATTACTTTAACAAGCGCATCATTTCCAGCTGCATCACAAACTGCTTTAATATCATTATATAGATAGTCTGTATTGCCTGATTTTAATGCACCGATATTAATCACCATATCAATCTCGTCTGCACCATTCTGTATTGCATTAATTGTTTCAAAAGCTTTGACTTCCGGTGTTGATGCACCGTGTGGAAATCCAATCACAGTACATACTTTCACATCAGAGTCATTTAGTAAGTCACTTGCTGTAGATACCCAGCTCGGCTGAATACATACACTGAAAAAGTCAAATTCCTTGGCTTCCTCACATAATGCAAAAATATCATCCTGTGTAGATGCCGGTTTCAATAAAGTATGATCAATATACTTTGATAAATTCATTATGTTTCCCCCTGATTAAATAGTTCTTTCTAAATAAGCATAAGCTTTTACCATTGGTTTTTCCAGTACTCTTACGATTTCACCTTTATTTACCGGATAACCCGGTTCAGTGATTTTCACTTTAACAAGTTCTCCTGTCAGTGACTCATCTCCATCTACTTCCACTTTCAAATAATTATCGGAATGGCCGATGAGCTTGCCGTCTTTCATTTCTTCAGGAATAATTTCAAGTACATCATCCTCAAACTGTTCTGCATAAGACAATGCTAATTCATTATTTAATTTTAATAAACGCTGAACTCTTTCACTTTTAGTTTCATTGTCTATCTGATCAGTCATACGAGCAGCAGGTGTGCCTGTGCGGATTGAATAAGGAAAGACATGCAGTTCTGAAAAATGATGTTTTTTAATGAAATCAAATGTTTCCATAAATTCTTCTTCTGTCTCACCCGGGAAGCCAACAATCACATCACTTGTAATAGCGACATTCGGCATAATCTCTTTAAGTTTAATAATACGGGATTCAAAGAATTCCATTGTATATTTTCTGCGCATTCTTTTAAGTACAGTATCACTGCCGGATTGAATTGGAATATGAAGATGTCGGACAATTTTATTGGAATCATTGATAACATCAATGACTTCATCTGTCAGCTGACTCGCTTCTATACTGGAGATTCTCAAACGGTTCAAACCATCCACTTCTTCTAAATCTCTAAGGAGTTGTGCCAGATTATAATCTTTTAAGTCTTCGCCGTAACCGCCAGTATGAATACCTGTTAGAACAATTTCTTTATACCCTTCATCCACAAGTGTACTCGCCTGCTCAACGACTTTCTCAGGATCTCTGGAACGCATTAAACCACGAGCCCAGGGTATGATACAGAAAGTACAGAAATTATTACAGCCCTCTTGAATTTTCAAGGTTGCACGTGTACGGTCTGTAAAATATGGCACATCCATTTCTTCATATGTTCTTTTTTTCATAATGTTTTTTACACCATTAATCGGTTCACGTTCTTTATGATATTGATCAACATATGAAAGGAGTTTGTCTCTGTCTTCAGTCCCGATAATAATATCTACTCCAGGAATATCCATAATCTCTTTAGGAGAAGTTTGTGCATAACAACCGGTTACAGCAATCACCGCATCCGGATTTTGTCTGATTGCACGACGGATTACCTGACGGCTTTTCTTATCACCTGTATTGGTAACAGTACATGTATTAATAACAAATACATCCGCATTTTGCTCAAAATCTACACGTTCATATCCGTCATTCTTAAACACTTGCCACATCGCTTCAGTTTCATAATGATTTACTTTGCAGCCAAGCGTATGAAATGCAATTGTTCTATTATTCATAACATCAAATCTTTCCACTATAATTTAGTATTGATAACTTAAAATATGATAGCACTTTTAGACGCTTCATTCAATCTTCGAATATTAATTCACAACTGAAATAAACGATTTTGACGTGAAGTTTTCCAAATTTAGTCACATAATGAATTGGGTAGATAAGTATTATAAGCTATAGAAGGGAGGTGTGACATAACTGTGGAAACTCATATCGTACTCATGATAGTCACTGGTCTGATTATATCATCGTCACTTTTTTTAAATAAAAACAAAACACTCAAAATTATAGCAGGTACATTCAGCTGGATTATATTAATCCTGTATTTTGCAATTGAAAGAATTGTGATATATGCAGCAGTTAATTATAGTTTCCTTACACAGCCAATGAGTGATCTAGGAGTAACACACTGCGGTACTGATACATATGTACTTGCACCTTATGAAATATGCTCACCTTATCATCAGTTAATGAACTGGACTTTTTTTCTTACAGGGTTGTTCATATTTCTCGGTGCTGTTTTACTGCATTCAGTATGGTCAAAGTCCAAATCCAACACTTTCGCAACCATCTGTATCAGTATTTTTGGTATCAGTTATTTATTTTCAGGCCTCATCCCTGCTGACGTTAATTTAACCTGGCACACTCTTAGTGCTTTACCCGGCATGATTGTGCAGCTTCCCGCTATGATCATTGCCGCCAGAAGCATATACAAAACCAGCTATATTCTGTTTTTATGGACACTCTTGTGCCTCATTATCAACTTTCTTTCACTCACTCTTTTATCTTTACAGCCAATATTCGAAAATATTCCCGGCGGACTGTTCCAGCGTACACTTTACGGCTCAGTATTTTTATGGCTTACTGTCATTGGGATTTATGTGTTAAATAGAAATCAACATCAGTAACGTGACTTTTAAATACGTTTCTTATCCATCTGTAGGATGACAAGAAGGAATGTCTGTACACATAAAACTCCAAATAAAAATAAAATATGTGACGCAAACACAATTATTAGAATAAGTCCTGTGAAAATTACAGCAGAGATATTTGCAATGTGACCAAAAAAGTAAAATACTCTGTGTCTGTCTGACTTAATAATCACAAATATTAAGAAAGACAATATGATTAATGCCAAACCTGAACCCGCAAACCATAGTGATTCAAGTGTAAAATCCGTATATGTTAAAGGTGTTAGAGCAATATGCGCAATACCCATCAAAAATACCATAGTTAAAGTACAATACAGTAACTTAATCATTCAATCCCCTCTCACAAATGCAGTAATATTGTTTATTACATTATATATCATGAACATCAAGGTATATTCAGAATCACTGTCTAAGTACTATTAATAAGGATTTTCGGTTATGCTTATATGCTCTCCTAATTTTAATGAATTGGAATTATACCCATGACCAATCTTTTCTGTTTTAGCAATGGGCAGACTATTATCCATTAAAATATTTTGAATCAACTCTTCAACCGGATACTTATAATTCTCCTGATAGGATGTAAATGTGCCTAATAACAAACCTGAAATCCTGTCAAAATTATCTAAATTTTTTAATTGATGAAACATTGAGTATAAATTTTCTTCTCCACCGCCCATACTCTCTAAAAAGAGTATCTTATCTGTTAAATCGGGCATATAACGAGTACCTGCCAGTTTCAAAAAACATCTGATATTGCCGCCGATAACAATACCTTTCATTTCACTATCTTGAATAAACTTCCATGTTGTTTGATACATCTCATCAGAGCCTTCAAGAACAGAAGACTTAAACTTGTTAATCTGCCGGCCGCTCTTATCCCACAACAAGGTCAACACTTGAAATAATTCGACAGTCTGACCACTTTGACTAATCAAACTGTTGAGTACTGTTGTAACATCGCTGTAACCAAAAAATTTCTTTTTCTGATTTCGGATAAGCGAATAATCCAGGTTGTCCAAAACACTATTCGCTATATCTCCACCAGATATATCAAATATGGCATCTATTGTATTATCCGCATAATATTCATTCATGACCTTCGCTTTCTTCTCACCGTTAAAAAGCGTATTTTCTAATAATGTTGGGCTAAGTACAATGTCTAATCCTAATCTGCTTAAAACCTGTTTCATGTCATATACTTCCTGAATATTTTTCCTCGGGTTAGAATTCCCAACCAAAGCAACCTTATTTATATTATTCATATTAATAATCAGCACGTCCCCCTTTTGCTGGTTTCTCTACCACTTCAACCTGCAAAATTGTTCAATATCTGGTTTCGGATTTTCATACTATCCATCAGACTCATCGTTTTAAATTTGAGTATTCAGCAAAATTCAACCTAATTTATATGTAGTGCCTATTATACACCATACTCACTGAACCATTTAAAGACAAAAAGTAATCCAATGCAAAGAATAAGACTATTATTTTGAAAGCACTCTATCAGTCTGCTTGAAAATGTACCACAAAAAAGAAGCCTTAAGCATATCATTATAATACGCCTTGGCTCCTTGATTTTATATTAATCCATTATCAGGCTGACTGAAGCAAGAAAATATAGAGGCGCAGTTTCAGCCCTGAGAATCCGTGTGCCCAATCTGATTTTCGTAAAGTTTTCTGCTGTCTTTACTTCCTGCTCTGAGAATCCACCCTCCGGACCAAATATAAATGAGATTTGATTCTTATCCTTAAAATCGGTATAGTTTTTAAGAGATTTAGAAGCATCCCCTGCTAGACCTTCAAACGCAAAGAAAACATCAGAAGCTCTTTCAAACGAAACAGTCTCAAGTTTGCCTGAGAATTTTATTTCAGGTATTTTCAGACGCTTTGATTGTTCACTGGCTTCTTTAATAATTTTTTCATATCGTTCCAAACGTTTATTACGTTTTTTTCCATCTAATTTAACGATACTTCGGTCCGCTTCATAAATGATAAATTCATCCGCACCGAGCTCTGTCGCCTTCTGAATCATCCAATCAAATTTCTCACCTTTTAATAAAGGACAGACGATTGTCACTTTAAGCGGCAGTTCTGTATCTGTCATTTCTTCTGAGACCACCTGATACGCTATTGATTGATTCACATCAATCACACTGCATAAAAATAATTTTCTGTTTACATCCACAATCTCAAAAGTATCATCCTCTTGAAAGCGCATCACGTTCTTCATATGATGAAAGTCACTTGATTCCACTTGATGGTTTTCACCTGGAGATAATTGTTTATCTGTAAAATATCTCTGCATTTATGTCACACCTTTTCAGATAAAATTGCTGTCCAGCCATTCTCTTCTAAAACCTCTTTGATCTCAAACCCGGCTTTTTTTAGATGGCTGATGATTTCATCACGCTTTTCAACAATAATACCTGAGGCGATGAATAACCCGTTCTTATTCAAACGGTCATATGCATCATCAATCATTTCATCAATGATATGAGCAAGTATATTCGCGATAATGACATCGTAAGTGTCAACTTCATTTTTCAAAAGATCGCCTGTTTCCAATATAATATGCTCTGAACATTCATTGAGTTCGAAGTTTTCTCTTGCTACTTTCAATGATAATTCATCAATATCAGTGGCTTTTATACTGCGGGCACCCATCAAATGGCTGCCAATGGATAAAATACCTGAACCCGTACCTACATCAATAATTTTATGTTCCGGTTTTATTGTACTTTCAATAAATTTTAAACACATACTTGTTGTTGGATGATCGCCGGTACCAAAAGCCATACCGGGATCCAGTTTAATCAATTTATCATTTTTTGACGGTGTGTAGTCATTGAGTTCCCATGAAGGAACAATAACAAAATCTTTTGACACCCTGAAGCTGTGGAAATAATTTTTCCACTCGTTTTCCCAGTCGGACTCTTCAATTTCATTGTACATAATTTGAATGGATTCTTTTTCAATGAGATTCGATGCATCAATAAATGATTTAATCTGTGTTAGTTTATCCTCAACATCCACTGTTTCATCAAAGTACACTAAAATACGTATACCCTCTTCCGGATATTCATCAGGATTCAACCTGAATTTTTGTTCAAAATCATCGATGTTTTCTCTTAATAAATCGACTGAATATTCTATTGAGACACCTTTTGAAACAGTATTCAGAAATTCTGTGAGTATGTCTTCATTATCCACTTTGGTATATACTGATATTTCATGCCATTTCATCATCAATCACCCTTAAAGAATCTTTTTGTCCGATCCATGAAGCTTTGATGCTGCTCATTGATATTTTCTCCGCCGTGTTCAGCGAGTTTTCTAAACAATTCAGTTTCCTCTTCAGATAATTTAGTTGGTGTTACTACTTTAACTGTCACAAACTGATCACCGTATCCATAGCCATGAACATTTTTGACACCTTTTTCTTTCAAGCGGAATCTCTTGCCAGACTGTGTTCCCGCAGGGATTGTCAATACAACTTCTGCACTGATAGTCGGCACTTTTATTTCATCTCCAAGTGCTGCTTGAGCAAATGAAATCGGCAGTTCATAATGAATGTCATCTCCATCTCTTGTAAATCTGGAATCCGGCTTCACACGGAATACAATATATAAATCTCCTGCAGGTCCACCGTTTATTCCAGGTTCACCTTTACCTTGAAGACGAACCTGCTGACCATTATCTACACCTTCAGGAATCGTCACTTCGACATCTACCTCTTTTGTAACAGTACCGGCACCTCTACATTTATTACAAGGATCTTTAATTTCCTGCCCGGAACCACCACAAGTCGGACACGTTCTTTCAGTTTGAATACGGCCGAAAGGTGTATTCTGTTCAACTGCTACACGACCGGAGCCTGAACACATACTACATGTTGATTTAGAAGTACCTGGTTTTGCACCGTTACCATCACATACATCACATGATACTTCTTTTTTTATTTTAATTGTTTTTGTAGAACCAAATATTGCCTCATCAAAATTTATTGTCATAGTGTACTGAAGGTCATCACCTTTTTGAGGTGCGTTTGGATCCGGACGACGTCCGCCACCGAAGAATGAACTGAATACATCTTCAAATCCACCGAAACCGCCGGAGCCGCCAAAGCCTCCGCCACCTCCGCCGAATTGTTGGTTCATACCTTCATGACCAAATCTATCATACTGAGCACGTTTATCTTCATCAGATAATACTTCATAGGCTTCCGCAACTTCTTTAAATTTTGCATCCGCGCCTTCGTCCTGATTAATATCCGGGTGATATTTTTTTGATAATTTACGATATGCTTTTTTTATTTCATCTTTTGAAGCTCCTTTTTCGATCCCAAGGACTTCATAATAATCTCTTTTCGCCATTTACTATCGCCTCCAACTCTAAAATCATATCATTAAAAAAAGTCAAAGCCAAATCCATTGGCTTTGACTTTTTAATGACTCATTTTATTTTTTGTCGTCTTCATCTACTTCTTTATAGTCTGCATCTACAACATCGTCATCCTGTGATCCTGCTTCAGCTTCTCCGCCTTCTGCCTGCTGTTCCTGAGCCATCTGCTCATAAAGTTTCATTGATAAACCTTGGACAATCTGTTCAAGATTTTCTTTTTTCGCTTTAATGTCTTCAATGTCGGAACCTTCTAAAGCAGTTTTTAATTCTTCTTTCGCTGCTTCAGCTTTTTCTTTCTCATCTGCTTCAACTTTATCCCCTAACTCTTCGATTGTTTTATCAGTTGAGAATACTATTTGGTCTGCTTCGTTTCTAATATCCACTTCTTCACGGCGCTTTTTATCATCTTCTGCATTATCTTCTGCTTCTTTAACCATTCTGTCGATATCATCATCAGAAAGATTTGAAGAAGATTGGATTGTGATTTTCTGTTCTTTACCAGTACCCTGGTCTTTCGCAGTAACATTCACAATACCGTTTTTATCAATATCAAAAGTCACTTCGATTTGTGGTACACCGCGTGGTGCTGCCGGAATATCAGTTAACTGGAAACGGCCTAATGTTTTGTTGTCACTTGCCATTGGACGTTCACCTTGAAGTACATGAATATCTACTGCCGGTTGATTATCTGCAGCTGTAGAGAATACCTGTGACTTGCTTGTAGGGATAGTAGTGTTTCTTTCAATTAATACTGTAGAAACATTACCCATAGTCTCAATACCTAATGATAATGGTGTTACGTCAAGTAATACAACATCTTTAACATCACCGGATAATACACCGCCCTGGATTGCAGCACCCATCGCAACAACTTCATCTGGGTTTACGCTTCTGTTTGGCTCTTTACCGACTTCTTTAGTAATCGCATTTTGTACTGCAGGAATACGTGTAGATCCACCAACAAGAATTACTTCGTCGATTTCACTTTTATCTAGTCCTGAATCTTTGATTGCCTGACGTGTCGGCTCCATTGTACGTCTGACTAAACCACTAGTTAAATCTTCAAATTTAGCACGTGATAATGTTGTTTCCAAGTGTAATGGACCCGCTTCTCCTGCTGAGATAAATGGTAACGAGATTTGCGTAGAAGAAACACCTGATAAGTCTTTTTTCGCTTTTTCAGCTGCATCTTTTAAACGCTGCATTGCCATCTTATCATTGGAAAGGTCAATTCCATTTTCTTTTTTGAAAGTATCAACCAGGAAGTTAATGATGACTTCATCAAAGTCATCTCCACCAAGACGGTTGTCACCTGCAGTTGCAAGAACATCAAATACGCCGTCACCTAGTTCAAGAATAGATACGTCAAATGTACCGCCGCCAAGGTCAAATACTAATACTTTTTGATCTTGTTCCTGTTTATCAAGTCCGTATGCAAGTGCTGCTGCAGTCGGCTCGTTGATGATACGTTCAACTTCAAGACCGGCGATTTTACCCGCATCTTTTGTTGCCTGACGTTCAGAGTCATTGAAGTAAGCAGGTACTGTAACAACTGCTTTTTCAACTTTTTCCCCTAAATAACTTTCAGCTGTTTCTTTCAGGTTTTGTAAAATCATTGCTGAAATTTCCTGTGGTGTATATTCTTTATCTTCTACTTTTTCTGTATGTTCTGTACCCATATGTCTTTTAACAGACATGATTGTGTTCGGATTAGTGATTGCCTGACGTTTTGCCACTTCACCAACCTGACGTTCACCATTTTTAAATGCAACAACTGAAGGTGTTGTACGGTTACCTTCTGCATTTTGAATCACTTTTGCTTCTCCTGCTTCCAATACTGATACAACTGAGTTTGTTGTACCTAAGTCAATTCCAATTACTTTACTCATTAACATTTCCTCCATGCATATATTATATTATTTATATTTAAAAATTATTCGCTTACTTTCACCATTGAAGGCCTTAGTACACGATCCTTCAATTTATACCCTTTTTGAAATTCTTCAATCACAATACCTGAGTCTGCATCTGACGCTTCAGTCATTACAGCCTGGTGAAGCGTCGGATCAAACTCTTCTCCAACACTTTCAATTACTGTAATATCATGCTTGCCAAATGTGTTTAATAAGTCTTTATGGACCATTTCCACACCCTTTTTAATAGATATAAATGATTCAGAATCACCTTCAATAGATAATGCTCTTTCAAGATTATCCACAACAGGTAAAAGATTTTCAGCAAATTTTTGATCTCTGTATTTATTATTTAAATCAATTTCCTGCTTGTTTCTCCGTTTGAAATTTTCAAATTCAGCCAGTTGTTTTAAATTTTTCTCTTCTTCAGTATCCAACCGACTCTGTAAATCATCAATTTTTTTCTGGAGTTCAACTTCTGAATCCTCTGATATAACTTCTTCAGATGTTTCTTCCAATGCTTCTTCTTGTCCTGTATTTTCCGTTGAATCTTCAGAATCTGTTTCATCTTGAATGTCTTCCGACACTTCTTGTTCAACTTCTAAATCTTCCACTTTTTCATCAACTTTTTTGTTCGTCAAACGAGTCACTTCCTTTTACATCGTGATTTTTAATAGCATACAACAGTTTTATAATCTGTCTGTATCCCATGATTTCCGGACCGATAATCATTAAATTACCACTCAATCCAATATGCCTGAAGTTAGTGGTGATTACTGATATGGAATGATAATCTTCCGCTAAGTCATCACTTAAATACACTTCAACACCACTTAGATGGCTTTGATCTACTATTGATGATAATTGATTATTTTCTATCGCATCATAAAGCAGCTGCAGTGTATCAGCATCTGAGCTGATTTGGTGTATCAAATGATTAAATCCGGAATGACCGCTCACGACGGCCGGCCGGGTAATCTCCCTAAGCTCTACTGATATATCCATAATCAACTGTCTCATACTGTCTTTAGGATGAGGAATGTTTGCCATTGTATCAATCAAAGTCAACGACTGATTAACTACAGCCTGATTTAACAGGTTGCTTAAAAACTCAACTTCTTCTATTGTAATATCCGAAGGTAATGCCACAGGCACCTTTTTTATACGGCCTGTATCAAGTACCACTATCACCAATAAAAGATGTCCGCTAAGCGGTGTTAAATATAAAGCCTTAACGACTTCATCTTTGCCGGCAAGGGACACTTGAGTTAAGTGCTTCGTCATTTGACTGATTTCTTTAGCAATCTCCTGTGAAATAAGTCCGGGATCTGATGTTTCCTTGTAGTTCAATTGATAAGGCTCTCCATCTTTACCGTCAATTTTCCTGCTTAACATATCAATATAATATTTTAAGGCTTGACGAGTCGGGACCCTTCCTGCAGAAGCATGCGGCTTCGATAAAAAGCCTTCTGATTCCAACTTAGCCATATCATTTCTAACGGTTGCGCTCGAGATATCCAATGAATATTTCTCAAGTACATACTTAGAGCTAACCGGATTCATTGTTTTCAAAAAATCATCAACAATGTAAAATAAGATGATTTCCTGTCTGTTTGTGAGCATCGAGTTCACCTCATTAGCACTCTACGTTCCTAAGTGCTAATAATAATTTATCAAATTGGTCAAAGAATGTCAATGCTGAAGACTTACTTTTTTATATTATCTTTTTACAGCAGAAATCTGCTGAACACTTCATTTCCAACCATTCGTCCAAAGTGTGTTAAATATACATATTCCTCATTTTGCTTCAACCAGTTTTTCTGCTCTAACTCTTTAATTGCAGCCCCGTACACTGATTCAATACTTTGACCATATTTCATTTTGAACTTTCTCTTGTCCACGCCTCTATTCATTCTTAATCCTAAGAACATTTCCTCTTCCATACGATTTATGTCAGTGAGTTCAATAATCTCTTTCACTACACTGTTTGATTCATTCATTGAATTTATATAATGGTTTACCGGTTTAATATTATAATATCTTTTACCCGGCACATATCCGTGGCTGCCTGCACCCGCACCAAAGTAATAATCATTCTGCCAGTATGTTTTGTTATGCACAGATTCATATTTTTTTTCTGCAAAATTTGAAATTTCATACTGAGGATAACCAAGTGACTCCAGACCTTCCATCACATGTTTATATTTCTCTGCTTCTACTTCATCATTCTCAACTGACATTTTTCCCTGCTTAATTTTATTGTAAAAAACCGTATGCGGTTCTATGATCAATGAGTACCATGAAACGTGTTTCGGAGATATTGTTTCCACATGTGAAAGACTGTCTTTAATATCTTCCATTGTTTCACCCGGCAGATTATACATCAAATCGATGGAGTAATTTGTCAATCCAATTTTATTCAAATGATTAATACTATTATAAATATCCTCATACTGGTGGGTACGGCCGAGAACCTTCAATAATTTATTATTAAAAGTCTGGATACCAAGACTGATGCGATTTACGCCGTGTGCATTTAAAACATTTAATTTTTCTTCAGTCAATTCATCCGGATTTGCTTCAAAAGTAAATTCTTCCGTCACAATAAATTGCTGATTAATAAAATTCAATAATCTTTCAAGCTGAATCACTGTTAATGCTGTAGGGGTCCCGCCGCCGACAAATATCGTTTTAAAAGAACGTTCCTCTATCTGTGAAAGTTCTTTTATAAGCGCATCTATATACCCATCAACCGGTTGGTTTTTAATCAATACTTTATTAAAATCACAATACGTACAAATTCGGTTGCAGAATGGTATATGAATATATAAACTTTCCATTATTTATCTCCTAACAAGATATAAGCCACTAATATTAGTGGCTTATCTTTTAATCATCATCCATTTTAAGCACTGCAAGGAAAGCTTCCTGAGGAATCTCAACACTTCCGACAGCTTTCATTTTCTTCTTACCTTCTTTTTGCTTCTCCAAAAGTTTACGCTTACGGCTGATATCTCCACCATAACATTTCGACAGAACATTTTTCCCCATCGATTTAATATTTGTTCTGGAGACAATTTTCTGGCCGATTGCTGCCTGAACCGGCACCTCAAACTGCTGTCTAGGAATCAAAGTTTTTAACTTTTCGACAATTGATTTCCCGCGATCGTAAGCGAAATCTTTATGAACAATAACACTTAATGCGTCCACCTTTTCACCATTTAATAAAATATCCATCTTAACGAGCTTACTTTCTTTGTAGCCGATTAGTTCATAATCAAAAGATGCATATCCTTTAGTTTGCGATTTCAACTGGTCAAAGAAATCAAATACAATCTCCGATAACGGTATTTCATAAATAATGTTGACCCTGACATCATCAAGATAATCCATTGTGATGAAGTTACCGCGTTTTCTCTGACACAGCTCCATTACCGGACCGACAAAATCATTCGGAACCATTATAGTTGCTTTGACAAACGGCTCTTCAATTCGGTCTGTCTTTTGAGGATCCGGCATTTGAGCTGGATTATCCACCTGTATTTTACTGCCGTCCGTCATATATACTTCATAGATTACAGATGGTGCAGTCGCAATTAAGTCAATTCCAAATTCTCTTTCGATTCTTTCCTGTACTATCTCCATATGAAGAAGACCAAGAAAACCGGTTCTAAAACCAAATCCTAATGCCTGGGAGGTTTCCGGCTCGTATTGTAAAGAGGAATCATTCAGTTCCAGTTTTTCAAGAGCGTCCCTTAAATCATTATATTTTGCTGAATCAATAGGATACATCCCGCAGAAAACCATTGGATTCATTTTTTTATAACCTTCCAGCGGTTCTTCAGCCGGATTAGCAGCAAGAGTAATTGTATCACCGACTCTTGAATCACTAACATTTTTAATAGAGGCAACAATATAACCAACATCTCCAACTGCAAGTTCATCCACAGGCATCGGTTTCGGTGTATTAATTCCAACCTCGGTCACCTCAAATTCTTTACCTGTCGCCATCATCTTAATTCTTTCTCCAGGTTTCACTGCCCCTTCCATCACGCGTATAGAAGATATTACACCTTTATATGGGTCAAATACCGAGTCAAAAATTAATGCCTTCAGCGGTGCATCTATATCCCCTTCCGGTGGTGGAACGGTATCTACAATACGTTCTAAAATTTCCTCAATACCAATATTTGCTTTGGCTGAAGCAGGGATTACATCTTCTTTATCCAATCCGATTACATCTTCTACTTCCTGGGCTACCCTTTCAGGGTCGGCAGCAGGTAAATCAATTTTATTCATTACAGGTACAAGCTCTAGATCATTATCCAGTGCCAGATATACATTTGCGAGTGTCTGGGCTTCTATCCCCTGGGCCGCATCAACAACAAGCACTGCCCCTTCACAAGCAGCAAGAGACCTTGACACTTCATAAGTGAAATCGACATGTCCGGGAGTATCAATTAAGTGGAAAATATAATCTTTCCCGTCCTTAGCCGTATACTTCAAGCGCACAGCATTTAGTTTGATTGTAATTCCTCTTTCACGTTCCAAATCCATTGAATCCAACAGCTGAGCTTTCATATCTCTGCTTGCGACAGACTGGGTGTTTTCCAGAATACGGTCTGCGAGCGTCGATTTCCCATGATCAATATGGGCAATAATCGAGAAGTTCCTGATTCGTTCTTGTCGTGTCTTTCTTTCATTCTGCTTCATTTACGGTCCAACTTTCCTTTTACTCGAATGCTCATATTATAACAACTAGAAGATTTTTCTTCAATTCATTTTCTGCTTTATATTGCATCTACTGTACTCTTTTGGTACAATATTTCTTGTTGCAATAAAAGTTGTACAACTATCATTTGGAGGTGAACCTTATGCCTAATATTAAATCTGCAATCAAACGTGTTAAAACTAATCAAACTGCGCAGGAAGCAAATATTGCTCAAAAGAACAAAATGCGTACTGCAGTGAAGAGTGCTAAAACTGCTAAAGAAAACAATGCAGACAATGCAAGCGAATTAGAAAGTAAAGCAGTGAAACTTGTTGACAAAGCTGCTAAAAACAATTTAATTCATTCAAACAAAGCTGCTCGTGTTAAATCACAATTAATGTCTAAATAATAAAAAAACCTTCTTTAATTAAAGAAGGTTTTTTTATTTTATACTCCTAAATTTCAAGTAAAAACAATTCAAATAATGTATCCCTGTCCAGATAGCTTGATTTAAAACGGTAATCCATATCTCTACACTTTAATATTTTCTCTTCCAATACATCCTGTCTATATCTTCTTACGTCACGTGAAGCCAGTTTCACTCTATATGGGTGAACTTTTAGCTCACGCGCGATATAATCCTGCTGAAAACCTTCCTGCATTAGTAACTTCACCTGATAATACAATCTAAACTGACTAATGATTAAATGCAGCAGCTGCATCGGCTCTTCTTTTTGTAAAATGAGTTCCCGAACTAACTGTACAGCTTCTGATTTTCGGTTATTTAAAATTAATTCTGTCAATTTAAAAATATTCTGTTCTAAAGAGATGCTGACAATCGCTTCTACATCATCATTGGATATATAGTCATCCACGTAAAGCATTAATTTCTCAAGTTCATTTGTGACAGAAGTATAATCAACACCCGTCCTGTGAAGAAACAATTGGGCCGTTTCATCATTCATTGTAATATTTTCCTGATTCAATCGCTCTCTCATATATTTAAGAAGCTCCTGTTCAGTCATTTCACCAATTTCAGTTATTTCTCCAATCTTTTTAATCAATTTTGTTATTTTTTTTCGATTATCAAGCTGAGTATTGAAAACCTTAAAAATTACAAGGGTGTCATCATTTTTATTAGAAATATATTCAATCAGCAAATCAATATCATGTTCAACAGCACTTTTCACTCTGGCACCTGTAAACGAAAAAGTATCGTTTACAATCAATGCTTTTTTATCAGATAAAAACGGCAGGGTCTGCGCCTCTTCAATAATAGTCTCAATCGTTGATTCTTTATAATTTATTGTAATCAGATTGAAATCATCCGGCTCCCCGACATAATCTTTTGCGATTGATTTCCCCTTTTCATCTATGCGAATGACATTACTGCCATATATCAGTTGAATTAAATTCATTTTCCTACCACCTTTTAGAGCTAAATCTATTATAGCTTTTTTTAGAGATTTATCATATACTAGATTATGAGAAGTTAATGGGGGTTTTCGTATGAATAAATTCGAAAAACAAGTTCAATCAAAAAATAATGATGTAGTAGATGCGGGTCTCGCATTTGTAGTTGGTTTTGTCGGTTTAGCCGCAATATATATTATTGCCCAGGCTTTTGAAATCGTCAACAGACTCTGGTAATACTATTTACGGACGAATGATTATCTCATTCGTCTTTTTTTATACATTTTTTTGATTGCTCCGATAGCTTCCCTTCCATACACATGACACTTCCACGAATATTAAAACGTGCCATCCCATCATCTTGCGTACTGTAGATTATCGCTTCACCCACCCTCTCCATTACCTCAGAGTTAGGATGATTGTACCGGTTATCTACTCCAGCAGAAACTAATACAACATGGTAATCAACCGCATCAAGAAATTCACTGGTCGAAGATGAATTTGAACCGTGATGAGCAAGTTTTAAAACATCTGCTCTTACATCTGTATTATTTTTAATCATTTCAAGCTCCATTTCACTTGTCATATCTCCTGTCATTAAAAAACTGAACTGATTCATATTTATCCTGAGTATAATTGAATACTCATTGGAAGTATCAATGGAAGTATTATATTCATCATACAGATTTTCAAGTAAAATATTTCCGACTTTAAATTGTCTTACTGTATTTGAATCGATTATCTCTCCTTTAAAATTTTCAATCCCGGCCATCCAATCATCCAGCTTGGGATCATATCCGTTCACCATCAACTGATTAATGTTAATTTTTGACATGATATGTGCACTCTCACCGACATGGTCAATATCCATATGGGACAGTATCATTAAATCGATTTGATCAATGCCCTGCTCTTTCAAATAAGGCAGCACATTCTTTTCAGACTGCATAATGACAGCACCATCCATATAAAATCTTCCTCCCGTGTCAATCATCACCACTTTATCATTTATATGATCTTCAATAATAAACGCATCACCCTGACCGACATCCACCATCGCGACAGTAAAATCATCCGCTTGCAGTTTATTATTTAAATACACAATCATAACAAAAGAAATAATTAAAACCATCATTCTCTTATATTGATTTAACAATAACATCCTTGTTATTAGGTATGTCATTACAATCAATAATATAATGACTACTTCATTCATATTTCTAATTGGAAAGCGATGTTTAAATGAATCTCCTAAAAATAAAATTAAAACTTTAATCCAATGAAAAATAATCTGAAAAATGTCATTCAATAAAAATTGAATGTTTAACAGTGCAGCAATATTATAAATAATTACACTAGGAAATATTATAAAAGAAAAAAGAGGGACAAAAATTGAATTCATAACTATACCACTGACACTGATTTCATTAAATTGGATAATAACGATAATGATAGTGGATAATTCTGCAATAATCGTAATACCAAAAAGCTGCTTTATTGGAGAGACATGTTCAAAAAATGTTCGGGACAATAAAATAAAATATGTAGTAATATATGATAACTGGAAACCCGCGTGGTAGATAATCAACGGCTGATAAAATATCTGAATTAACGCTGATACAGATATTACTGTTAAATATGGTTTCTGTCGAAACATAGATGTCACAAGAAGAGTCACTGCCATAAATACAGCTCTAAATACACTCGGACTGAAGAAATTAAATAATAGGAACATAATCAAGAATAGGATTAAAAGCCATTTTATTGTTTGTATTGTCAAGCGTATCTTTTTAAATGCGAAAAATAAAAATCCTGTGATAAATGCAACATGTGTCCCTGATATAACATATAAATGATAAATACCCAGTTTTTGAAGTGCATCAAAAAACTGTGAATCGATATATGATTTATTACCAATTGAAAGGGTTATAATATCATACTTAAAGTCATGTTCAGTTCCGTTTAATATATTCTCAATGTAATAAAAGCGGAACTGATTAAGATGCATTTTTAAAGTAAGTTCATCTCCTTTGCACCCTTCAATTGCATCTCCATATATCCTGCCGTTTATACCGTTCATCAACAGTCTAAGCTGCTCATTTTTCTTAATGTAATTTCTTTCTGTACCAGGAAAATTGACCTTATAACCGCCTCGGCAGACATCACCTATAGAAAGAGAACTTTCAGAATATAGGTCATAATGACTATTCCCTGATTCAACAATATAGCTGATACTGTCACGGTAATATTTGTAGTCTACCACTTTAAATGTGTCAATAGACTCAGGCGGCTCTTCAAATATGATGTTGGATGCATGAAAAAAAGAAAATAGTACAGCAGCTGTACAAATGGGAATTACTATTTTATTAACCCTTCTTTTAACTGCAATTAACATAATAATGAACAAAAAAAATAAGCCCGACATTGGGCTTATCTTAAATAAAAATCCTGTAATTACAGACATCAGTAATAAGAAGCTAATCATGAAAAAGTCTCAAAGTAATCTGCAATTTTTCGTTTATCCAAATCAATACGTTCAAATTCAACACCTGTCTTATTTAGGAGATCGACAGCATATGGGTGGTTTTTGTAATCCTCGGCATAATATATATTTTTTATACCCGCCTGAATAATTGACTTCGTACAATGGACGCATGGAAAGTGAGTGACATAAATACTTGCCCCTTCTGTTGATACACCAAACTTTGAACATTGAAGTAAGGCATTAATTTCTGCATGTATCGTTCGGATACAGTGTCCGCCCTCAATGTAACAGCCGACATCAATACAATGATCCTCTCCGGAAACTGATCCATTGTACCCTCCTGCAATCACTCTGTTATCCTTAACTATTGTTGCGCCGACTTTTAATCTTTCACAAGTTGAGCGCAGCCTCAATAGATGACTCTGTGCTAAAAAATATTCGTGCCAATTGATACGCATCCTTCATCCCTGCTTTCTTTAGTCTATTGTGATATACGACTCAAGACTTTCAAATGTTTTCTCGCCTATACCTGTAATATTCATTAAGTCTTCTTTTTTCATAAATAATCCGTTAAGTTCCCTGTACTCAATAATCAATGCTGCCTTCTTTTCACCAATTCCATTTAATTTAGTCAAATCGGACATTGCTGCAGTATTGATGTTTACTGTTTCCTCATTGGAATCTCCATTACTGCCAGAGCCATAATCTACTTCCAGATCTTCACCTTCATACGGAACATAAATAACCATTTCATCATAAATCTTTTGTGATTGATTTACCGACATCAGATCTGATTTTGTTAATAACTCAGCCATATTCAGTACATTAATAACTCTCGCATCTTTCGCAAGTTCATAGACACCAGGTGATTTTACAGCACCTTTCACCTCAACAAAGACTGTTGATTGTATCTCTTCTTCCACATTAATTTCCTCTTCCGGTAAATTATCCAGCTCAATATCCACTGCTTCAATCACTTCGATATCACTACTTTGATTGAAAACTATATAAATAATCACTATTATTGAGACTAAAATTCCGCTGGAAATATACCACTTATATTGTTTTAGCCAATCCATTTAGCATCTCTCCTGAAAATACTTTATAACTATATATGGAGAAAAATTATGGATTTACTTTTTTATATTCAGATAAAATTTATTTATTTAAAAAAGCTTCACAATTTCTATTGTGAAGCTTTTTTAACAACATAAAAATTTCTGTCGGATAAATCATTAATGGAGTTATTAATATCAAAATCACTAAATGCAGCCACACATACAAGACCAGCTTCTTTTATCATATCCATTATATCGTTGTGAGCGTACGTGCGTTGGGTATAATGCTCATCATACCTTTCATAAGTCCCGTCGAAGTTTCTAATGAAAAATGTCATATCATGTGTCACAGTTAAAGGTATCTCTTCGCTAACAGCATGCCAGATATAAACCAGGTGTTCTGTTTCATCACTGTATGTCATATCCATGAAATCTTCATTCATTTTATAAACACTATGCACATCAAAAATGAATCTACCATTATCCTCTAAATGGTTAGAAATATTCTTTAGAGCAGATGTAAAAGCATTTTTGTCATCCAAATAGTTCATAACATCCACAGTCGCAGTAATCATTTCAAAGCGCTTTTCCAATTTGAAATCCAGCATATCTCCAACAGAGTATTCAATCGAAGGATTTTTAGATTGAGCCACATTAATCATAGTTTTAGAAATATCAATGCCTTTGATATTATTAAACATCAGCCGGTTTGTCAAAGCACCCGTACCACAGCCGATGTCTAGAACCGACTCTCTTTCTCCTTTAAAGTGGTGAATAATATCCAACCATAAATTATAAGGCATATCATAAGTCAATTCATCATAATACAAGCTTAACAACTCTTTATTGGATTTCAACATATTCACCATTAGTAAACAGCCGCTCTAAATTATAATACTCTCTCTCTGGTTTATAAAATACATGTATGATTACACTATTTAAGTCACAGAGCACCCATTTAGCATCTTTATAACCTTCAATCAACGGTTCAATATCATTGTCTCTTGCTACTTCCTTAATCTCGTCAGCTATGGCTTGTACTTGACGATCCGAATTACCATGACATATTAAATAATAATCACATACTGAGCTTGTCTCACTCACATCAAATTTCATTATATCTTCCGCATGCTTATCATCACATGCTTTAATCATTTTATTTAAAAGTTCTTCTGTAGACATTCAGTCACTCCTTAACCATATTATAATAATTATAGCATTCAATTGTATCCTGATAGATTGAACGATTTTTACTGATTAATTGCTTTAAATTCGATTTAGTAATTTCATAAACAGCCAAATCCAGTTTTTTCTGCTCAAATATAATTTTTCTGATTTTATCGACTCCAGGCTGTTCACGTTTCGGTTCAATATAATCTGCTACAAAAATTATCTTTTCAACAAGTGCCATATGAGCACGTCCTGTAGTATGACTTTTAATTGCCTGAAAAATTTCTTCATCATCAATACCGAATTGTTCTCTCGCTATAACTGCAGCAACAGGACCATGCAGTACTTCGCTTTTAAATTCCAATAGTCTTGGGTTTAACTTAAATCTTGTGACAATCTGATACATACTGCCAAGGTCATCATACTTGCAGTAATCATGTAATATACCAGCAAGGTAACATTTATTTTTATTGGCTTCAAAGATTTCAGCCATCTGAAGTGCTGTTTTCGCAACTCTTTTTGAATGTTTATAACGCTTTTCAGGAAGCTTTGTTTTAACAATTGCTTTTGCATCATTCTTATTCATACAAATTGTTCTCCTTTATATAACCGTGCACACTTTCTGGCAATAAATGACGGTATTCCAATTGGTTCTGAATATTATCACGTATATTTGATGAAGAGACTTCTATGACAGGCTGTCTGATATCAATAAAAGGCGCATGAATAGTAATATTTTCATCATTCCTTCTTAGAACAACAAAATGAATCATATCAAGTAATTTTTTATAATTATACCATTTATTGAAATTAATATATTGATCCGTTCCCATTATAAAATAGAGCTCATCCTCCGGATATTTTTCAAGAAGATATTCTACTGTATTAAATGTGTAACTGAGTTTGTCTTGAGCCAGTTCAAACGTATCAATTAAAAAATATTGATATGATTCAACTGCTGCCTGCAACATATGAAGCCGGTCTTTTGAGTTAGACGGCTGAGATTTATGGGGGGACTGTCGCGCCGGTATGAAAATAACTTTATCCAACGGCAATTTCTCTTTTACTTCAACAGCAGAAATAATATGTCCGATATGAACCGGATCAAAAGTCCCTCCAAAAATTCCTATTTTCATGATAATTCAATCTGTTTATGATTGACAGATTCTTTATAAAGAATGATTGTATGACCAATGATAGTAACAATTTGACTGCTGGTACGTTCACTGATTTCCTCAGCCATTTCATCTTTATCTTCAAGACAATTTTGAAGTACTGAAATTTTAATCAGTTCACGTTTTTCCAAAACATCTTTAATTTGTGAAATAAAGTTGTCACTCACTCCATTTTTGCCGATTTGAAAAATAGGTTTTAAATGATGCGCTTGTTTTTTTAATTGTTTGACTTCACTAGAAGTTAATTTTTTCATAATTTTTACCCTCCAAAATGAGATTTTAATGCCTGGTCAACTGCTTTATAGTCCCCATCTATTCCAGTCCATATTTTAAACGCATGCATCGCTTGATAAACAAGCATCGGCAGACCATTCATTATTTTATCCTGATTAAAATAAGTTAAAAATTTTGTTTTTTCAGGTTGATATATTAAATCAATACCAATGATTTTATCATTAATTTCCGGCAGGTCCAAATTCAATACTTCAAACAAATCTTCATCCTTTAATCCAACAGGCGTGGCATTGATAATTACATCGAACTGTATATCAGGTATTTTAAGAAGTGGCGTAAAATCATCTGTGATGAAACGCTCTAAACTCTCCTGCCTGCGTGCATAGATAAATACTTCATCACCTAAGTCCGCATGTGCACGATGGACTGCCTTAGCTGCACCACCTGCTCCAATAATTAATACTTTTCTTCTGATATCATTGAATTGATCCAGATAGGCATTTTTATAACCCGACACATCTGTATTATAGCCTTTGAGTCTGCCGTTATGAATATGGACAGTATTGACTGCACCAATTTTCTTTACATGCTCATCCGTATCATCAAGAAGCTCCATAATTTTTTCTTTATGCGGCACTGTGACATTCAAACCATTTAATTGGTTATTATCTACAAATTCACGTAACAGTTTCAAATCTTCAGGAATCACATGTAATGCCTGATAATGATAATCCAAATCCAAAGCATCAAAGTTTGCATGATGAATCAACGGAGACAGAGTGTGACTGATGGGATCACCAATGACTGCGAAATTCATAATTAAATACCTCCTTTGAAAATGGTCGGACGTATAGAAACATCAACACCGTCAGGAACAGTAACACATACTTCTGCACCACTTTGAACCGCGATAAATGCAAGACCGCTAATTAAAATATCACTGTCTTCTTCAACCATAAATGTCATCACTTTACCGTTATCTTTCAAAATTGGAAACGTTAATTCCGGCGGTGCCAAAAGTGTATTATAATGCTTTTCATAAAATTCATCTGCCCGCTCGAGCTTTGTTCTGTGAATGACTAAATGCTGGCCGGTATAAACGCTGAAACTATTCTTATTACCCTTAACATAATCTATTCTGGCAAGATTACTTATGAATAAGGTCTGGCCGGTATTCAATTGGAATGTTTTCGGCTTAATTTCCTTTGCTGGTGTAATATACTTTAAATCTCCTGACTCAACATAATGAGCCATTTGACTTGGTACGACAATGCCCGGTGTATCATATATAAAATGATTGTCATCAAGTGGAATATCAATTAAGTCCAGTGTTGTACCTGGAAAACGACTGGTTGTGATTACATTATCATCTCCACTACTCCGTTTAATTAATTGATTAATCAACGTGGATTTGCCTACATTGGTGGTCCCTACAACATAAACATCTTTATTTTCACTATATTTAGAAATGACTTCAACCAACTCATCCACACCGTCGTTTTTTAATGCACTCACCGCAATTGTTTCAACAGCAGTAATGCCCGCTTCTTTCAACATATGTTTTGCACGATGAATCAATCGACGTCTATTAGTGGATTTGGGAAGGAGATCAAGTTTATTAATCACCGCAATCACTGTCTTATCACCTACAATGCGATTAAACGAAGGTACAAGACTTCCATTAAAATCAAAAACATCAATCACTTTTACAATGGTTCCATTCGTCTCATATAACGAATTAAGCATTGTCAAAAAGTCTCCGGACTCAACATCTACATCCATTACTTCATTGTAATGCTTTAACCGGTAACATCTTTTACAAATAGCGTCTTCTTTTGTCAGACCGCTTTCAGGAATATATCCGGGCTGGTCTTTATCTGTTGACTGGAGCACCGCACCACAGCCAATACATTTTATCTCACTCACGCATTAATCCTCCTTATTTAATAAACCACGCTTATTAAAATAACGCATAATTCTTCTTTCAAGCCTTCTGTTCAAAAGTGTCGCAAAACCATCCTTATTTTTAACTGGAATTACAAGTATGCTTTTCATTTTTACCATGTTCGCACCGAAAATATCCGTCATCAATTGATCGCCAACCATCACTGTTTTATCAATATCTGCACCCATTACTTTTGCAGCACGCTTAAAATTTCTGGATAAAGGTTTTCTGGCACTGCATATATACTGATAATTATGAGGTTTACAGAACTTACCGACACGTCCATACTTACCATTTGATAAAATCATCACTTTAATTCCATGAGTATTTAATTCTTCAAACCAATTAATCACAACATCAGTCGCATCTGCTTCATCAAAAGCAACAAGTGTATTATCAAGGTCAGTCATAACAGTATCCACACCCAACTCTTTTAAGCGTTCAGGTGTGATAGCTTCAATATTTTCAACATAAGAAGTCGGTAAAAAATATTTTTGTAATAATTTCACTATCCGTACTCCTAATCAATTTTTATTTATATATTATCACAAAAGAAAAGCACCTTAACAATTTAAGGCGCTTTTCTTTTACTCGATAATTTCGTTATCTTCAGTTTCAGTCTCACTATAAATCAAATAACCTATTACAACCGTAACAATGATTGAAAGAATCATTAGTAATAGCATATGGTCCCCTCCAGATTTACAAATCCTTTACCAACAATTTTACAACTTCTGAGGAATTTACACAAGCTTTCTTCAAAAATTCATCATAAGTCATGTCTGCACTATCATCTGCCTTATCAGAAATAGAGCGTACAATTACAAATGGCGTGGAGAATTGATAACATGTCTGAGCAATACTAGCAGACTCCATATCCACAGCAAGTGCCTGTTTAAAATTACTGGTAATTTTTTTCTTTGATTCGCTGTCTGCAATGAACGAGTCACCACTAACCACAAGGCCAGTGTGTCCTTCAACACCTGATAGGGATTGTATCGCCCCAAGACTTTTTTTAGCCAGACCTTTGTCAGCAATATAATATCTCGGCATTCCCGGCACCTGGCCTAATACATAACCAAATTCCCTCGCATCAACATCATGATGAAGTACTTCGGATGAAACAACCATATCAGTTACATTCAGTTTATCTGATAAGCTGCCGGCTACTCCGGTATTAATAATATTGCGTACATCAAATCGTTCAATTAGCAATGCGGTAATCATACTTGAATTTACTTTACCGATGCCGCTTTCAACAAGAACTACATTCTTGCCATCAAGTGTACCGACAAATACTTCAACATGAGCAATATACTCAGTAGAAGTAATATCCATCCACTCCTTTAGGATATTAACTTCCGGTTTCATTGCACCGATAATACCAATAACATTGTTAGTCAATGGATACTATTTTCACTTTCATTTCATTGCCGTTAGGGAGCGGTACATTAATTTCATCTTTCAATTTTGCACCTAAAAGTGATGCTGCAATTGGAGATTCATTAGAAATCTTTCCTTCAAATGGATCTGCTTCTGCACTCCCCACAATTTGATACTGTTCTTTATCGCCGTCAGGAAGCTCAATAAATGTTACAGTTTTACCAATCTGTACGACATTATTGTTACTGCTGTCCTCAATAATTTTAGCATGACGAATCATATCTTCAATCTTAGTAATTTCCTGCTCAACAAATCCCTGCTCGTCTTTTGCCGCATCATATTCTGAGTTCTCGGATAAGTCGCCAAAACTTCTTGCGACTTTAATTTTTTCAACCACTTCTGGTCTCTTCACAGTAATTAACTGTTCTAACTCTTCTTGTAATTGTTCATAACCACTCTGTGTCATTGGAAATTCTTTTTGCATTTTAAAACCCTCCGTAAAACTTTTAATTAATTAGTGTTCTGATTTTAGTAGTAATTAAATCGATAGCGACATAGTTTTCGCCGCCTTCTGGAATAATGATATCACTGTGCCGCTTAGTCGGTTCAACAAACTGCAGATGCATCGGCCGGACTACGGATAAATACTGGTCAATCACCGACTCCATAGTTCTGCCCCGCTCATTAATATCCCGTCTCATTCTTCTCAATATCCGAATATCTGAATCTGTATCCACATATACTTTAACATCCATCATCTGACGCAGCTGTTCATTTTCAAGTGCAAAGATGCCTTCAATAATGATGACTTCTTTAGGCTCAACAGTAATCGTTTTGTCACTTCTTGTGTGTTCCGCATAATTATATGTGGGAATATCCACTGCTTCACGATTAGTCAACTGGTTAATATGAGTAATTAATAAATCGTTGTCAAAAGCAAAAGGATGATCATAATTAGTTTCTAGCCTTTCATCCATTGTTAAATGACTCTGGTCCTTATAATAATAATCTTGTTCAATCAATACGACACTATGTCCTTTAAGTGCATCCATCACCTTTCGAGTGACCGAAGTTTTACCTGACCCGGAACCGCCTGCAATACCAATAATTGTTGGTTTCCCCATTATTATGACCTACCCTTTTGTAATAATCAATAATCCATCGCCGACAGGTATAAAAGAAGTATCATGATGAGAATCTGCCAACTTTTGATTAAAATCATTTACTTTTTCTCTTAATTTTCGACGGTTTTTGTTTTCAAGATTCTCTTCAACAATCTGACCTCGTAAAAGTATGTTATCTACGATTACCAGTCCGCCTTTTTTAACATATTTACTGTATTTATCGAAGAAAAGCTGATTATTCCCTTTTGAGGCATCAATAAACAGTAAATCCAGTGTCTCTTCCTCAAGTTTCAGAGATGCCGTTTTAGCATCACCTAAAACTGCGTTCACTCTGTGCGAAACATTGAATTTCTCAAAGTAATATTGTGCTTTTTGATGTTTTTGTTCATCAATCTCCAAAGTAGTCAAATGAGAGTCAGGAAAAACAGATAAAAGGTGCAAGCCACTGTAACCAATAGCAGTGCCTATTTCCAAATAATTCTTCGCACCCGAAATTTTCAACAGATGTTTCAATACAGTTAAAGCATCGTTATCTATAATCGGAACATGATGGTCACGACCATACTGATGTACCTCCATAAAAGCTTCATTTTTTGTGTTTAACATTTCAATATAATTTTCGATATTCATCTAACTCACCATATACAAAAAATACAACTGATAACGAAAGTTATCAGTTGTTCTAACCATTATTGATATATTAGCATATCCCAACAATTTTGAAAAGTCTCTTTATTATTCCTGGTTATTGATATATTGCTCTCTATTTTCAATATGTTCTTCAAATGTTTCTGCAAAATGATTATTCCCCTCACTGTCAGCAAGGAAATAGTAATAATCTGTATCTGAAGGATTTAATGTACTTTGAATGGATTCAGAACCTGGTGAAGAAATTGGTCCAGGCGGCAGTCCGGTATTCAGATACGTATTATACGGATCTTCAACTTCTAAATCTTCAAATAATGTTCTTTCCTGATGTTCCCCGAGAGCATAAAGTACAGTCGGGTCTGTCTGCAGCGGCATCTCAGGATCTGACGCCAGACGATTAAAGAAAACACTCGCAATCATAGAACGATCTGCAAGAGATGTTGCTTCCATTTCAATTAATGAAGCAAAAGTTAAGAATTCATGGAAAGACTGGTCCTCCGGCTCTCCACCAAAATTCACCTGATAATCTTCAAGTGAATTATACACTTGGAAACTGTTTGACTGTGTTGCATCCAGCATCTGCCTTACAATATCTTCAACTGAAGGATCCTCCACCGTAATATCATAAGTTGCAGGGTATAAGTAACCTTCCAGCGGAAGTTTTACATCCTCATTCAGAATTTCATCTGTAAGCATATCAGGGTACTCTTCAATCATTTCTTCAACAAATTCTGTATCTTCCATTACTTCCATAAAGCGTGCAGCAGATACCGGTAAATCCTGTTCCAGCTGACCAGCAATCTGATCAATAGAATAACCTTCCGGAATAGTCACCCTGTGCAGTACCTCCTGATAAACAGTACCGGATTCAAGTGTACGTGCGATCTGTTCAAAATTCATTGAAGGTGATAATTCATAATCTCCCGCCTGATAATCTGAAATACTATTCACCTGCAGGTAAACTTGAAACATAGTGCCACTACTTATAATACCGTTTTCTTCCAATATATCCCCGATTTCACCACTGCCGGAACCAGGTGAAATGGAAACCTCAATCATTTCAGTTGAATCTTCATCAAGGGGTTCACTCGATGATGAAACATATAAGTATACGGCTATACCGCCGATAATGATAACCAAGGAAAGAATGCCTATTATAAATAACGATAAATAAGACGAGACACTTTTAGAAAATCGAATGTCATCAGATTTAGCCATTAATATACTCCTGTTCTTATTAAAGAAGCTTCCAATACCTCTTATTGGAAGCTTCTTCTGAAAATAAATTTTTACTCTTCAGGTTCATCCATTTGAGTATTTACTACCTCTTCAATCATGTCCCATTCTTCATCCGTTTCGACCGGTAAGAATTTACCGCCCTCGCCGTCTTCGTCCGGAACATTAATCATCGGAATCAATTCTATATCTTCATCATCGTCACTAAAGTTCCCTTCTTCAGCTAAGATAATATAATCTTTACCAAATTCGGGATGGTGAAACTCAAGCATCTTACGATACAAGACCTCGTTGCCTTCTTCATCATATAGAGTCAGTAACTCTTCTTCAGAGTTAAATTCCATCTCTTGTGTCATTAGTTATTCTCCTTTAGCCGGATTATCTAGATATCCTTGTAGTATAAAAACAGCTGCCATTTTATCGATAACTGCTTTTCTTTTTTTGCGTGATACATCCGCTTCCAGCAGAGTACGTTCCGCACCCATGGTACTTAAGCGTTCATCCCACAATTTAATTTTAACATTTGGGAGATGTTTCGCAAGTAATTCACTGTATTCAATCGAGCGTTCACCGCTTTCACCGATAGAATTGTTCATGTTTTTGGGCAGACCGATAATAATTGTTTTCACACCATGTTCAGAAACGACTTTCTCAATCTCATTGAAACCGTAATTCCCATTGTTATAATCTATTTTTAAAGTCGTGATGCCCTGGGCTGTCCAGCCGAAAGCATCACTGACTGCAACACCTACTGTTTTAGTGCCGACATCAAGCCCTAAAATTTTATCCATTTATCTCACGTTCAATATAAGTTCTGACAAGTACTTCCATAATTTCATCACGGTCCACATGACGAATCTGGTTACGTGCTTCATTATTACGAGGAATATATGCAGGGTCCCCACTCTGCAGATACCCAACTAATTGATTAATCGGCTCATATTCTCTTTCTTCCAGTGTGTGATATACATTTGTCAGAATCTCTTTAACATGCTGTGCACGAGAGTCTTCAACGTTAAACTTCATAGTCTCATCAAAACGTCCCAAGAAAAGCACTCCAATCTACCTGATATTTGAATCTCATTATATCATCTAATAGATGTAATCAGTTACTTTTTAATGTACTCTTCAACAAATTGTAATGCATTTGTTAAATTAGCAGGATTTGTACCGCCACCTTGAGCCATATCCGGACGACCGCCGCCTCTTCCGTCAACCCGTTCTGCCATAGCCTTCATAATTTCTCCTGCTTTGTATTCAGAAGTTAATTCCTTTGGAACAGTGACTACGAGAGAAACTTTACCGTCATTAACAGATCCAAGCGCAATCACAGAATCCTGATGTTTAGATTTAATGTCGTCCATCACACTGCGAAGTTCTTTCGCATTATCTACAGTCACTTCCTGTGCAATGACTTTAATTCCATTAATGTCCTTAACATTAACGCTTGATAACTTATCCTGCTGCAGTGCCGATTTCAAATTTTTGTTATCTTCTTTCAGTTCTTTTAACTCATCCAGAAGTTGATCCAGTCTGCGGTCTATATTTTCTTCTTTAGACCTTAACTTTCTTGAAATGCTTTGAATATGAGCATCTTTTTCCTGGTAATACTCCACAGCATACTTACTGGTCACTGCCTCAATACGTCTAATACCTGCACCGATTCCTGATTCAGAAACAATTTTGAATACACCGATATCACTCGTGTTGCGTACATGAATTCCACCGCACAATTCAACTGAATAGCCTTCAATATCCACCACGCGGACAATATTACCGTATTTTTCCCCAAACAATGCCATAGCGCCTTTTTCCTTGGCCTGATCAATCGGCATTTCCTCAATCACGACGTTCAAACTTTTAAATATCTTTTCATTCACAATCTGTTCGATTTGTTCAATTTCTTCAGCATTAAGCGGTTCTAGATGGGAAAAGTCAAAACGCAGACGCCCCGCTTCAACGAGAGATCCTGCCTGATTTGCATGCTCTCCGATAGTATCTTTCAATGCCTGGTGCATCAAATGAGTTGCCGTATGATTTTTAATAATAAAGCGACGCGACTCCTCATCCACTTCCAAATGATATTTTTTACCGCATTCTACAACTCCGGAGACTAATTTAGCCACATGTACATTCTGATTATTTGGTGCTTTATATACTGATTGTACTTCAAGTTCAACACCGTCAGCTTTAATTATACCCGTATCCGCAATTTGACCGCCGCTGACCGCATAAAATGGTGTTTTATCAAAAACCAGCTCAATAAATTCTTCTCCGTCATAAGACGTTACTCTCTCATTATTATTAACAATCAGCAGTAACTCTGCTTCTTCTTTAGTGTTGTCATAACCTGTAAATACACTTTTCTCTGTAAAATTTGAAAGGGTCTCTGATTGAACCTGCATTGACTCACTTCTTTTACGTGAATTTCTTGCACGCTCTCTCTGAATTTTCATTGACTCTATAAATCCGTCTTCATCCACTTTTAGTCCGTCGTTCTCTGCGTATTCCTTTGTCAGTTCATACGGGAATCCGTAAGTATCATAAAGCTTAAACGCATCTTCCCCACTGATAATCTGCGTCGAATTTTTCACTGCATCACGCAGCCCTTCATAAATGCGGATACCTTCATCAAGTGTAATCAGGAAACGCTCTTCCTCTCTTTTTACAATATCCTGAATGAAATCCTTACGCTCCTTAACATTAGGATAAAACTCTTCCATAATACCGGAAACTGTATCCACCAGCTGGTACATAAATGCAGAATCAATGCCGAGCTCTTTTGAAAAACGAACTGCACGGCGGAGCAGACGTCTTAAAACATACCCTCTGCCTTCATTGGATGGCAGTGCACCATCTGCGACTGCAAAACTTACAGTACGAATATGGTCACTAATCACTTTAAATGCAACATCCTGTGCTTCGTTTTCACCATATTTTTTTCCCGAAACTGATTCAATATTACGCAGAATCGGTGTAAATAAATCTGTATCAAAGTTTGTACGAACGTCCTGCATGACACTTGCCATACGTTCGAGTCCCATGCCCGTATCAATGTTTTTCTTAGGAAGCGGTGTATACGTGCCATCCTGGTTATGGTTAAACTCACTGAAAACCAGGTTCCAGATTTCGAGATAACGTTCGTTTTCTCCACCAGGATACATCTCTTCTGCCGGATCGCCTTCAGCATACTTCTCACCACGATCATAAAAGATTTCACTGTTCGGTCCGCACGGTCCTTCACCAATATCCCAGAAGTTCCCTTCGATTCTGATAATCCTGTCTTCTGATAATCCAATAACATCTGTCCATAAATTAAAAGCTTCCTCATCTTCAGGGTGAATCGTTACATATAACCGGTCCGAATCAAACCCAATCCATTCATCACTGGTTAAAAATTCCCATGCCAGTTCAATTGCTTCTCTTTTAAAATAGTCACCGATTGAGAAATTTCCAAGCATCTCAAAAAACGTATGATGTCTGGCTGTAAAACCGACATTTTCAATATCATTTGTACGAATAGATTTCTGAGCATTCACAATTCTCGGGTTTTCTGGAATTACACGTCCATCAAAATACTTTTTTAAAGTCGCAACACCCGAATTAATCCATAATAAAGAATCATCATCAATCGGCACCAATGGTGCACTTGGCTCTACCATATGATTCTTTGATTTAAAAAAGTCCAAATATAATTGTCGAATTTCATTACCTGTTAACTGCTTCATTATTTCACTCCTCTATAAAATAAAAAAACGTCCCTATTTATAATAAATAGGGACGGATATTTCCGCGGTACCACCCATGTTACGGCAAAGCCGTCACTTTAGTGTCTTAAAATTAACCGGAAAACAGCACAAATACAGTTGTGTCATTGTTTTCACCGGCCACAATGTCTCTATAAGCTACATACTGTATTCTTAAAAATTCCGAAATATTAAAGTTATTTTTGATTATATTGATTATTAAACATAAAGTCAATTAAAATCGTAAGGTGTTTTCTCAACACCAATCATCGCAGGAATTTGATACATGACTGCCTCAGTCAGATGATCAATTCTGCTTTCAATTTTCTCAATACTTTCTTTTTCGATTTGAAATTTATCTTTTAGAAACGTTTTTAAAGTTGTATCCCGTTTGATTCCTTCACGGTTTAAAGCATCATAAAATGCATTCTGATCACCGCAGAGTATAAGAGATTCCTTGGCACGGGTAATTCCGGTGTAGACTATATTTTTAATCAACATCCGCTTATAGCTGTTTACAACCGGCATAATTACAATCGGGTATTCGCTCCCCTGCGCTTTATGGATACTTGTACAGTAAGCATGGGAAAGTTCCATCAAATCTTTTCTCTCGTAGGTGATATGAATACCGTCATAATCCACATTAATCATATCCTTCTCCGCACCGTCTTCTTCTTTTAAAAATATATTATCAATAATACCTCCGTCACCATTAAAGATATTATCTTCTCTCCGGTTGACCAGTTGAATGACTTTGTCGCCTTCTCTGAATATTGTCTCGCCGATGGTTAATTCTCTTTTATCTTCATCTTCCGGGTTAAGAATGCTCTGAAGAATCTGATTTAATTTAATAATTCCGGCATTTCCGCGGTAAATCGGTGCCAGAACTTGAATGTCACGCATATCATAGCCTTTATTAACCGCTTTTTTTACAATATTATCTACGAGCTCTGCTATTTGGTCCACACGCGCAGGAATAAATACTCTGTCTCTGTATTTTAGGGTAATATCGATGGACGCACCTTCTTTTATTTCATGTGCAAGACGAATAATTGAAGACCCTTCCCCCTGTCTGTATATCGTATCGAGTTCTGTGACTTCAAGTGCACCGGACTCAATTAAATCTTTAAATACTGTGCCCGGCCCGACTGAAGGGAGCTGATCTTTATCTCCCACAAATACCAACTTCGTATGAGAAGGAACGTTTCTTAAAAATTGATAAAACAGCCATGTATCAACCATGGACATTTCATCAATAATGATTAAATCGGCATCAAGGTCTGCATCGATTAATTCATCTTTTTCAGTGTCCTGCCCCCATCCAATCAACCGGTGAATAGTTGATGCTCCGATACCACTTGTCTCACTGAGACGTTTCGACGCGCGTCCGGTCGGTGCAATCAGCTTAATCGGATATTTTTCTTCCTCATACTCATCTAAATCCTTAAGGTCAAACAATTCATGATATGCATTGATAATCCCTTTAACAATCGTTGTTTTCCCTGTTCCCGGTCCGCCTGTAATAATAGAAACCTTCTCGTTTAAAGCATGATGAACCGCTGTCTTCTGCTTTTGGTTGTACTCAATATCAAATAAAGACTCCAAATCTTCAATCGCAGTATTGATGTTCTCTTCACTGATTGAATCCTCGTAAGGATTATTCACCAGCCTGAATATTTCATCTGCTGCCTTATACTCAGAATAAAATAAAGTCGGCAGATATATTTTCCCGTCAACAGAAATAAGCTTTTCATCATGTTCCAATTCGGTAATAATTTCTTTAATATTCTCTTCAGTAAAGTATGACGTCCCAGGTGAATTCAATAATTCAAAGACACGATATAAAACATCATCAATATATAAGAAGGTGTGTCCTTCAGACATTGTCACTTCATCTACAATATACAGAACCCCTGCATAGAGTCTCTTTTTATCATTCAACTCAATGCCGGACTGCACAGCAATCTTATCAGCTGTTTTAAACCCGATACCGTCAATATCTGTGACTAAACTGTAGGGTGATTCTTCTAATATTCTTAATGTATCATCACCATAATATTTAATGATTTTTGCACTCATACTGGCACCGAAGCCGATATCATTCAAACGGATAATAATTTTTTCAGTCTTTTGATTTTCTAGAATCGTATGATAAATCATATCCACTTTTGAACGTGAAAGACCATCTACTGCTTTTAACGCATTCTTATTATCTGCAATAATTTCAAGTGTGTTTGAACCGAGTGTTTTAACAATTCTTTCAGCTGTTTTCTTACCAATACCGTGAAACACATCGCTCGATAAGTAATTGATGATACCATCATCTGTCTTCGGCAGCTCATGCTTGAAAGCAGATGCTTGAAACTGCTCACCGTAGCGCTGATGTTCTGTGATGGTTCCGGTAAAGCGATAAGTGTCAGATTCACTGATTTCATGGAAATACCCTGTAACAATGGTTTCACCCGTAAAATGTGAATTGGTTTCATTCACCAGTACTTTCAGTACATGAAAACGTGTCTTTTCACTCAGGAAAATGACACGTTCCACTTCACCGATTAAATACAGTTCATCATAAATGGATGACTGTGACATAAATTTCACCGCCTAAATACTTATCCCTCTAAGTTCTTAATTGCATGGTGTGCCAAGTGATGGGAGGGCTGTATATCCACAGCATCTTTAAACAGTTTAAGTGCACCCTCTTTATCATCATTAGTCATCAGTTTAACAAGCCCTAAATTATAAGAAGCATCTGCATGTGGTTCTTTTTTCAATACATTTTCAAGCAGTTTTTCCGCCTGATTATAAAGAGACAGCTGACAGCATAACAGACCATATTGAAACATAATATCCTTATCTCCGGGCTTTTCCTTATGTGCCACTTCATAAAACTGAAGTGCACGTCTTTTGTCATCTAAATGTGTATAGGATAGCGCCAGCATAAAATTCAAATCCGGGTCTTCAGGATTCCTCGAATAGGCAATCAAGTACAGTCGTACCGCTTCCTGATAACGTTCATTATCAAAATAAATGTTGGCAAGCGCGTAATATGCACTGGTGCTGGAAGCATTGAGTGTAATAGCTTTTTGCAGAAACTTCTCTGCTTCCTCATCTTTTCCAACCCTGTGTAGTAAATTACCGCCGTTAATGTAATGCACTTCTTCATCCGGTTCTTCTTCTACTGCCTGAAATATCAACTCAAGTGCTTTCTCGTAGTCTCCATCTTTAATTGCTGCTTCATAAACTAGGCTCATCCTAAATACTCCAATTCTTTTTCACCGTTATAAACTGTTTCAATCGTTGCGCCGCCGAGGCAGACTTCACCATCGTAAAATACGACCGCCTGTCCGGGAGTCACTGCACGTGCTTTATCTTTAAAAACAACATCTAATGTACCGTCTGCCATTTTACTGACAGTGACCGGCACATCACCCTGCCGGTATCTAAATTTTGCTGTACAGTCAAAAACATCCGCTGTTTCATTAATAAAATTCACATCGGAAGCTGTAAGACGTGTAGATTCAAGTGCTTCATTGTCATAACCGGACACAACATATAACTCATTTGTGTCCAGGTTTTTACCTGCCACAAAATACGGGCCGCCGTCACCACCAATACCGAGACCTTGTCTTTGACCGATAGTGTAATACATTAGGCCATCATGCCCACCTTTATCCTCACCGGTATCCATATTAATCATCCGACCCGGATTAGCAGGTAAATAACCGCTTAAAAATGTTTTAAAATCCCTTTCGCCGATAAAACAAATGCCGGTTGAATCTTTCTTATCTTTTGTTGCCAGGTCATATTTATGAGCCAGGGCTCTGACTTCTTTTTTCTCCAAATGACCAAGTGGGAACATCACTTTTGACAACTGGTCCTTTGACAACTGATTTAAAAAGTATGTCTGATCTTTATTATTATCAATACCCCGAAGCATCTCTACCTTACCATTATCATGATTCATTCTTGCATAGTGGCCGGTCGCAACATAATCCGCACCCAGTTTCATCGCATGTTCCAAAAATGCTTTAAACTTAATTTCTTTATTACACATTACATCCGGATTTGGTGTACGACCTTTTTCATACTCTTCAAGAAAATATCTAAACACTCTGTCATAATATTCTTTCTCAAAGTTTACAGAGTAATATGGAATACCAATCTGCTCTGCGACCAATCTGACATCCTCATAGTCTTCTGTCGCAGTACATACTCCAAATTCATCTGTATCATCCCAGTTTTTCATAAAAATTCCGATTACGTTATATCCTTGTTCTTTTAAAAGTTGTGCGGTAACTGAAGAATCTACACCTCCACTCATACCAACAACAACGGTTGTTTTTGAACGATCCATATCCAAACTCCTTTCAATTCTAAATCATTTTATTTTCATATAGTCTTGTGTAAATTTCTTTTAATGATGATACAACATGCTCAATATCCGATTTATCCATCAAATGTGAAAAACTAAATCGAATGGAATGACCTGCACGTTCTTCATCATACATTGCTTCAATCACGTGTGACGGCTGAACTGTTCCTGCATGGCAGGCAGACCCACCTGAAGCATATATCCCTGCCATATCCAGTGCAGTCAGAAGAAATTCTGATGCCGACCATGAAAAGTGCAGGTTAATAATATGGCTGGCCATTTGATTTACATCACCATTCACTTCAAACGGTATTTCTGCATCTGTCAACTCCGTTAAAAACTGTTCTTTCAGTTCCATCTCTTTTAACGTCCGGTCTTCAAGATTGTCACGCACTTGCATCATCGCAGTTGCAAACCCTGCTGTCCAGGCGGTGTTTTCTGTACCCGCCCGTCTGGACTTTTCCTGTTCACCGCCAGTAATGAAAGGTTTTAAGTGAATTCCTGTACGCTGGTATAATGCACCGACACCTTTTGGTCCGTATATTTTATGGGCACTGAGGGAGAGGAAATCCACTTCCAAGTCATTTACATCTAAAGCCATGTGGCCTGCCGCCTGCACTGCATCTACATGAAAATAAGCCGGGTGGTCTTGTAAAGTCTCCTGAATATCATAAATCGGCTGCACAATTCCAGTCTCATTATTCACAAGTACAATTGAAACCAGTGCAGTTTTCTCATTCAAGGACGCCTTTAATTCATCAATATCGATTAAACCTGACTCATCTACATTTAAATATGTGGCTGTACACTCACCATCCGCTTCAAGTGCTTCTACAGTGTTTAATACCGAGGCGTGTTCAATCTTCGTCGTAATGATATGGGGCTTATCCTTTTGTGCCGCAATTCCCCTGATAACCATATTATTGGCTTCAGTGGCACTTCCAGTAATAATCATTTCTTCAGGTTTTGCATGAATGACGGATGCAATGTCACGTCTGTTTTTTTCGAATTGTGACTTTGCAGCCTTTCCTACTTGATGAATACTTGAAGGATTACCATAAACCTCTGACGTATTTAACAGTGCTTCCAATACTTCTTTATCAATTGGCGTCGTCGCTGCATAATCCACATACACTGACACGATACTCACCTGCTTTTCTCTTCTTTACATCATTAGATTTTAACACGAATTCCTTTCCTTTTATACTTTTTAAGATCAATCATTAGATTTTATTAAGGGCAATCGATACAATTTACATAGGAATTATTGATGGAGGAATACAAATGGCTAAACAACTCAACATTTCAGTTTTAAATTTAGTGCCTGTCAGACAAGGCAAAGATGCAACAGGTGCAATTGAAGATATGATTACGCTCGCACGTCACGTAGACAATTCAAGTTACCAGCGTTACTGGATTTCGGAACACCACAATATGAAAACTCTCGCATCAAGTGCAACACGGTTACTCATCCAGCACACGCTTCAACATACAGAGAATATTCGTGTTGGAAGCGGCGGCGTCATGCTGCCGAACCATTCACCGCTCATTGTTGCAGAAGAATTCGGTACTATGAAAGCAATTCATGGTGACCGTCTCGATATCGGACTCGGACGTGCACCAGGAACAGATATGCAGACTGCCGGAGCCATCCGGAGAAATAACCATGATGGTGTTTTTTCATTTTCAAATGAGATTGAAGAACTTCAAAGGTACTTATCTGATTACCCCGGTCATGTGATTGCTTATCCTGGAATCAGTTCAAAAATCCCTGTTTATGTGCTCGGTTCATCTACTGACTCTGCTTATGTGGCAGCAAAGCTAGGACTGCCGTATGCATTTGCTGCGCATTTTGCTCCCACACACATGGAAGAGGCTTTTAAAATTTATGAGCGTGAATTTGAACCCAGTAAACAACTTGAAAAGCCTTATAAAATGGCGAGCCTAAATGTAATTTGTGCAGATACAAATGAAGAAGCAGAAACACTCAAAACTACACATTATTTTAATATCCTGAATTTAATCAGAAACGAAAGAAAACAGCTTCGTCCGCCTGTAGAGTCAATGAAGGATGAGTGGAATGAAAGAGAAGAGTATGCAGTTAAAACACAGTTTCCAGTTGCCTTCTCCGGAGACGAAGATAAAGCACTGGAAGAGCTTCGTAGATTCCAGCAGCAGTTTAATGTAGATGAAGTCATGGCTGTATCCTATATTTATAATATGGATGCACTTAAGAAATCCTATGATATTTTTGAGAAAGTTGTTGAGCGATATAATCAATGAAATCTGTATAACTAAAAGGACGCCTGAATTCAGGCGTCCTTTTAGTTATACAGACACTGCCCCAGTGAAGTGACCGTTTCATTTTTATTTAACGTACAGAGAAATCTTTTCATGAATCACTTCATCAACTGACTGTAAGGCTTCAAAGATTATATCTTGTTTATCTGTACTGCATACAGTCAATACACTGGGCCCTGCGCCACTGATTGTGGTGGCATAAGCACCATTCTGTAATGCAACATGCTTAATATCATTGAACTCACGAATTAAAGGCTGACGGAATGGTTCATGAAACCTGTCCCGCATCATTAACTCGCCCATATCTGGATAATCCCGGTTAACAAGTGCCATCAACATCACGTTATTCAAAGCATTCTGGCTGACAGCGACTGATTTATGATAATCTGCCGGCAGTCTTTTTCTTGCTTCCTCTGTATTAATCTCATAGTGCGGTACTGAAACAATGAAACTTAAATCAGCATCAGTCAGAGTCTGATAGAACAGTTCTCCACCTTCAAAATAGCCGACAAAAATGCCGCTTGTAATACATGGTCCGATATTATCCGGATGACCTTCGATATTACATCCAAGCATGACTTTATCATGTTCACTTAAATGGAGTTCACAATAATGGTTCGCAAGTTCAATCCCCGCAACAATTGCAGAAGAGGAACTGCCAAGCCCGTGGGACAGTGGAATTTCGCTGTCCATTTTTAAATGAAGGGCTGGCAGTGTTTTACCGAATAATTTCGCAGTATGAATCGCAGTTTCCAAAACAAGATTTTTTTCATCAATCGGTAAGACTTTTAATTCATCCTTCAGCATTTCGATTGAAAAAACACTGCTTTCCACTGACTCGACAGTGAGAAATTTATTCACTGCAAGTCCCATGGAATCAAAACCGGGACCGAGATTTGCGCTCGTCGCCGGAATTTTAACGATAAATTGATTACTCATGATTTAAGCTCTCAATATATTTTATAATTTGCTCTTCATCGTTCGGCAGCAGTTTCGGTGATACATCCGCTTGATCCATTGCTGTCTGAGGATCTTTTAATCCGTTTCCTGTCAACACTGTAACAACTGTTGACCCTTTTTCAATACTGCCGTTGTTTACTGATTTAATCACACCTGCGACACTTGCATTTGAGCCTGGTTCTGCAAAGACACCCTCTGTACGTGCTACTTTAGAGTATGCCGCAAGAATTTCATCATCTGTCACAGAATCAATCACACCGCCTGATTCATCTCTGGCTGCTTCAGCGAGCTTCCAGCTTGTTGGGTTACCAATACGGATTGCAGTCCCGACTGTTTCAGGGTTCTTGATAATTTCACCTTTTACAATGGCTGCTGAGCCTTCCGCTTCAAAACCAAACATTTTCGGCAGCTTGGAACCTTCCAGTTCATGATATTCTTTGAACCCTTTCCAATATGCCGAAATATTGCCGGCATTGCCTACTGGGATTGCCAGATAATCAGGCGCAGCTCCCAGTTGTTTTATCACTTCAAATGCTGCGGTTTTCTGACACTCTATTCTGTATGGATTCACTGAGTTCACAAGTGTCACACCTTCATTGTTTTCAGCGACCTTTCTTACTGCTTTAAGTGCATCATCAAAGTTTCCTTCAATAGACACAATCTTAGCGCCGTACATAATTGCCTGTGCAATTTTTCCAAGTGCAACTTTTCCTTCCGGAATAACGACAATCGTATTTAATCCGAGGCGTGTTGCATATGCTGCAGCAGATGCACTGGTATTTCCTGTAGACGCACAGATTACTGTATGAGCCCCTTCTTCTTTTGCTTTCGCAACTGCGAGCACCATGCCCCGGTCTTTAAATGATCCAGTCGGATTTAAACCTTCAAACTTCGCATACAAGTTGATTCCAAGTTCTTCACCCAGACTTTTAAGTGGAATTAAAGGTGTATTTCCTTCTTGTAGTGATAATTCAGGTGTTTCATCTGTTACCGGCAGATATGATTTAAATTCTTTTAATAAACCGTCCCATTTCATAATTATTCCACTCCTGCTAATTGATATTGTGCTTTAATCTTTAATTCATTGTTAAGCTTTTCTAAAGTATCCTGACCAATTTTCGGTGTAATAAATGTTATACCGTTTACTTTTGATATTACTTCAACTTCATTTAATATCTGATGCACTTCATCTTCACTGTTCTCAGTACGTACAAAATAATACGACTGTCCACTGTGACCTATGATTTCCACTTTTTCTGCGGGGACGATGTTAGAATCATGCTGGCCTTTAATAATTGTAATTAAATCAGAAACAACCGCACTCGCTGTTTCAAGTGAGCCGGCGCCGGCTCCATAATACATTGTTTCACCTACTGCATTTCCAATGACATATACCGCGTTCTTTTCATAGTTAACACCTGACAGCTGATGAGATTCAGGAAGGAGTACAGGCTCTACACTGATCTGTAACTTATTCTTGTCAAATTGACTTTTACCGAGCAGCTTCATAATATAGCCTTTTTCTTTTGCTGTCTTTAGATCATTTACATCGACTTCGGAAATACCTTTGGTTTCCACTTCATCAATATCCACCTTCACATTATATGCGAGTCTGGATAGTAAAACGATTTTTCTTAATGCATCAATACCTTCGACGTCATTTGTCGGATCTGCTTCAGCATAACCCAACGCTTGTGCTTCTGATAGCGCACGTTCATAATCCCATCCGTCAATCGTCATTTTAGACAGGATATAGTTTGTTGTCCCATTTAAAATTCCCATTACTTCACTGATTTCATTACTGTTCAATGAAGATTCGATAGTCCGGATAATCGGAACACCGCCTGCAACACTTGCTTCATAAAAGAACGCCGCATTATTTTCATTTGCCACATCAGCCAGCTCATCTATATGTTTTGCAAGCATATCTTTATTCGCACTGACAACATGCTTACCCTGTTTTAATAATTTAATGAGGATGTCACGAGTGTTTTCAATTCCTCCCATCACTTCAATCACTATATCAATATCCGCATCGAGCAAATCTTCCGGATTCGAAGATAACTGAATTCCGGAGATATCAATATCTCTTTTTTTATTCACGTCATTCACAACCGCATGAGTTACTGTTATCTCCTCATTTGTCAGACGTGTGATTTTTCCCTGATTCTCTGAGAGTACTTTTAAAACACCTGTTCCAACGGTGCCCATACCTAATAAACCTATTTTCATAAAAACATGAGACCTCCTCAAAAAGCTTTATAGATATCCATATTAGATTGAATAATTGAAAAATTCAAGGAAATTTTTAATTTATGTCTACACAAATGCGATTTTTTACTGTATTATAATTTCTAAAATTCAATTTATAGACTTGAGGGTGTTAAATAGTTATGAAAGTAGCAAAATTCGGCGGCAGTTCACTGTGTTCAAGTTCACAGATTGAAAAATGCGCAAATATAATTAAAAATGATACAGATATTAAAGCAGTGGTCGTTAGTGCACCAGGCAAACGCTTTGAAGAAGATACTAAAGTGACAGATTTACTTATTGCACTTTACGTCAATCGAACAGCTGATTTAAATACTGATAATGCATTACAGGCAATACTTGATCGATATGAGAACATTATTACCGGCCTCAAACTGGACCGCAATTTGCTGGACACATTTAAATCCAAAATTAATCACTATCTGGAAACGCTGTCCGACCGGTCACGGCTGCTTGACGCATTAAAATCATGCGGCGAAGACTTCAATGCACAGGTGATGAGTGCTTATTTAAATCAGATTGGTATAAAATCTACATATCTTTCCCCGAAGGACGCAGGAATATTTGTCACAGATGAACCTTCAAATGCAAGTTTACTGGAATCCTCATATACTCGTTTAGCTGAATTACGTGGACGTGAAGAAGTGATTATTATACCAGGATTCTTCGGTGAGTCTGAGAGTGGTCATATTGTAACATTCTCAAGAGGTGGCTCCGATATCACAGGAGCGATTGTAGCACGGGGGCTTTTAGCGGATATTTATGAAAACTATACAGATCAGAGTTATATTTTCTCCGGCCATCCCGGGAAAATTAATAATCCTGTCCCAATCAAAGAAATTACCTATCGTGAAATGCGTGAACTCTCATATGCCGGCTTCGGTATATTCCATGACGAAGCACTTCAGCCTTTATATCAGGAAGAAATTCCTGTAATGATTCGAAATACAAATGCACCAGAAATAGAAGGAACAAAAATTGTTCCTAAAAGAATGGTGACTGCAGATAAGCCGGTAATCGGTATTAGTTGTGATGAAGGTTTTACTTCTATTTCTGTGCGCCATTATTTGATGAACCGTGAAATCGGTTATACAAGACGCCTGCTGCGTGTATTTGAAAAATATGGAGTAAACATAGAACATATTCCATCCGGTATTGATAACTTATCTGTCATTGTCCGTTCAAATCAATTCGAAGGAAATAATAAAAAGAATTTAATTTTAAAAGAGATTGAAGAGCGTATGTCACCTGAGTGGATAGGTGTCGAGGATGACCTTGCACTATTGGTCATTGTCGGTGAAGGTATGGAGAGACATATCGGTGTCGCCAATAAAACGACAAAAGCACTCGCAGACCATAATATCAACATTAAAATGATGAATCAGGGCTCTTCTGAAATCAGTATGGTCTTCGCGGTCAAAATGGAAGATGATGATCTTGCACTGTCTTCTGTATACAACGAATACTTTAAAGATGTTGTACAGTAATTCTTTCACTTTCAAATACAAAAAGCCACGGTGTTGAATTCAACACCGTGGCTTTTAAATTTAGAACCTTCCAGATCTGAAAATAGACAGCAATAAACCTAAAAATAAAAATACTGCCAGTACAAAACCGATTTCAATAGCCGGTATACTCCATATTACAGTCGTCTGACCAGCGATGGCAGCACCGACAATGAGACCAACCATGATGATACTGAAAGAAAGTAAAACAATGCTGAAAGACAGCCGGTTACCTACTCTGTCCATTTTTCTAAAGAATTCATTTATCCCTTTGATTTCCATATCAACCGGAAGCTTTTGATGTTTTAGTCCTTTTGAAAAATCTTTCAAATTAGTTCTTACATCTGATAAATCATCTCCAAGCTCAACTATATCGGACCAGTATCTACCCGCGATATTTTTAGGACTATATTTCTCCCGCATCAATATATGGCCGAATGGTTCTGCAACATCCACAATGCTGAATTCAGGATCCAGGTGGCTGACCAGACTTTCCAATGTAATTAAAGCTTTAGCCAGGATAGTAATATCCTGAGGAAGACCGATTCTATGTTCATTCGCAATCTTAAAAACATCCTGAACTGCTTCCCCAAAATTTAACTTACTGAGTTCTACATCATAATACTTATCTCTGACTCTTTCAGCTTCCCGGTTTAATGAGGTCATATCGACATCATCAGGTACAACGCCCATTTTAGTAATTGCCTTAACAACACCAGGTGCGTTTTGTTTCATCATTGCAATCAGCAGTGACGCAAAATGTCCTTTAATTTCAGCAGTCAGCCTACCAACCATTCCGAAATCCATAAATACTATCGTTTCATTGGGAAGTACACTGACATTTCCCGGATGCGGGTCTCCATGAAAGAATCCTTCTACAAAAATTTGATGGAACATTGCATTCGCGAGCCGTTCTGCAAGTATTGTCCGGTCGTAACCAGCTTCATCCAGAGCATTCAAATGATTAATTGGTATACCATCAATATACTCCATCACTAGAATATTTTTAGTTGATAATTCCCGCATAATCCCCATAATTTTCACTGTCTCATCTTCTGTAAACTGCTTGGCAATTTTTTCAGCATTCCTTGCTTCAATGGTATAATCCAGTTCTTCAATAATTGAAACAGAAAATTCCTCAATCATATTCACAACATTATATTGTTTGGCCCAATCCAGTCGATGCTCAGCAAGTGTTGCGAGATTATGAAGGATGTCTAAATCATTCCTTACGGTCCTTTCTATATTCGGCCTTTGTACTTTCACCGCAACGGTATCCCCTTCAATGGTTACTGCTTTATGAACCTGCCCCATCGATGCCGAACCCAGTGGTATTTGATTAAACTCACTAAATAAATCCTCTATTGGTGCACCAAGAGATTCATGAATAATTTTTTCAACATCTTCATACTTAAAAGGCGGAACCCCGCTTTGAAGTACTTCAAGTTCTTTCACAATGTCCTCTGGAACAATATCCGGTCGTGTACTCGCAATCTGTCCTAATTTAATGAATGTCGGTCCCATTCTCTCAAGAAATATACGTATTCGTTCACCACGTGACTTCTCAACATGTTCATTTTCCGACTGCCTTAAAAGGACACGTTTAGGAATGCTTAAGAACTCATCCAATCCAAGTTCCTCAACAATAAACCCCAAACCGCTCAATGAAAATTGTTTTGCGATTTCACGATAACGATTAATATACTCGATACGTTTTTTTATTATCATCTCGCGTTCACCACGTTATCTCTAAATTAAATATAAAACATATAATCATCAATATCATCTTCATCATAATCGATTAAATCTTTTAAAGTTGTATGATCCAGCACATCACTTACTGCGTCACGAATTCTCCCCCATAAAAATCTTTCTGCATTTCCGTCTTTTTCATCACTTTCTACTGCAACAATATTCTCTTCCACAGCCTTAAAAATCTGACCGACATGCATTTCCTCCGGTGGACAGCTTAACTCATAACCACCATATGCACCTCGTGTACTTTTCACTAATTCTGCTTTTTTTAAACTCGCTACAATTTGTTCCAGATATAAATCACTGATATCACGTTCTGTAGCAACAGATTTCACACTTCTTTTTTTAACACCGTACTCATTTGCAAGCGTCAACATAAAATATAGGCCGTAGCGTCCTCTGGTTGAAATTTTCATAAAATACACCTCTATAAATATTCTAATAATTAATTCTTATTATCATTGTTTTTAATTTTATTTATGTCAATCATAGCATAACTAAAGCATAAGGACATGTATTAACATGTAAATGAGATTTTCAAAAATAAATTATATTGTACAGCATCTGAGTAATAATATGTGAATTTATAAAGTACTTAATTTCACTGCACCATACTTTTTATTAATCACTCAAAAACTCCAAAGTTCATCTAGATAAACTTTGGAGTTCCAACAGTTAATTATTCTTCACTTTATATCTTAACCATACGCCGCCATGATCTCTTTGTTCTACATGTTCTAATTCGAAGGCGACAGGCTTTTCTTCAGAAAGTCCTGCTTTCGCTTCAAAGAGTGAGTGGGCTGTCGAAGAGCCGTCCGCAAAAGGTGCCATCATAATACTGACCTCATCACATAGCCCGTCTTTAATAAATGCCCAGTTTAAAACACCCCCGCCGCCAATCATCAATGTGTCAATCTTGAATAATTCTTTCAACTTTTCAAGAAGTAATTTGTTGTCCAGCATATCCTGACCGACAATCAAATAAGAAATATTAAGTTCTCTCAAGTATGCTCTATATGCATTGCTTGCTTTTTCGGTGAGTACCTCAATAATATGTGCCTCAGTATCTCTGTATTGTACCGTATTATTTTCCCATCCCAGCTTACCTGAAGGATCTACAGATACATAATACTTTTCTTTAGATTGATCCGCAATGAAATCTCCAGCAGGCACTTGTTCTGCTTCTTCATTCACTTTCGGTATTCTGCCTTTTGTAAATCCTGCTTCTGATGTGGCACGGCCTGAAAGCCATCCATCAATCTGATAATACCCATCTCTACTGAATGCGATATTATAGAAATCAAGTGCATTTAATCCTCTTTCTTCAAATTCTTTATGCCTTCCATCGATTTTTCCATCAATGGAGGTAATCATATGACAAAAAGTATATGGTCTGCTCATTAAATCGGCTCCTTCTATTTTTTATATAAACTTAGCAGAAAGTCATAGGATATGCCTTTAACAACTGTTACATCAATTGATTCAATTAATATCCCATTACTTTCTCTTATAATTATATATTACCTCCTAAAGTCAGCTTTAGGTCAAATGATAAATCCATTGACAGAAAATTTTATTATATGCTACCCTTTTGTATACTATAGTTTACTTTAGGTTTATATGATGAGGTGTTTAATATGAATTACTCTATTGGTGAAATCTCTGAAAAATTTGGTTTATCCATACCCACTCTTCGATACTATGACCGTGAAGGGTTAACCCCTTTTGTTGAAAGAACCAAAAGTGGAACTCGAATCTTTCAGGAGTCGGATGTTGAATTACTAAAGATTGTCCAATGCTTGAAATCCAGTGGAATGGCTATTAAAGATATTAGAGTATTTATAGAATGGTGTATTGCCGGAGATGATACGCTGCAGCAACGCTATCAGCTGTTCACAAGACAAAAAGCTGAGGTCGAAAAACAAATGGAGGAACTGCAAGATACATTAAATTTAATCAATCATAAGTGTGAATATTATAAAACAGCAGTTGACGCTGGCACTGAAAATATTCATAAAGAAGAAAAAATCGGGCACAGCGTTTTTGAATGACTACTTAAACTAATGTAGAATAATAAGTTAATATACTACTAGTTTAAGCAATTCCTTCACTGAAATTGAATATTTTCAGTTAGTATTAGAAAATGAACTATTTATAAATTAAACAAAGCAGGTGAAATTATGACAACACTCTATGATTTCTCAGTAGATAATCAAGAAGGATCTGAATGGCCGTTAAAAAAATATAAAGGAAAAGTATTGCTAATCGTAAATACTGCCACAAAATGTGGGTTCACTAAACAGTACAAAGCACTCGAGAAATTATATAACGATTTTGCGGATAAAGATTTTGAAATACTTGATTTCCCGTGTAACCAATTTGCTGAACAAGCACCGGAATCAGATGAAGATATTAATCAGTTTTGTAACCTGAATTACGGCACCACTTTTCCACGTTTTAAGAAAATTGATGTAAATGGTGTCCACACACCACCACTATTTCAATGGTTAAAAGATGAAAAAACTGATGATACAGGAGAAGACGCCGATGCTTTTAATGAAAAAATTCAAAATATGACAAATTTTGATGAAGAAAATACGATTAATTGGAATTTCACAAAATTCTTAATTAATCAAAACGGTGAAGTTGTTGAACGTTATTCCCCGACAGTAGATCCATCGGATATTAAAGGAGATATATCCATTCTTTTAGAATCATAAACTGCCCTATCCCATCCCCATATTGTTAAATGATATGAGGATGGGATTTCAAATAAACCAACTATAGCAGTATTAGCTGAGAATTGGTGAGGAAATTAATTTGAAGATATTATTGACATGGGTTTTAATAATATTGACTTTCTTGACATTGAATTTGAAAACCCAATATCACTATATGATAAAGATGTGATTTATATTAACGGTGGAAATCCATTCGAATTACTTTTTCAGATTAAACATAGTGGTACTGATAATATATTAAAAGATCTTGTCTATAGAAACATCACTGTTGTTGGTGTCAGTGCTGGTGCTCTGATTCTTGGACCAGATATTGATATTGTCCATTACTTTACACCTCAATTGAATTCTAGAGACTTAAATGATTTTTCTGCACTTAATTTTACTGACACTCGAATTTTTCCACATTATGATAGAGTGGATTTGTTTGAAGATAATGTCGAAGACAAATTATCAAATTTTGAAAACTCTCAAAACTGTAAAATATTAAGATTAAAAGATGATGAATATAACATTTTAGAAATATGATATCATTAAACGCCACTAGAACATACGTTCTTTTTTATGTTATAATAAGTCTCAAGAATATTTTTTATAGATATCAACATACTATTCTAATGAACTGGACAGGTGAGAAATATGTCTACACAACCTTTGAGTTACAAAATGCGGCCGAAATCTATAAATGACGTACTCGGACAAACTCATTTAGTAGGAGAAGGCCGTATCATCCGCAGAATGGTTGAAGCAAAAAAATTATCTTCTATGATATTATACGGCCCGCCCGGAACAGGAAAAACCAGCATAGCAAGTGCAATTGCTGGTTCAACAAACTATCATTTCAGAACCTTGAATGCTGTCACCAACTCTAAAAAAGATATGCAGCAGGTAGCTGAAGAGGGTAAAATGAGTGGTTCTATCATATTACTTCTTGATGAAATTCACCGTTTGGATAAAGCAAAACAGGATTTTCTTCTCCCCCATCTTGAAAATGGTACGATTATTCTAATTGGTGCCACCACTTCAAATCCTTATCATGCTATTAACCCTGCCATCAGAAGCAGATGTCAGATTTTCGAAGTTTATCCTTTGGAAGAAAGTGATATTAAAGAAGCACTAAACAGAGCAATCACTGATAAGGATAACGGTCTGGGTACGATTGATTTATCAATCGATGACAAAGCTGCAGAACACTTTATTCTGTCGAGCCACGGTGATGTCAGAAGTGCTCTCAACGCATTGGAACTCGCAGCGCTAAGTACAACACCGGATGAAAATAACCATATTGAAATTACACTTGAAGATGCCAAAAATTGTATGCAGCAAAGTGCTTTTTTACATGATAAAGACGGCGATCAACACTATGATGTCATGAGCGCGTTTCAAAAATCCATCCGTGGAAGTGATGTTGATGCAAGTCTTCATTATTTAGGCAGACTGATTGAAGCAGGTGATTTAGTGACTATTGCCCGACGTTTGATTGTGATAGCGCATGAAGATATCGGACTCGCCAATCCTCCGCTTGCCAGCCGGACATTAGATGCAATTCTTGCCGCTGAACGCCTAGGATTTCCTGAAGCACGAATCCCACTTGCAAGTGTTGTAATTGAACTCGCACTCTCTCCAAAATCAAACAGCGCAATTTTAAGCATTGATAGTGCTTTATCTGATATAAAGAAAGGCCATATTGGTTCAGTCCCCAAACACCTGCGTGACGGTCATTACAGTAGTGCTAAGAAATTAGGCAATTCGATTGGTTATAAATATCCACATAACTATCCTAATCATGTTGTAAAACAACAATACCTGCCGGACAGTTTAAAATCTAAAGAATATTTCTCCCCTTCTTCGAATACTAAATATGAACAGCAACTGGAAGATGTATATAAAAAACTAAAACATTTGAAATAAAATGATGTCCTCTACAGTATTTAGAGGACATCATTTTATATTATTCTATTTTATTATTTTCACATAGCCCTGATATATTAAATGCATCATGCTTATCATCGAGTCTTACTAGTGACTTTACCCTGCCTTCTGAAACTTTAATAATAGTATACACTACCTGACACCCTCTTATAGTACCATCTTCATTAAACCAAGTTCCATATTGACTAAGTAGAACATTCGTTTCATTAGCATATCTTTCAAAAGTCTCTAATTTAAGTTTTGCTCTTTTCATCCAGTCACTTAATTCTTCTATATCCAAAAATGCCAAACCCTTTGGCCCTTTTACTTCCAATGGATTTTCAGTAATATCTTTCAAGTTATTCAGGTTTTCTTCGTTGCAATATTCAATCCATTTATCAGCTATATCTATAGCTATTATAGTGTTCCTCATAGTCAGCTCCTTTTATCAAAACTTTAACTCTAATATAATCATCTTCAGTTTAGAATATTGTGTTTAGTAAATATAAAAAATAAGCACTGAATGCGAACATTCAGTACTTATATGAAATAACCGAGCCAAAGCCGTGTGCTATTGTTGATTATTTTGGCCTGCTATATGCAGGTGGGTGTCCTGTTCCCAACTCCAAACGTCCTGTAGTACAGGCTTGTTTTTCGAAGGAAAACCAATTAGACTCCCGTTTTAAAAAGTGTTAGGTCAAAATATAATTCAACACATCACGAACTGCTCAGATATTTCTATTACAGATACTATAGCATACATATTTATAAATGGAAAGAAAAACGATTACAATAAATATTTAATAGACCTGGCATACATCTATTGAACATTTATCACAATTAATATTTTTCTGGAGCTGCTCAATATGATGAACTTTTATATATTTTTTTTCTACCGATATAATACCGTCTTTTTTCAAATTTGAGAGCATTCTATTAATCACTTCACGTGATGTTCCACATAACTGGGCTAGTTCCTGATTGGTTAAAGGTGTATTAATTAAAATACCATCATCTACAATTTTTCCAAATGAGTTCGACAAGCGAATTAAAATTGAATCGAGTGCACCATTTTTACCATATAACATAAGATCTCTCATTTTTGATGCATTTCGATTTCTATCAATATCGAGCCACTGCATCCACTCCGCAGTAAAAACAGAGTTGTTTAATACTTCTTGTTCAAATTTCTCTCTTTGTATTCTGTTTAATGTGACATTAGATTTTGCTTTAGCATATGTACTATACTCCTTGGCACCACAGAATAAAGTAACTGCACCAAATATACCGTCTTTATCTATAAAATTGGTTACAAGTTCCTTTCCATCTTCCTGCATCCGGCTGACAAAAACATGCCCTTCCTCCAATAAGTAAACATATGATGCAGAATCTCCAGGATGATAAATAAACGCACCTTTTTCGAGAGATATCTGTTCTCCATTTGACATGATGTAATTAAGGATAGACTCAGGCTTGTATATATTTGACTTTGCCACTTCACCGCCTCCTTATTTTTCTGAATTATATCATAAAGTGTGACTTTTATCACTTTTTTCCGGAAGGTACTTCTATATTATCAGATGTATAAGAAAACATAAGGAGTGTTACGAATGGCAGAAAAAAATAATGTTTCGGAAGACACGAAACAAAACCACGATGACCATTCAAACCTGGATTTACGAGGCACACTGACAATGGTCTTGTTTCTCGGTGGTTTAATACTGGTCAGCTGGTTCGGTGCTTTTATGCTGTTTATGGGTAGAATGTAAAGGAGAGTGATTAACGGTGCATAAGTTCGAAAAAATATGGTTGATTATCGGGACTGGATCTCTGGTCTTATTTTTGGCAATACTCGGTGTTTCTGCGGTGCATGCTGGACATACGCCTGCGGCGAGTGGAATTGAAACAATTCATCCAGATCATGTAAGGGATGATTCCAGATTTAGTGAACCGGGTTTATACGAGTCCGATTCTGATGATTATGATTATGATTTATATATGGTTGCGAGTGCCTTCATGTATGAACCAGGTGATATTGAGATTCCTCAAGGGTCAAGGGTCAATATTCAAGTCGCTACTACAGATGTCATACATGGTTTTCAAGTTGCAGGGACTAACATAAATATGATGGTTGAACCGGGTCTTGTATCTACATATGAAGCAAACTTTAATAAAACCGGTGAATTTTTAATTATTTGTAATGAATATTGTGGTGTCGGTCATGCAGATATGACCTCAACAATAACAGTCGTTCCTGGAGGTGACAATGGTGAGTAGTAATAACTTATCCCCTAGTAAAATCTTTTCTCCTTTACAAAATGTCGGCGCAAAAGATGCAAAACTTGTGCTTGCTAATATGTACTGGGTAATCTTTTCTTTATTTATTGGCGGTGCTGCAGGATTATTGCAGACACTTGTAAGATCCGGACATCTTGAGCTGCCGTTTGGTATCGGATACTATCAATTGCTGACACTTCATGGTGTCATACTCGCATTAGTTTTAACATTTTTCTTTATCATGGGATTCCAAATCGCAATTCTTTCAAAGGTATGTGGTCCATTGTCCAGAACACAAAGAAAATTGGGGTGGATCGGCTTTTGGTTAATGACAGCCGGGACTTTAATGTCTGCCGCAATGATTGCTCTGAATGAGGCAACTGTTCTTTATACTTTTTATGCGCCATTACAGGCACACGCAATTCATTACATAGGACTTACTTTAGTCATTGTAGGTACATGGTTTTCAGTTGCAGGTCAATTAATGAAATACTTCAGTTGGAAAAATGAATTTAAAGGTTATAAAACACCTCTTCTTTCGTACATGACTGCGATTAATAATGTGATGTGGATTGTTTGTACTATTGGAGTCGCATTGACAGTACTTTTTCAATTCATTCCCTGGTCTCTCGGATGGGTTGACAGAATCAATGTATCTTTAAGCAGAACTTTATTCTGGTACTTCGGGCATGCCTTGGTATACTTCTGGTTACTGCCTGCATATATGTCATGGTATGCTATTATGCCTAAAGTTCTCGGTACAAAAGGATTCTCTGATAATCTGGCAAGAATGAGCTTTGTACTCTTCCTGTTTTTCAGTATTCCAGTAGGAATTCACCATCAGCTTGTTGAGCCTGGAATTGATGCATTCTGGAAAGGTCTACAGGTTGTATTAACTTTTATGGTTATCATTCCTTCATTAATGACAGCATTCAGTCTATTTGCTGTATTTGAAACATACGGACGCAAAAAAGGCGCTGCCGGATTACTTGACTGGTTTAAAAAACTGCCATGGAAAGATGCCAGGTTTGTACTGCCTTTCCTTGGTATGTTGTTCTTCATACCAGGTGGAATCGGCGGAATCATCAATGCTTCCGGACAGATGAATCAGATGATTCACAACACAATATGGGTTGTAGGACATTTCCATATTACAGTCGGTGCACCGGTGATTCTGACTTACTTTGGAATTATGTTGTTCCTGCTTCCTCACTTAACAGGACGTAAAATTACTAAAGAAACAAATAATATGGCATTATATCTTGGTTATACATGGACATTCGGTATGGGTATTATGAGCCTTGCTATGCACTTTGCCGGCTTAAGAGGTGCACCGAGAAGGTCTACTTATTCTGAATACGGCGGTGCTGATATTGCTCAGGAGTGGATCACATATCAAGTGATGCAGGCTGTAGGCGGTTCATTTCTATTTATCGCAATAATCATCGCAGTCATTTTATTCTTTAAATTAATGACAGGTCCAAAATCAGATGCACCTGAAATTTTTCCTGTTGCTGAAATGATGGATCAAAATGCACCTCAGACAAAATGGGTGGAGAATTGGAGATTACTGATTATCATCACAATCTTCCTCATTCTGATTGCCTATACCGTGCCGGTCACTCAGATGTTTACAGAGAATATTCCTGGCGCAGAAGGCTATAAACTTTGGTAGATTAGATAATATAATATATGATAAAAAGCAGGTCAAAATTTGACCTGCTTTTTACTGACTTACAAAAGTTTTTACATATATAATTTTTGCATCTTTCTTATGGTTCTCAAATGTAAAAAAGTCAGCTGTGTGTATCTTATCACCGTTTGTCAATGTTATAACTGTCTCTGCAGCCCCTTCTTTTCCATGCGATATTATCTTGTTAACCATCAGAGTACTGATACGCTTCCCTTCTATTGAAAGCAATTTTTCAAACTCTGAAACATGATATTTTCCGTTTGCTGCTTTTTCTAATACACATTCCGGATTTACAGTCTCATCAATTAATTTTTGACTTACTGCAGTACGTGCAATGATAAAATCTCTGATGACTTTACGCTTCGGTGCATTATCACAACCTAAATCACCTATACAGGCAAAATCAGGGGATATCGGTAGTCCTATATCCGATTTAAAGGTCATCCCTTTTTCTTTCAGAGTATCTTTTAATATTTTTACCGCTTTCGGACCGACCCCATGAATTTTTAAGAGTGTATTTTCACTTATTCTTGCAACTTGTTCTAAAGTATTTATTCCAATATCATTTAATGCATTCTCTGCCGGCTTCCCTATTTTAGGCAATGATTTTTCCATAGACCCACCCCATTTCATTTAAATGATGTTTAAATAATTATACCAAAAAAGGACAATGCCATCATTTTTGACTACACTGTCCTTTCATTTAATTCCATTTATTTTTCTGTTTCTTCCAATAATCCAATATGAAGCTCCTCAAGCTGACTCTCAGATACACCAGATGGTGCATTCATCATCAAATCACCTGCACTGGCTGTCTTAGGAAATGCAATAACATCTCTGATATTATTAGTTCCAGCAAGGAGCATAACCAATCGATCAAGACCATATGCGATTCCGCCATGAGGTGGTGCACCGTACTTAAATGCTTCAATTAAGAAGCCGAATTGAGAATCTCGCTCTTCATCACTGAAACCAAGTGCTTTAAACATCTTTTCCTGCAGACCTGCATCACTGATACGTATAGAACCACCGCCGAGTTCATAGCCGTTTAATACGATATCATATGCATTTGCCTTCACTTTCTCAGGTGCTGTTTCAAGTAGCTCTATATCTTCTTTTCGAGGTGCTGTAAATGGATGGTGCGCAGCTGTATACCTCTGACTGTCTTCATCATATTCCAGTAACGGCCAGTCCGTTATCCATAAGAAATTAAATTGACTGTCATCAATCAGATTTAAATCCCGTCCAAGTTTATTTCTTAAATTACCAAGTGAAGCATGAACTACTTTCTCTTTATCTGCAACAAATAAAACCAAATCGTCAGATTCTGCACCCAGCTCAGTTTTTAATTCTTCCTGTTTCGTTTCATCGAAGAATTTTGCGATTGGACCGTTCAATCCCTCCTCAGTGACTTTCACCCATGCTAAGCCTTTAGCACCATATGTTTTAGCGAAACTCTCAAGCTTATCAATATCTTTACGTGAGTAGTTCTTTGCCTCACCCGGCAGAACAATCGCTTTTACAAGGCCACCGTTCTCTACTGTTGATTTAAATACTTTAAAATCAACTGACTTACTGAATTCAGATAAATCTTTAAGTTTCAAATCAAATCTTGTATCCGGTTTATCGACACCATATTGAGCCATTGCATCATCATATGTCATACGCGGGAAGGAAGTACCAACATCAATCTCCTTTACTTCCTGCATCACATGACGAATCAATCGTTCATTCATCTCAATAATGTCTTCCTGATTTGTGAATGATTTTTCTATATCAATCTGGGTAAATTCCGGCTGCCTGTCAGCACGTAAGTCTTCATCACGAAAACATTTAACGATTTGGTAATATTTCTCCAAACCTGAAAGCATGAGTAACTGCTTATAAATCTGGGGGGACTGAGGCAGTGCATAAAATTCACCTTCATGCACACGGGACGGCACAAGATAGTCCCTTGCACCTTCAGGTGAAGACTTTGAAAGTACCGGTGTTTCAATATCAACGAAACCTTCACTATCCAGGAAATTTCTCACACTTCGATTAATTTGATGTCTCAATTTTAGTATATTCTGCAGTCTCGGCCGTCTCAAATCCATATAACGATATTTTAGTCTAACATCTTCAGTTGTCGACTCGTCTTGAATTTGAAAAGGTGGTGTTTCTGCTTTAGAGAGTACTTCAATGTCGGAAGCAAATAATTCAATCGTTCCGGTTTTAATTTTCTCATTCACTTGTGAATTATCTCTTTTGTTTATCTCACCACTGACTTCAATCACATATTCGCTTCGGATACCTTCTGCACATTCAAGTGCTTCTTTAGATACATCAGGGTTGAAGACTACCTGCATAATACCTTCTCTGTCACGCAAGTCAATAAATATTAATCCACCTAAATCACGTCGCTTTTGTACCCAGCCTTTTAGAGTTACTGTTGTTCCGACATGTGATTCTGTTACTTCTGTTGTATAACTCCTAGTCATAATTATAATTCCTCCAAGCAGCTGGCTATTTCATCAAAATGTACTTTTTTCGTTTCACCAGTTTCCATATTTTTAAGTTCGACTTCTTTTGTTTCCAATTCATTTTCTCCAAGCACTATTGTATACTTGGCGCCTTTTCTATTCGCATCTTTCATCTGTGCTTTTAATTTGCGATATTTATAGTCCATATCTGCACTAATACCTTGAGTTCGAAGATTAAACAATAAGTGATTGGCAACAGTTGCTGCGGAAGCGTCAAGTGTACAAATATATAAATCCACACCTTCAGGCTCTGGAAGTTCAATTCCTTCTGCTTCTAATGCAAGCAGCAGTCGTTCTATACTGAGTGCAAAGCCGATACCTGATTCTTTCGGACCATCAAGAAGTTCTAATAAGCCGTTATACCTTCCACCGCCGCACAGTGTTGTAATCGCACCAAAACCATCTGCAGTACTCATCATTTCAAATGCAGTATGGGTGTAATAATCCAGTCCGCGGACTAAATTATAATCAACTTCATAATCAATACCGAGTGATGTTAGATTTTCTTTAACTGTTTCAAAATATAATTTTGATTCATCATTTAAATAATCGTACATAACAGGTGCATTTTGAATGAGTTCGTGATCATGGTCTTTTTTACAATCCAATATTCTCATTGGATTCGTGTGAATACGAGACTGGCAGTCATCGCAGAATTCATTAATTCTCGGTTCAAAGTGTTGAACCAGTACCTGATTATACTGTTGACGGGAGTCGTGGTCTCCGATGGAATTGATATGAAGTTTCAAATCTTTCAGCCCGAATGACTGATATATATGCATTAACATTGACAATACTTCAACATCAATTAACGGATCCTCTACACCAATTGCCTCTACACCAAACTGGACGAACTGACGAAAACGTCCCTTTTGACTGCGTTCATATCTGAACATCGGACCCGTATAGTATACTTTAACCGGTTGATTCACATCGTGCTGCATCTTGTTTTCAATATAACTTCTAGCAACTGATGCAGTCCCTTCCGGACGAAGTGTAATACTTCTATCCCCTTTATCTTTAAACGTATACATTTCTTTATTAACAATGTCAGTTGATCCGCCGACACCCCTGACAAATAGGTCTGTCGATTCGAAAATCGGTGTCCTAATTTCCGAATAATTAAAATTTTCAGCTATCTCATTTAACCGGTTTTCAATATACTGCCATTTATACGTATCTTTAGGCAGAATATCCTGTGTCCCGCGTGGAATTTGTATCATTTCATTCACTCCTTTTAATTCTATAAATATAAAAAGTCCCTTATGCTTTAAAAAGCATAAGGGACGAATATCTCGTGTTGCCACCCTAAATTTGGCTGGTTTTCCAACAGCCCTCCAACATGATATCGACTGCCGCCGCCCATTTAACGGGATTCTACCAAAGTGTCAGCAAATATATTTTAGAAGAATTCACTTTCAGCCTGTGATGAATCTCTCTTGTACTTCCTATAATATATCCTCTTTGGATTAATGAATATAATATCTGATTATTTAATATGATAGTCACTTATATAATCAAAGTCAACCCTCTCCATATAAATAATTATAAATTCCTTCTATTAAAGCATCAGCCATTAATTCCTGGTATTCTTCATCCGCGATAATCCGGTCATCAAAAGCATTACTTAAATAACCAAGCTCCACCAGTACACCGGGATAATCCAACTGCCAAGTGACTTGAAAATTTTCCTGATTCACACCCCTGTTATAAAAATAGGAATACTCATCAAGTGCACTGCTTATCGCCTCTGCAAATTCCTGCTGATTCGGATAAGTGTAATACGTTGTAAACCCGGATATAGAACTGTCTTCAATCGCATCACTATGAAGTGCAATAAATAAATCACCTTCGACATTTCTCTCATCAAGTGTTTTAAACTCATCCGGTTCACGGGTTATGACAACTTCAGCCCCCTGATCTTCGAGTTTTTCCTGCATAATTGAGGCAACATTATAAACAATCTCATCCTCCGTAAGCCCCGTTACACTGGATGCCCCCGGGTCATGACCACCGTGGCCGGGGTCAATAACAATAGTCTCACCGTTAAAATCATATACCGGTGATTCAGCAGGAGAATTAAAATCCATTGTAATTTCTTCTACTTCTTCCGGAACCAAATATCTCTCATATACAAAATTGGCCAGAATAATCATAAGTACACTAACGATTACAAAATACATTGGAATAATATATAAATGCTTTCTATTTTTTAAGAAAAACATTATTTTATCTATCAATTTATTCAAGATTTCTTTGAATTTATCCATTAAATTATTTTTCCATCCCTTGACTCATAAATCATTGTAATTGGTCCATCATTATGAATAGTAACATCCATATGTTCGCCGAAAAACCCTTCCTTAACTGTCATACCATGTGTTTCCAAATGTTCATTAAACGTTTTGTATAACGGAAGCGCATGCTCTTTCCCTGCTGCTCGAGTAAAGCTCGGCCGGTTTCCTTTTTTTACATCAGCATATAACGTAAACTGGGAAATACTTAAAATATCTCCGCCGGTTTCTTTAATTGATAAATTGATTTTTCCTTCACTGTCTTCAAAAACCCTTGCATTCGCAAGTTTTTCTGCAAGTTTTTCCGCATCTTTTTCTGTAGAATCGTTATTTATACCTACAAACAACACATAACCTTGGTCAATCTCATTGTACAATTGCTTTGTTGATACTCTGGCATAAGATACTTTCTGCAATATCACTTTCATCCTGACACCTCACTTAAAAATTCTCTCTACACTATACACATCAGGCAGCTGTTTCAGCTTATCCACCACCCGGTGCAGATCTGTTGTATTTTGAACCATGACAGAGATGTTAATTTTCGCATTTTTGTCTTCGTCAGCTTTTGCATTAACCCCTGTAATCGGGAATTTCGTACTTGCAACTACATTTAATATTTCATTCACCAGACCTTGTCTGTCATACCCTCTAATTTCGAGGTCCGCCTGATATTTGCGGTCCTTATTCTTACTCTGAACCCAGTCGACATCAATAACACGCTCTTGTTCATTACGAATATTCGGACAGCTGGATACATGGACTTTTACTCCGTGACCTTTAGTGATATACCCTTTTATATCATCTCCAGGAAGTGGATTACAACATTTAGATAGATTAATCAGTAAATTATCCATGCCCTCAACGTAAACACCGGACTCTGTACTGATTTCTTTATAATGATGAGACCGGTCAATTTCAGGAATTTTATCAGATTTATCCTGTTGCACTTTAATCTTTTCCATTAAGCGGTTAGTTACTTGCTGGGCAGTCACACCGCCAAACCCAATCATAGCAAACAAATCATCTTCATTATTTAAGTTATAACGTGATAGTACAGGTTCAACATATTTATCTTTTAAAACATCATCCGGCTTAAAGTCTCTGCTTTTAATTTCTGACTCGACTGCAAACCGCCCTTTTTCAATATTACTTTCACGATCCTGTTTCTTAAAGAAAGAACGGATTTTATTTTTGGCACTGCTGGTTTTCACCAGCTTTAGCCAGTCCATACTCGGTCCGTAAGACTGTTTACTTGTTCTGATTTCTACAATATCACCGGTAAATAGTTCCTGGTCGATTGTCACAATCTTACCGTTCACTTTTGCACCAATCATTTTATTGCCGACTTCCGAATGGACCTGGTAGGCAAAGTCGATTGGAACCGCACCTTTTGGCAGCTCAATGACATCACCTTCAGGTGTAAAAACATAAACTTTATCACTGAGTAAGTCTGTCTTAAGTCCCTCCATAAATTCTTCAGCATCTGGAGATGATGTTTCCTGTTCTGCGATATCCTTAAACCAGTCAATTCTCTTTTTAACAGCCTGATCCCGTGTAATTGTCTTACCTTCTTTATACGCCCAGTGTGCTGCAACCCCGTGTTCTGCAATTTCATGCATTTCAAATGTTCTGATTTGAATTTCCAAAGGGTCTCCCTGGGGGCCGACCACTGTCGTATGAAGAGATTGATACATATTCGGTTTAGGCATTGCTATATAATCCTTGAAACGTCCCGGCAGCGGCTTCCAGATGGTATGAATCACACCGAGTACGGCATAACAATCTTTAATACTGTTTACCAGCACTCTTACCGCAAGAAGATCAAATATTTGATCAAACTGCTTATTCTGTTTTTTCATTTTTTTATAAATACTGTATATATGCTTCGGTCGTCCGGAAAGCTGGCCATCAATACTTGTTTTCTTCATTTCCGACTCGATTTTCTCAATTGCTTCATTGATGACGCCTTCACGCTCACTGCGTTTTTTCTTCATTAGGCTGACAATTTTAAAATACTGTGTCGGTTCGATATAGCGCAGTGCAATATCTTCAAGTTCCCATTTGATACTTGAAATACCCAGTCGATGAGCAAGTGGTGCATATATTTCAAGCGTTTCCATTGAAATACGATACTGCTTCTCATGCGGCATTGCTTTTAGAGTTCTCATATTATGGAGTCTGTCGGCAAGCTTTACCAATATCACTCTGATGTCTTTAGCAATAGCGACGAACAGTTTTCTGTGATTTTCCGCCTGCTGCTCTTTATCAGAACGGTATTTTACTTTTTCCAATTTTGTCACACCGTCTACAATAATTGCCACTTCTTCATTAAACATATCCACTAAATCAGCATATGTATATGCCGTATCTTCCACCACATCATGGAGAAATCCCGCAATAATAGTAGGACAATCTAAATTAAGTTCGGCCAGAATTCCAGCCACCTGTACAGGATGGAGGATGTACGGCAGACCATTTTTTCTATATTGGCCGTCATGTGCCTCAAATGCCAGGTCATAAGATTTTTTGATTAATTTTATGTCTGACTCACTCATATATTTCCCGCACATATTAAATACATCTTCAGCTGTATAAGGGTACTCTTTACTCATGACCTCACCTCGTTCATTGCGAAAATAGATAAATCAATCATACTATAAAACATACTTCAAATAAATATATCAACTAAAAAAAGCCTGTAAACACAGACTTTATTCATTATAAGTAATCAAAGATACTGTATCATAACCTTCAAGCTTTTCAATTCCATTTAAATATTTAAGCTCGATTAAGAAGGCAATTCCTGCTACGATACCGCCCATTTCTTCTATTAACTTGATTGTCGCGACAATCGTACCGCCTGTCGCAAGGAGATCATCTGTGATTAACACACGCTGTCCAGGCTTAATCGCATCTTTATGCATAGTCAGTACATTCGTACCATATTCTAAATCATATTCATATTCAATCACTTCACGCGGAAGCTTGCCTTTCTTTCTTACCGGCGCAAAACCGATACCCATACTATAGGCCACCGGGCAGCCAATGATGAAGCCGCGTGCCTCAGGTCCCACAATAATATCGACTTCTTTTTCACGGGCATAATCAACTATCTGGTCTGTGGCATACTTATACGCCTCACCGTTATCCATCACTGTTGTAATATCTTTAAAACTGACACCTTTTTTCGGCCAGCCTTCAACTTCTGATACATATTTTTTTAAATCCATAAAATCCTCCATTATAAGATCATGTCTTTCAACAATGCTTTCAACTCATTTGTAGATGACATTTTAAGTTTACTCTCTGAGTCAAGTTGAGACAATAATTTTTTCATGACACTTGAATCATGCAAGGGGATATTTTCAATTGAATCAAATATCGCTTCCTTATATATTATACCATTTTCTAAAGAAATAATGCTCAACTCTTCTAATATATCAATCGCCATTTTTAATATTTTCATGCTGATATTTAATTTATCCGCAAATCTGGGTGCATGTTTCACAAGATTAATCGCACCGTCATCTGCTTTTTCAATCATCTGAAAGACATTATTTATCACAGATTTGTTCGGAACACCTGTAAAATATAATTCCTCTTTACTGTTAAAAATCATAATAACTTTGGATACATGTATCCCTTTCAAAGAAGTTTTCAATTTTTCAATATCTGAAGGCAGATCTCTCAAGACCAATGTATTCATAGTGAACGGCAGTGATTCTCCATAATAAAAATAATGATTATTTCGGCGTTCACCCGATTGAATTAAAAAGTAATCCTGTTCCTGAATCACTGAAAAATTTTGAGTCGCCCGACTTCTCATGTCAAGGAGCTGTACCTGATCAATACGGATATCCTGAAGTATCATTTGAAGTTTTCGTTCCTGATTAAATTCATTCACATTTACTGCACCAATAATGCTGATGTCATCACCGATAGAAACTTCATCAGCAAGATAACCAAAGTTAAAACCGATAACATCAACATTAACATCCTCGAGCGACAATTTTATATGAGAAGCATCTTTTCCCACCCGTCTCATGGATTTAATTTTAACATTGCTGATCATAAAAAGCGGTGTCATAAATGAATGACCGAATGGCTTTAACCGGTTAAACCGCTCAAAATCAGAAAGACTGAAATTAGACGAACTGATAGAGTAATCAATGTGTTTTACAGGTTTAAATTCAGTATTCAGTTCTTTGAAATACATAATTATCTCTGATTTAAAATCCTCAATCATTTCAGCCTCTACTTCAATACCAAACGCACCGGCATGGCCGCCGCAGTATAAATATTTCGAACTGTTTTTCTGAATAACGGATAAGAAATCAAGCCCTTCTACTGAACGGGCAGAACCTTTGTATGTTCCTGATTCAGACATTGACAGTACAATTGCCGGCTTACCAAAATTATCAGACAGTCTGGATGCAACAATTCCGAGTACACCAGGATGCCATTCATCACTGTAAACAATGACCACATCTTCATCCCCGACTTGAAGTTTGGCTGCTTCATAAAATTCCGCAACTAAATCTTTACGCCTTGTATTTAATGATTCTATCTCTGTTGCATTTTCATACGCCTCACCCTGATCATCTGCAAGTAGCAGTTCCACCCCGATAGACGCCTCATCCAGTCTGCCGGCTGCGTTTAATCTCGGTGCAATAGTAAAACCAATCGTTTCTTCATCAATACTCCCGCTGTGCCCGCCTACTCTGAGCAGATTTTTGATACCAATTGGCGTTTCACTATTTAATACTTTTAATCCTTCAAGTACAAATCGTTTATTTTCACCCGTCATTTCCACTAAGTCAGCTGTTGTACCAATTGCTGCAAGGCCCAGATAACTATTCTCTTCAAGCCCAAGGGCTTCAATCAGTTTGTATGTGATACCGACACCGGCCAGATACGGAAACGGGTAATGGCCGTTTGGATGTGCCGGATGAATAATAATCGCATCTGGAATTGTTTCACCGAATGCATGGTGATCCACAATAATCACATCAATTTGATGCTCACGAAGCAGTTGTATTTCATCTGAAGCTGTTACACCGTTATCTACAGTAATCACCAAGTCAAAATTATCTATGACGACTTCATTAAAAACTGTTGCGTTCGGACCATAACCATCGGTGATGCGATTCGGAATAAAGTATTCAACATTAGCGGTTCCTTTCAGCAGAGCCTTATATAAAATAGTCGTACTCGTAATACCATCAGCATCAAAATCACCGTAGATTAAAATACGCTCATCATTCTCAAATGCTTTTTTAATTCTCTTCACCGCTTCATCAATTTCATAAACGGATTCGAAAGCATGGAACTCAGGAGAAAAAATTTGGCTCAAAGACGATTCGTCATAAAATCCTCTATTCTCAAGAATCGTTTTCTCCAAGTGATTCAAATTAAATTTTTCATTTAAATCGCTGCTGATTTCTGCTGCCTTTTCTCGCACTTTCCATTCAAACTTTGATTGATACATATAAATACCATCCTTTTAAAAACGCCCGGGCTTCCCCAGGCGTTTAGTTATACTAATATTTTATCATCATCTTTTTTACGTTCAGAATATACGACCAGTTCACCACCGGCTTTTCTAAGCTGACGTTTCTTCAAGACACCCCATAGCTGTGAAGCAATGAAGAATGATGAATAAACACCGCTGAAGAGACCGATAAGCAGTCCAAGTGAGAAGCCGAAAATTGAATTGGCTCCGAACAACACCAGGAATACAACCACTACAATCACAGTCAGCATTGTATTTATCGACCGTGTTGCTGTTTGTTTTAATGAACGGTTCACAATCATATCTATTGTCTCATCATCCCTGATGACTTTAATCTTACGAAGGTTTTCCCGCATTCTGTCCAATGTCACAATTGTATCATTAATTGAGTAACCGACAATTGTCAGGACTGCCGCAATGATGGTAACATCCATCTCAATTCTGAATATTGAGAAGACAGCGAGCATAATAAAGACATCATGTAACAGTGCCAGAACCGCCGGCAGTGCCATCCGCCATTCAAAACGGATTGAAGTGTATATAATAATACCTACTGATGCAATTAACAATGCGAGTACTGCATTTCTAACCAGTTCCTGACCTATAGTCGGACTGACTGTACTGATCATCGGCTCATGATCATACATTTCAGTAAATGTTGACTGTACATTATTTACTTCATCCTGAGATAAATCTGAAGTATATCTCGCAACGACCATCGACTCACCGGATGTTGTAATATTGTCCGGCGGTACACCGAGTTCATTTAACGTGTTCTCAACGTCTTCAACTGTCGCAGTGCCATTTGTTTCAATATCTGCACGTGTACCACTTGTAAAGTCGATACCAAGGTTTAATCTAAAAATACTTAATATAATCAAGCCTGCAATAATTAAGATTCCGCTGAAGATGAAAAATTTCTTTGCATGCTTCACAAAATCAAAACGGTCCCATGGTGTTGTTAAATCCTCAATTCCCTTACCTTCACTTAATCTGTAACGGGATTTCTCACTGACCCCGAACAGCCCGAGTTTATTATTAAAGAAGTTGGAGTGAATCACCAGACGCATTAATATCCGCGTTAATAATACTGCGGTTACAAAACTCATTAATATGGAAAGAATCAGCATTGTCGCAAATCCTTTAACACTGCTGGTACCTAATGCAAACAATACAAGTCCTGCAATCATTGTGGTCAGATTCGCATCAACAATTGTCCATATCGAGTTCTGTGACGCACGTTTATATGCCTGCTTCAATGAATGGCCGATTCTCAGCTCATCTTTTAATCGTTCATAAAGAATTATGTTAGCATCGACAGCCATACCGACACCGAGAATTAATGCCGCAATCCCCGGCAGTGTTAATACTCCGCTGATTGTATTAAAACCAAGAACTGTTAAGTATATATATACAACCAGTGTGACTACCGCAATGACACCCGGCAGACGATAAAAAGAGATCATAAATAACAGGACAAGCGCAATACCGATTAACCCTGCAAAAAGTGTTTCCTGAAGCGCCTGCTCACCGAACTGTGCACCGACTGAGGTCGAATACACTTCTTCCAGATGAACCGGAAGCGCACCGGAATTTAATAGTTCCGCAATATTTTGTGCACGTTCTACACCTTCCTGACCTTCAAATCCACCTGAGATCATTACTTCAGTTGAATTAATCGGCGCACTGACTGTTGGTGCTGAAATGAATTTCGGGTCTTCCGACTGGACTTCATCACTGAAAGAATCTTCACCTTCAATAAAGTCCATCCAAATCACCATCAGGTTCTCGCCTTCAGGGCGCTCTGAAATTTCTTCTGTAATGTCTCTGAATTTTTCGGAATCCTGAAGTTCCAATGACACCATCGGATTATTCATTTCATCAAAGTTCTGGCTCGCTCCACCTTGAACAAGATCTGCACCGGATAAAAGAACATTGTCGTCCACATCACGGATAGTCAGTTCCGCCTGAGTGGACAGCAGTTCCCTGGCTTCTGCCTGATCATCGATTCCGGCAAGCTGAACACGTATTCTGTTCCCTTCTTCAATTTGAATGTTTGGTTCGGAAACCCCGAGGACATTGACACGTGAATCAAGTGTACTTGCGGTACTGCTGACCGCAACATCATCAATCACATCACCTTCATCCAACGGTTCCACCTGATACAGAACTTCGAAGCCCCCCTGAAGATCCAACCCCAGATTGACATCATTCTGAACATCTTCTGCAGTCAAAAATATTGTTGTTCCTAGACCAATAATAATCAACAGCACTAATAAAATATGACTAAATTTGTTTCTCAACTATGACACCCCAATTTCTATAAAACATCAACGTTTCTATTATAACTCTAGTGTATATAAAGATAAATACAAAAAGCCGACAACAATGTGTCGGCTTTTAATTTATCTGACAACTTCTTTTAGGGCAACACGTTCAAACTTGAGTACTGGTCCATCATCTTCTGTACGAATGTACATATGTTTCTGGTCAAAAGACTCAACAGTGCCGTGCATTCCGCCAATTGTTACAATGTCATCACCTTTTTGCAAATCGTTCTGCATTTCCTGTACCTGCTTCTGCTTCTTCTGTGCAGGGCGGATCATCAAGAAATACATTACAGCGATAATTGCAATGAAAGGTAAAAATGCCATAAGCATATCCATTTATAAATCACTCCTTCTCAACTAGAAATTTTTTGGATTAGCTGTGTTTAACCCATAAGATTCGAAAAACGCTTCTTTAAAATCCAATAAGGAGTCATTCAAAATCGCACTTCGAACATCTTCCATTAATTTTAACAGAAAATAAAGGTTATGATAAGTAGTAAGTCGTAATCCAAGAATTTCATCGGTCTTAAATAAATGCCTGATATAGGCACGTGTATAATTTTTACAAGTATAACAGTCACAGTTCGGGTCAAGTGGTGTGAAATCACGCGCGAATTTCTGATTTTTAACCACCACACGGCCCTGTGAAGTCATCGTAGTCCCGTTTCTTGCGATTCTCGTCGGCAGGACACAGTCAAACATGTCTATCCCGCGTATAACACCTTCAATTAATGCATCAGGAGACCCGACACCCATCAGATATCTCGGCTTATCAAACGGCAGCAGCGGCACTGTATCTTCTAACACCTTATACATAATCGGTTTGGGTTCCCCGACAGATAATCCACCAATGGAATACCCCGGAAAATCCATGGATACCAAATCTTTCGCACTCTGTTCACGCAGATCTTTGTACTCTCCACCCTGAACAATACCAAAAAGTGCCTGGTGCTTATCATGACCTTTTTTAACATGGTGATTCAGGCCGCGTTCTGCCCAGCGGGTCGTTCTCTCTATGGAATCTTTTACATACTTATGTTCAGCAGGATGCGGTGGACATTCATCAAATGACATCATAATATCCGATCCAAGATCATGCTGAATATCCATCGCACCTTCCGGGTCTAAAAAGAGTTTGGAACCATCGAGGTGACTTCTGAAATGGACACCTTCTTCTTTAATTTCCCTCCGGTCGCTCAGACTGAAAACTTGAAATCCGCCCGAATCTGTTAAAATCGGCTTATCCCAGTTCATAAACTGATGAAGGCCGCCGGCCTCTTTAATCAGGTCATTTCCAGGACGCAGCCATAAATGATACGTATTGGATAAAATAATTTGACTTCCAATATCCGCCAGTTCCTCCGGTGTCATGGATTTTACAGTTGCGAGTGTACCCACCGGCATAAAAATCGGTGTATCAATCGTCCCGTGTGGTGTGTGCAGTTTACCGAGACGTGCTCCTGTCTGTTTACACGTTTTAATATGTTCATATCTAATTGCCATCTGAATGTCCTCCATAAATAATCATCGCATCACCGAAACTGAAAAAACGATATTTTTCTGCCACTGCATGTTGATACGCATTCATCACATTATTACGACCACAAAATGCGCTCACGAGCATGACGAGTGATGATTTCGGCAGATGAAAATTGGTAATCAGTGTATCGACAGCCCGATAATTGAATCCAGGGTAAATGAATATATCCGTAAACCCGCTTGATTCTTTAAATTCACCGTAGTCACGCATGACTGTTTCCAGTGTCCGTGTACTGGTCGTACCGACACTGATAATCTGACTGGCTTCATTTTTTGCCCGGTTCAGCCTTTCAGCCGCATCAGCCGATACAGTATAATATTCTGAATGCATTTTATGATCTTCAATTGTATCCACGTTCACCGGACGAAAGGTGCCAAGACCCACATGCAGTGTAATTGTTACAATATCCACACCTTTTTTCTTCACTTCATCAAGTAGAGCGTCAGTGAAGTGAAGTCCTGCTGTCGGCGCTGCTGCTGAACCGGTTTCTTTTGCATAAACCGTCTGATAACGATCGTTATCATCCAGCGTTTCTTTAATATACGGCGGCAGCGGCATACTGCCGAGTGTATCCAGGACATTTTCTAGAATCCCCTCATGTTCAAGAGTGACATGACGAATCCCCTCATCAAAAGTAGCAGTACATACCGCTTTCAGCTTACCTTCACCAAATGATACTTCAGTCCCAACTTTGACACGTTTTGCCGGACGGATTAAAACTTCATATCCCGATTCAATCGGTTTAAGTAAAAGCATCTCAATTTTTGCTCCGGTATCTTCCTTTATACCGAACAGCCGTGCAGGCAGTACTTTCGTATCATTTAAAACGAGGACATCACCTTTTTTCATATAATCTGTAATATCCTTAAATACTCTGTCACTAAGTGAACCGCTTTTTTTATCCACCGCAAGAAGACGGCTGTTGGATCGATTTAAAAGCGGGGTTTGTGCAATTAATTCTTCTGGTAATTCAAAATCAAATTCATCTAATTTCAACGTTAATCCTCCCGGCCGAACAAATCACTCTGATCACTGCCATTAAAATACTCAAAACTTTTCCCTGTCGCTTTTCTTCCACGCGGTGTCCTTTCTAAAAAGCCGCGCTGAATTAAATAAGGTTCATATACATCCAGCAGTGTCACCACTTCCTCACCGATTGACACTGCAACCGTTTCAAGGCCAACCGGACCGCCGCCGTATGTTTTAATGATTGTCTGCATAATACGATGATCCGTCGGATCAAGTCCTTCCGGATCCACCTCTAATACTTTTAATGCATGACTGGTCGTCTCAAGTGATATAGACGATTCGTCTTTAACAATTGAAAAATCACGGACACGTCTTAATAAACGATTCGCGATTCGCGGTGTACCTCTTGAACGTTTCGCAAGCTCCATTGCACTATCATCATCAATCGCCACTTCGAATATTTCAGCTGTCCGGTTCACAATCGTTACAAGACTGTCTACATCATAATATTCAAGTCTCAACTGTACACCGAAACGGTCACGAAGCGGTGCAGACAGACTGCCGAATCGTGTTGTGGCACCAACAAGAGTAAACGGCGGAAGGTCAATACGTATGCTTCTTGCTTCTTCACCTTTACCGATCACCACATCAATAAAGAAATCCTCCATTGCAGAATACAAAATTTCCTCAACCGCTCTCGGCAGCCTGTGAATTTCATCAATGAACAATACATCACCTGCTTCAAGGCTTGAGAGAATTGCAGCTAAGTCCCCGGCCCGCTCTACCGCAGGACCCGTAGTGGTTCGGATATTAACATTCATCTCGTTTGCGATAATATTTGAGAGCGTTGTTTTACCAAGACCCGGCGGACCATATAAAATGACATGATCCAGCGCTTCTTTTCTGATTTTTGCAGCCTCAATAAACACTTTTAAATTACTTTTTAATGCACTCTGTCCAATGTACTGATTTAAAAATTCCGGTCTCAGGGACATTTCTAACTGCTCTTCTTGTTCCGACTGTCCCTCATTTAAAATACGGTCATCCATCTATGGCACCTCTTTAAATTATTGAACAAGTAATTTCAATCCTGTTTTCACCGCATCATCAACTGATGATACGTCCTGTTCATTCATCTTTTTACTAATTTTGTTCAGCTCCCGTTTGGAGTAGCCCAACGCTTCAAGTGCAAGTAACGCTTCTTTGATAAAGTGTTTGCCGTTCGGTTCAGCTTCTTCTTCCTGTGGTGTCAATTTCCCTTTCAGATCAAGAATAATCTGACTCGCTGTCTTTTTACCGACTCCTGGAAATTTCTGCATATATGCCTGATCTTCATTATCAATGGCTTGAACTACTTCTGCCGGTGTAGAAGCAGCAAGTATCGCAAGTGCACTTTTCGGTCCAATACCTGTTACTTTTAAAAGAGACAGAAACAATGACTTTTCATCCATTGTCTTAAACCCATAGAGCGTGTGGCTGTCTTCTCTCACAATCAACTCGGTATATACGGTAATTTGTTCACCTGAAGCATTTTCAAAACGGAACGGATTCGGCGCATGAATTAAGTAGCCGATTCCGTTTACATCTATCGTGATGTGAAGCGGCGTCACTTCTTTTAAAACGCCTGTTATATACTGGTACATCCACTCACCCTATTCTACAAATTCAAATTCGCCACCAAGTATGCGTACAGTGTCTCCGGCTTTTATACCACGTTCACGAAGGGCATCATCAATACCCATAGAACGCATCTGTCTCGCGAATCGACGAACTGCCGCATCACGATTAAAGTCAGTCATTTTGAATAATCGTTCAATTGCACCGCCTGATACCACATATGCCCCATCGTCGTCACGAGTGATGACAAATGCATCCGGATCCTTTTCATGTCTGTATACCACTCTTGTATCCGACTCTTCCGGTACAATTTCTTCTGTATCTGTTTCTTCCAGAAGATCTGCCACACGATAAAGCAGCTCGTCAATATTCTGATGGGTTGCAGCGGAAATTGGATAAATATCTTTATCTTCTCCAACCTCTGATTTAAACAATTCAAATACTTCTTCATCATTTACAAGATCTGCTTTGTTTAACACAATAATTTCAGGACGCTCTGTTAAATGGCTGTTATACTGATTGAGTTCACGACGAATAATCTTATAATCCTCAACTGCGTCACGGCCTTCCATTTCACTGATGTCAATCACATGGAGAATCACACGTGTGCGTTCCACATGACGCAGGAACTGATGACCGAGACCAGTACCGTCTGAAGCACCTTCAATCAATCCAGGAAGGTCTGCCATAACAAATGAACGACCGTCCCCCGTTTCAACTACACCGAGATTCGGCTTGATTGTCGTAAATGGATATGCACCGATTTTCGGTTTTGCCTTGGACACTGTACTGAGCAGAGTCGATTTTCCAACACTCGGGAAACCAACAAGGCCAACATCCGCCATTAATTTTAACTCAAGTACAACCTCAAGTTCTTCACCCGGTTCACCATTTTCCGCATAATCCGGTGCTTGATCACGTGATGTTGCAAAACGTGAATTCCCACGTCCGCCACGTCCGCCTTTGGCAACAATGCTGCTCTGTTCATGCTGCGTTAAATCCGCAAGCGTTTCTCCGGTATCCTTACGTTTCACAATTGTCCCCGGTGGTACTTTTAATACGAGCGGCTCACTGTTTTTACCATGCATATTCTGACTCATCCCATGCGTCCCCGGCTTCGCCTTAAAATGACGCTGATATCTGAAATCCATCAATGTTCTGAGCCCTTCATCCACTTCAAATATAATGTCCGCACCGTGTCCGCCGTCACCGCCTGATGGACCGCCCATCGGTACATATTTCTCTCTTCTGTATGCGACGATTCCATTACCGCCGTCACCAGCCTTCAAGTAAATTTCAACCTGATCTATAAACATACCTTCACCTCAATTCTTTCATTAATATTCTCCGACCTTATTATTATATCATCGATTGTTTTTCTTACAAAAAATAAAAAGCACCAGCAGAAGCTGATGCTTATCACTCATTATTTTGCTTCCTTGTATACGGAAACGCGTTTCTTATCGCGACCGACACGTTCGAATTTTACGACACCATCGATTTTAGCGAATAATGTATCATCTCCGCCGCGACCTACGTTTTCACCAGGGTGAATTTTAGTCCCGCGCTGACGGAAAAGAATTGAACCGCCTGTTACAAATTGTCCATCTTGTCTTTTCACACCAAGGCGTTTAGATTCTGAATCACGACCGTTTTTCGTTGAACCTACACCTTTTTTGGATGCGAAGAACTGTAAGTTTAATTTAAGCATGTTTTTCACCTCACAAATACTTAATCGTTATATATTCCCCATATTCTTCTTCTATGGTCTTAAGTGATATTATCATTGATTCAAGTATGATTTGCAACTTTTCAACTTCAGGAGCATCCACTTCAAAGTGAAATAGCCCTTCATCTTCATTCATATTAATTTTAGGATTCACATCTGTCATATTAATTACAGCATTGGCTGAACCAAATACAACAGCAGATGCACCTGCACATACAATATCTTTTCCATACTCATCAAACTCAGCATGTCCGGACATTGTAAAGGCATATACCTGACCCTCATCATTAATATTCACAGTTACATGAATCATTACGCTTCAATCTTTTCAATTGTCAATTTTGTATAAGGCTGACGATGACCTTGTTTACGTGAGTAATTCTTTCTACGCTTGAATTTCACAACAGTGACTTTTTTACCGCGTCCGTGCTTTTCAACTTTAGCTGAAACGCTCGCACCTTCAACTGTTGGTGCACCCACTTTAACGTTGTCTCCACCTACGAATAATACTTGATCAAAAGTAAACGTAGCGCCTGCTTCAGCGTCTAGTTTTTCAACGTAGATTGTTTGTCCTTCTTCAACTTTAACTTGTTTACCGCCTGTTTCGATGATTGCAAACATACTTACACCTCCTGATATTTAATAAGACACGCCATTTACAGGTGGACTTCTGCCACTTAAACCTGTAATTGTGCGGTTGATATTCACAAATTCATCAACTTCTAAACTATAGCAAAACGCAGTGCCTGTGTCAATGCTTACTTAATATGTTTTTTCTCAGTTTTGATGTTTTCAAACTCACAATAAAAACAATCATATACAACAATGCATTTAATAGAAGACTCGGCACTGAACGAAGTGCAAAGTAGTCAAACACCGGCATATTGACAAGCCCAAGTATGATATAAATCAGATAAATATACGCGTCATACAAGAATGTCAGAAGCAAAACAACAAATGCCATTGCTACAAAATCCTTATAGAATACTCTGAATGCTGTATGCATAAAAATGACAAACATGACAATCCCGAATGTATGGACACCATAGACTAATCCTACATACACATCAATCATCAAACCGAATAATACACCAAAAAATGCGCTAATCTGCGGGCTGACATATATAGATATTAGTAGTATGTACATAAACAGCATACGCGGAACAAAATAAATGTGCAGATCATTAATAAGTAACGGGCTGAAATCAGAAAACAAAAAATCAACATACATAAATATTAAGCAACTGATAAAAATAACCAACGCGCGCATAAGACTAATCCTCCACCGATTCAGGATTACGTTCCAGCACAAAAACAACATCCACATCTTCAGGTGAACTGTTCAGTCTGACATATGCATTCTGACTCAAGCCGTATTCGTCATTTTCAACTTCCACGACTTCACCGATGATCAGCCCCTCAGGAAAATCACCAATCAAACCGCTGGTATATACTGCATCGCCCTCTTCAACTGTGCTGTTGTTCCGGATATTATCGACAACAAGCAGACCACGCTCCTGATCAAAACTGTTAATATTACCATAAACACGTTCACCATCATGATGCAGCTCAACCGACAGATTGTTTTGTGAAACATTCGTGGTAATCATTTCAATGAAACTTGAATTACCATTGGTCCGTTTCACGGAGCCGATTAATCCATCCGGTGTCATTACAGCCATTCCTTCATATATCCCGTCATTTTCACCTTTGTCTATGGTGAAGTTATCAAGCCACTGATCCTGGTCTCTTGAAATTACACGGGCATTAATCGCCTCATACTCTCGTTTAGAACTGACATCCAGCGCTTCTCGCAACTCTTCATTCTCAGACTCAAGACGCTCAATATCCGCCTGCATCTGCGGCAGCATTGAAAGCTGGTTTCGGAGCTCTTCATTCTCACTTTGTGCTCTGAGTCCACCAGTAAGGTTCGTAAAGATATTTGATATGAAATTCACCGGCGCACCGATAATCGACTGAGTCGCTGCGACAGTATCACCGGTAAATTGTTCTGCCTTTGTAGTAGACGCCCGGTCTGACATAGAGAACCCGATCATTAATATTAATACAATGATACCGACTAAAATCAGTAACATTCGGTTTCGTGTAAAAAGCTTTACCAACGTGATACGCCCCCAATTAATTTTCTTTTTAAAGAATACCATACTTCCGAACTTTCTAGAAAGCGATATTCGTATGAAGAATAACAATATGAGTACACAATTCATCCTGTAGTTCATTACTCTTTATAATATAGTATAAAATATAAAACGAGAAATATGAAATCACTATTATTCAAAAATTTTAAAGTGATATGGATATGTGAACAGTATGGGTAATAAAGACAGGATTTACTATATATTAATATGTAAATCCTGTCTTTTAATATAACACTTTTTAATGCTGTGCTGTGACCTGCATGCGGTACATCTCAGCGTATCCGCCGTCAAGAGCCATCAGTTCACCGTGACTGCCTTCTTCAATAATACGTCCGTTGTCAAGAAGAATAATTTTCTCAGCGTGCTGAATAGTGGAAAGTCTGTGTGCGATGATAAAAGTGGTACGATCTTGACTGACGACTTTCATCGCATGCTGAATAATCTGCTCTGTTTCAGAATCAATGTTGCTTGTTGCTTCATCCAGCACAAGAACTTTCGGTTTAAAAGCAAGAGCTCTCGCAAAAGAAATAAGCTGTCTTTCTCCAAGGGACAGTGTCGCCCCGCGTTCTGTCAAAACAGTACTCATCCCTTTTTCCATCCGCTCAAGCATTGATGCACCACCGACACTGATTAAAGCTTCCTCTGCATCTTTTTCCGAAATTTTTTCATTATTCAACCGGATATTATAAAGAAGTGTTCCGCTGTATATAAAGGGATCCTGAAGTACGATAGACATAGCTGAACGCAGATTCTGCTTATTAACAACACTTGTGTCCTGCCCGTCAAACAGCACTTTTCCCTCTGTCGGGTCATAAAAACGCATCAAAAGGTTGATAATAGAGCTTTTACCCGATCCAGTGTGTCCGACAAGTGCTGCCGTTTCACCATTTCTCACATCAATATTTATATTTTGTAACACCGTATGCTCATTATCATAACTAAAGTTAACATTCTTAAATTGAATATTACCGTTAAAATTCTGCAGTGTTTCAAAATCGTCTTGTTCAATGTTTTGGTCCAATAACTCAAACACTTTCACACTGGCTACACGTGCCTGTTCCAGTATATTCAGCTGACTGACGATATCTAACAATGGATTAAAAAACCTTGAAACATAATCAACCAGCAAATACATCGCACCAACTGTCAATGCCATCTCTCCACTTAAAAATGTCGAAGCGAAAATATAAATCAGTATCGCAAATACAACCGACCGCATAGTATCCACCAGATTATGACCGGTGAATGCATCTGCTTTAATAATTTTCCTTGCACTGTTTGTATACTCAGTATTCAATGTTTTAAACTCTTCGGCAATTTTTTCTTCCTGATTATAAACCTGTATAATCGGCATACCATTTATAGACTCATTAATCATTGCATTCATGTCACTGTTTCTTTCGCGCTTTACATGGTTGTATTTATTCACATAAATCCTGTATAAAACAATCCACAATATGACAAGCGGAATAAATATCAGCATAATTACACCTGCAAAAGGATGAACAATATAAATGGCACCGGTAATACCTGCAATAGTCAGTATACTGACAAGAAATGTCGGAATCACTGAAGAAAACAATGCAAGTATCGATTCTGTATCATTCGTGATTCTTGCAACAACCATGCCTGCCGGAAGGTTATCAAAATATTTAACCGGAAGCTTTTGAATATGTTTAAATACATCTGTTCTCAATTCCTGCACAGTCTTTGCACCTGTACTCTGCAGAACAATATGACTGAAATATGCAACTGCTGCATGAACCAGACGAATGGTTAAAAACAACGCCAGCATCATAAGTACTGGTGATAAATCAATCGGTCCGTCAATATCAATATATCTGTCAAGCACTACCATCAATACAACAGGACTTAACAATTGAAGTCCCACTGTAAGAATGGTTAATACAATTCCAAGAACAAACCACCACTTAAAATTTAATGCATAAGCTGTGACTCTCTTAAACTCTGTCATCCGGGCCACCTCCTGTCTGATAATAGCTGTGCTGTGTACTGTACCAGCCCTCTTTTGATGAAAGTGTTTCGTGACTGCCGATATCAATAATCTCACCGTCATCCATTACTACAATTAAGTCTGCATGCTGTACTGCACTGATACGGTGCGTGACGATAATTGTTGTTTTACCTGACCGGCTCTTTTGAATATTTTCTATAATACGTTTTTCTGTTTTTGCATCCACTGCACTAAGGGCGTCATCCAGTATTAAAATATCGGGGTCTTTTATCAGACTTCTCGCGATGGATATTCTCTGTTTTTGACCACCTGACAATGCAACACCTTTTTCACCGACCAGTGTTTCCAGACCTTTCGGCATGTTCTTCAAATCCTGGTCAAATGCACTCAGCCGAATGGCTTCATACATTTCATCATCAGTTGCATCTGGACGTCCGAATAATATGTTCTCTTTCACTGTTCTTGAAAATAGAATATTCTCCTGGGAGACATAGCCTATTTTTTCTCTCAATTCACCTTTACTGAGTTCTGATACTTTGATGCCGTCAATAATTAATTCACCGGCACCGGAAGGGTAAAATTTTAACAGCTGCTTGATTAAAGTAGATTTTCCGCTTGCTGTTCTGCCTACCACACCGAGTGTTTCACCCGCTTTAAGTTCAATATTTATTTTTTTCAGACTTTCTCTCTGCCCTGTCGGATACTGGAAACTCACATCACTGAAATTCATTGATGTATCGACCGCTTTTTTCGTCGCACTGTCGCCGACATCATCCACCACATCCAGTACATCAATAATTCGATTGTATGAAGCATTTCCACGCTGCATGATATTAAAAAGTATACCAATTGCAAACATCGGCCAGACCAGCATATTCAAATAAATATTGAAAGCAACAATATCACCAGTAGTAATTTCACCACGGTTTACGAGTACCGATCCAAAAGCAAATGCAACGATAAAACTCATCGTTGTGATGACAATTGTGAGCGGTTGAAATAATGCATCCAGTCGTTCGACTTTCATAAACTTAGACAGATAATCACCCGTCATCTGCCTGAACCTTTTATTCTCTGCTTCTTCCTGTACATAGCTCCGTGTTAACCTTACCCCTTCAACGACTTCAAGCACTGAATCATTCATTGCTCCGAATGATTTCTGTGACGCACGGTGAGTTTCATTAATACGTTTTCCTATTTTTGCTTCAATCACTGCTAAAAGCGGCAGCGGAAGCATCGCAAGAAATGTTAACGGCCATGAAATTGTTATACCCATCACAATAACAATCGTCATTAAGTATACTGTCGAATCCAGCAGAGTGAGCACCCCGAATCCGAGTGCCACATTCACACTTCTTAAATCATTCGTTGCTTTCGCCATTAAATCGCCTGTCTTATTCCTTTCATAAAAACTCGGTGAAAGCAGTAAAAATTTACCCATTAACCGTGTCCGGATAATACTTTCAATGTCATACGCTCCACCGAACAATAAGTAACTCCATGTATAGTTAAAAAGATATGATATAAGAATAATAGATAATAAAACCCCGACAGACTGCCACATCATTTCTGCTGTCATCCCGCCGGAGGAAATCTGATCGATTGTGCGTCCGAGAAAAAGCGGCGGCAGTGTGTCCAGTACATTCTGTATCAACAGTAATACTAAAATTATGCCGTATTTTAATTTGTGTTCTTTAAAGTACCATTTTAATTTAATTAGAATGTCAAACATGTTAAGCCTTCTTTCTTGTTGTCATAAATGATTGCACAAAAAAAGTGCGCACTATTTCTGTGCACACTTAATTACATAAAAATAGGGAGACAAGGCCTCCCATTCATAAAATATATAGTTATATAATGAATTCGTTTGTTCAAATAGACATATCTAAATGCCGGAAAACTCACTCAAGGAGGCAGTATTCAATTGATAGTTGATAGTTTGGATATTCAATAAGTTGTTAGACATATCATTTTCCTCCTTAAATTATTATATTTTCATTATAGTGCAACAATTTAAAATATACAAGAAAGTTTTCAAATTTTACTTCCAGAGGTGTTTCAAAGCTTTAAAACGCTTAACCAATTCCTCTAATTCACTGTCATCTACAGCCAAGGAAATACGGATATAATTCCTGCCCCGGGAACCAAATGGAATCCCCGGCGTTGCTAAGACAGACTGTTCTTTTAGCAGATATTCTACAAATGACTCTCCGTCAAAACCCGACGGTACTGGAAGCCATCCGAAAATGCCGCCTTCAATTGGATTCAGTGGAACGCCCATATCGTTCAGTGCCCTCGTTATATAGTTCTTTCGTTTTAAAAAGATTTCTTTTTGTGTCGGGAATATATCACCTGCATTGTCCAGTGCCGTGACAGCTGCATCCTGCAGAACACCCCACATTCCAGTCTGAGTATGATCCTGGTATTTATTGATGGATTCAATCATTTCTGTGTTACCCACCGCAAAGCCTACTCTGAAACCAGACATATTGAAGCCTTTGGACAACGAATATATTTCCATGCAGCATTCAAGCTCAGGATCGCTTTCAAGAATACTCGGATGCTTTCCGGAATAACTGAACGGTGCATAAGCGAAATCATGGACAATACGTGTTTTCGTATTTTTAAACCGGTTGACTGTTTCATCAAAAAATGGTTTATTCGCTACTGCGCCTAAGGGATTAGAAGGATAATTCAAATAAATCAGTCTGGCATTTTCAACTTCTTCCTGATTAAGTTCATTATAGTCCGGCAGAAAATGGTTTTCGGGATGCAATGGAAGCTCATACACTTCACCTCTCGCAAGATTCACACCTGCTTCATAATCTGCATATCCTGGATTTGGAAGAAACACGCCTTCTCCAGGTTCAATGAAAGTCATGGGAAATTGGACTAGGGCACTTTTCGTCCCATATAATACCGCAATATTTTCTTCTCTTAAGTCCACATCATATTCCGACTTGTAGAAATGAATAACAGCCTCTTTAAAAGAAGCTTTTCCCCTAAAGACACCATAACGCTGATTTTCCGGCTGATCTACAGCTTTTTTAACAGCATCCAGTATTACCTCCGGAGTCGGTTGATCTGGTATACCTACCGCAAGATTTATAGTGGGAAGCTTGCCTGTTTCAAGTTTTTTACTCATCGCACTGCCAAAGTAACTTGGTGGAATAGATTCCATCAAACGATTGGGCATATTACTCGTCCTCCGGTTTATCGAAGCCTTCAAAGTCCTGTTCAATCACTTCATCAAAGAAGTCAGACTCTACAGCTTCAACTAAATCATCTGCAAGTTCAGTATCTAAATCACTTGTATTAATGACAATCTGATTCCTAAAATGCTCATTCATCTGTTCTAAAAATAACGCATCCGCTAAATCCATATCACTGGCAAGTGCAAAGTTTCCGGGAACAAGCGATAAACCAATCTGGTCGACACTTCTCGGAAGCTGCCCGGCATCCTGAAATACAAATTCTAAATTTTTAGGATTCGCAGTAATATCCGACTCTTCAATAGCGAATGTATTGGCATCTTCACTAATCGTGATGAGACCTGCATCTTCCAGCGTTAATAGTCCTCTTGATGTATTCACTGGATCCAGGGGAAGGGCTACTTCACTGCCGTTTTCGATTTCTTCCAAGCTGTCATAATCTGCTGAATATAATCCCATCGGTGCTGTCGGCACCTGAATTAGAACAGAAAGATCAGTACCGTTTTCATTATTGAAATCTTCCATGAATGTAACATTCTGAAACAAGTTTGCATCTAAATCTCCATTATGCAGAGCATTGTTTGGCTGCACCCAGTCTGTATACTCTATGATTTCAACGGAATATCCCATCTCTTCAAGCGGTGGCTTAATCGCAAAATTCACCATATCACTGAACGGTCCGGTGGACGCACCGATTGTAATCACATCTCCTTCATCTTCATAAAGTAAAACACTGGATAACACAACGACTACAAGGGTCGATGCTAAAAATATAAATATACTGCGCATTTTATCTCTCTCCTTGTTTACGACTGATAAAATCACCAATCCACTGAATCAGCTGAACCACTATAATTAGAATGATTACAGTGACGATCATCGTCATTGTATCGTATCTATAGTATCCGTAACGTATGGCAAGGTCACCAATTCCGCCGCCTCCGACAACACCTGCTGTCGCGCTGAATGTAATGACCGAAATAATTGTCAGAGTAATCGCCTGCGTAATGCTTTTTTTAGCTTCTGGAATCAAAACATCGGTAATAATCATATATAATGGTGCACCGCCGGCAATACTTGCCTCAATTACGCCCGGGTTAATACCGTTAAAACTGGATTCAACAAGCCGTGCAAATAACGGAACTGCCGCAATAGACAAGGCCACACTCGCAAATACGGGACCGTGAGACGCATTAACAAGCCATGTCGCAAAAGGCATGATTGCCACAATTAAAATGATAAACGGGAATGACCGGATGACGTTCACGATCGAACCCAGAACTTGATTTAACGGCTTCATTTTGAAAATTAATGGGTGCTGGGTAATGTAAAGCAGTACACCAAGCGGGAGACCGATTAATACCGCAAAAAAGGTTGAAATGGATACCATCAATGTTGTTTCCAGAAACGCTTTATATAAAAGTGGTATAAGTGTCTGTAATCTATCCATAAATCTCCGCCCTTTCTACACCGGCAATACTGTCGATATAAGTAATCATCCGGTTAATCTCTTTCTCTTCACCGGAGACACTCAGCATAATAATACCAAGCGGTTCATCTTTAATATATTCAATTCGACCGTTTAAAATACTGATTTCGAGACGGAATTCCCGATAGAGCTGATTCAGGTGATTCTCTTCGGCATTTTCATTCAAAAACTTAAGTGTCACAATTTTTTGGTTTTCATTCTCCTGAATATGTTGAGGTACTACAAAATCATAGATATCCTGGACAAATCCTTTAGTCACTTTATGTGTCGGATGGCTGAAAATACTGTAGACATCATTAATTTCAACGATGTCTCCGTTACTCATGACTCCAACTGTATCTGCCACTTCTTTAATGACTTCCATTTCATGCGTAATGAGTACAATCGTTATTCCAAGTTTCTTATTGATATCCTTTATAAGTTTAAGTATATTTTTGGTCGTCTCAGGGTCTAAAGCACTTGTTGCTTCATCACATAAAAGGACTTCCGGATCATTCGCAAGTGCTCTTGCGATACCGACACGTTGTTTTTGTCCGCCACTTAAATTTCCGGGGCGCTGGTCATGCTTATCTGCCAATCCGACCAGTTCAAGCAGTTCATTGATACGCCCTTTTATTTCTTTCTTTTCATATTTTCCTGCTTTTAAGACAAATTCGATATTTTCATATACCGTTTTTGATTCAATCAAATTAAATTGCTGAAAAATCATTCCGATTTTCTGACGTTTAATACGCAGTGCTTTCTTGTCTAAATCTGTCAGTACTACATCACCGATTGATACTTTGCCGCTCGTCGGTTCCTCCAGCAAATTCATCATTCTTAAAAGCGTACTTTTTCCCGCACCGCTGAAGCCAATCAAACCAAAAATTTCCCCTGTTCGAATGGTTAGATCAACAGGTTTTAATGCTTCAATCTTACTGCCTTTATGAAGATAGGTCTTTGAGACATTTTCCAATTGAATGGACATAACACCGCTCCTTTAAGTAAAAGAAATAATAATTTTTAACATAAACCATACCATAAAACTATGTTTTTTGAAATAAAAAAATGGAGTTGGACATGTCCAACTCCATTCAAAACAGATAAATAATATAATATATGATATCTAGAATCACTCACTTCGGAGAATTCTATCGAAGGCATCTTTGAGCATGAATCTTATGATATATAACGATAATCGCCTAAGTGATTGCCTTGTTATGTTAAGTTCATTATATTTTAATCTAATTCTCATTTCAAGGGGGCATCGGCAATTATTTCAGTTTGTAATCTAATTGTAACATTGGACATAACCAGTCAAAATAATAAAATCAAAATCAATCCAATGTTCATATTCGATTAATAAATGCTTCAATACTGTGCTGCTACTGGCTTACAGATTGCTTAAAAATCTTCTCAATGTTTATTATAAACCACCATTAAAATAAATAAAAAGACTTTAATAAGGTTATAAAATTTTTATGTAACTTAATAGTTTACACTGGTTTATTTCAAAAAATTAATTTTAATCATAACCAGGACTTATATGACTATTCTTTATAGCCAATCCTGGAATTCAAATACAACGTAATGCAGCTTTTACATTATGAATGCTCCAATATATTTAAAACCATCTACTTTTGAATGAACTTTCTAACTATTAACCATTGTATTATATACATATTTAATTTATCTTTAAATATAATAAGTAAATACAACTATTGGAAAGAGGGATAGTGATGATTGAAATTCAAAGAGCAGATAAAGACGATGTTCATGCGATTGCGAAACTCTGTATAGATGGATACTGGAACACATTCGGCGGTACACACTCTAAAGATTATATCAAACGTATCATTAATGAATTTTATAACATAGACAGGCTGAGAACTGAAGTCGATGAGAACAGTGAAGCCTGGGGTGGTTACTTTATCGCAGTTGAAGATGAAAAAATAATAGGTGCTAGTGCCGGCGGTATGATTGATGCCGGCGCAGGTGAAGTATTCTTCTTATATGTAGACTCAAACCAGAGAAATTCAGGTATTGCTTCAAGACTTTTGGAAGCTGTCACAAATCAGCAGATTAATATGGGTGCTAATGAACAGTGGATATCGATTCATGCAGAGAACGAAAATGGTATCGGCTTTTATGAATCAAAAGGTTTCAAATTTAAACATGAAGGACCGGGATCTGGTATCTATCAGGATGGTAATTATCTATCTCTAAGATATTCCCGAGGAATTTAAGTATTAAACAAAGCGCCAGGCAGGCGCTTTTTATATTCCTGTGAATTCCTGGATTTTCTTGATAGTCTCTTCTACCGGACAATCTGTATCAATAGTCAGATCGCTTCCTCTAATAATAGCAGGCTCAAACATTTCTTTATCCTGCTTTATTTTCTGCCACTCATGTTCTCTTTTTCCAAAAGGGTTATTCGTTCTGTGTAACAGTCTCTCCCGCATCACCTCGATGGGTGCAATCATTGTAATCACAAAATCAATATTTGGATACACTGCTTTTTGATTTTCAGCCGTTCCTGCAAAGATAATATGTTTATCTTCATTTATTTTCATAAATTTTATCATTTTATTAACATCGAGCTTTGGATTGGTTTCTGGTGAATCACAATAAATCCAGTCTCCGTAATCTAAATCAATCACCAATGTATTATTGTTTTCAAGATGTTCCAAAACTGTTGACTTGCCAACACCGGACATACCGGTTAAAAGTACTGTAACCATAGATTCACCGCCTCATGTAAGGTATACTTTCTGTTAAGTCTGCACAAGAAGAAAATCATACATTGTTATTATAAATATATCCCGCATAAAAACAATTTCAAACATCTGAAACCTATCAAAACACTGGAGGTTAACTATGGTTATTATTTCCGACCTAAATATTCAAAATAACTCTGAAATCGATGCAATCAATGAAATATTCAAGAAAACATGGAAAGACACCATTAAAGAACAACTTAAAAAGCATATAGAATATGAAGGATTCTTATGTAAAGTACTTAAAGATAAAAACAGCATCATTGGTTTCGCCTATGGTTATTCCAGTCTGCCGGGCCAGTATTATCACACACTGCTTAAAAAGCACCTGGATAGAGATGTATATCATAGCCGTCTCATAAACTCTTTTGAATTTGTTGAACTTGCGGTGCTTCCTGAGTATAGGAATACCGGGTACGGAAGCTTATTGATACAAGAGACAATAAAAAGCATCAGTCATTCACACATTGTTTTAACTACCCAATACGACAACTTACCCGCAAGACGCTTGTATACTCATTTAGATTTTGAAACTATCAGTGACCATTTCAGTCCTTTCGATGAGAGATACGTCATAATGTCAAAGACAATTAAAACAAATAAATAAGAACCAGACGCATCCGGTTCTTATTTACAGTTGAAAGCCATATATATTCTCTATTAATATCTTTTTGTCATAAGTGACCTGTCTTTGACTAATCAGGATCGCACCATGTTTCTTGTAGAACTGATTGGCTTTATTATCCTCAAAAACTGAGAGTAACATGTTTCTGCTGCCATTCTTTTTCAACTTTTGAACAGCGGCGTTAAATAATTGGCTCCCGATTCCAATACCTTTACTGCACGGTAATACATGAATAGCATGAAGTTCAGATTCATATTCATTAAATGACTCTATCCTTCTACGTCCAAATCCTGCAAAACCCATTATCTCTCCATCAATTTCTGCAACAACAAATGAATGATACATCATCGCTTTCTTCAGGGTCCCGGATACTTTGCCTGTATCCAGATTGTCCAGGTAACTTTGGGGAATGATCTCTTTAAAGCCGTCTTTCCAGCTCTGTATCATTACATTCGCAATAGATGGATTATCTTCAATACACGCCTGTCGTATCGAAATTCTTCCCTTGAATTCATTCATGAGAAAATTCCTCCTCTGAGAACTGAATTTTGAGTACATAAAATTCATCAATTTCTGAAGCAGTATCCTTGATATGATTATCAATGCTTACCTCACTATCATAAATTTCACTTAACTCCACCATAGGCATTGACTCTCCTTCATTTACGGCAAAACTTACGAGAGGTGCTTCATTACCGCCAATGTTCTCATAATCATCAATAACCGGTCCATGAGATGTAGCCAAACCAATTTCACTTGATTCACGTTCTTCGACAAAAGTTGACGACGAAGAGCCTTCTTCATTAATATGAATGATTTCAAATTCCAAATAATTATTGTTGTCTATCGAGAAATTATTCGTAACAAATATGATTTGCCCCGCTCTGTTCTCGTCCGTTTCATAATTACGGGACATAGACTGGACTGCCCCTGTCTTCTCACCATTTTCATATTTATCTATCCAAACATTGAGGAACATGTATTGATTCTCTTCCGCTTCATAATCAAACGCATAAATGCTGTCAGTTAAGTTTTCAAAAATCACCGCATCTTCTGAATCAAATTCTGAGAGTGATACCGCATTTTGATTACCGAAGTCACAGGCTGTAAAAATCAATACACTACAAAATATAATAATCAACTTCTTCATAAAGATACACCTCAATATTTCATTTTTACCAATATATAACAATTCTCTGAAACAAAAAAATGATTCCTAATTACTTACCTTTTTTCTTCATTTTGTTCTTTGTTTCTTCATGTTTTTTCTGTCCATTAATCACTCTCATATTCTCTAAATACCGCTGATAATATATTTCGGTAATATCATCAGTTTCTACTGCCTTTAATACAGCACACCCCGGCTCGTGAATATGACTGCAGTCTTTAAATTTACAACTTTCGGATAAACGTTTGATATCTTGAAATAACACGTCTTCATCAATACTGGATGTAGTACTGATTGTTTTAAACCCTGGAGAATCAATAATGTATGATCCGTTCAAATCCACCTTCAGCATTTTTGTGGTGGTTGTGGTGTGCCTTCCCTTGCCATCCGTACGGACTTCGTTCGTCAAAACAGCTTCTTTCCTCAATAACTGATTAATCAGCGTAGATTTACCGACACCGGATGACCCGATTAGCATTGAAGTGCTTCCTTTTATAAATAAATTACTGACATACGCAATTGAATCTTTTTGAACGTTTGAAAAGATTGTAATTTTAATATGACTGTACACTGCTTCAATTTCATTCTTTATCTTCTCTGCTTTTTCTAGATAGTCTCCTTTTGAAATCAGTACATGTAAGTCAATATTCGGCCGGTCGAAAGTCAACACATAACGTTCAAATTTCGACAGTGTAAACCGTTGGTCTGCTGCGAGAATGATAAACAGCTGATCAACATTAGCTGCAAGTATTTGTTCATGTAAATTAATATTATAACTCTTCGACGCATGACTCACCTGTTTGGACACTGTTGTCTCCCGGTCCATCACTGAAGTAATAATATGTTTCGATTCACCGAACAGTATATATTCTATATAATCTCCGACAAATATATGACTACTCGATAAATTTTGAACTGCCTCCATCACTTCCGTCAGTCCATCTTTAAACGCAACAGTATACAGATAATTATTCTTTTCAACCACTCTACCGATTAAAATTGAATCGTCTATGTGATTTTTCTTAATATACTCATTTATACAATACATAAATTACCCCTTTTTTTATCTAATTATATTCTTCATAAATATGTTTTTATTACCGCGTATCAACTGGCTGCATCAGTAGCACATCTTCAAAACCATTTCTAATCCACAAAAAATAAAAAAGCACTGCTGTTTTGAGCAAAACTCAAATTCCAGACAGTGCTTTTACACATTTAATCATTATATTCATACTTGGCTCTAAAAAAGAACGGGATTACAGAATCCTACCGTTGGATAAAACAAGATTTTTAGACAATAAGGTATCTTTATAAATGAATACGCGTATTTTTGGAATTAGAAGAGATTTTGAAAATCAAAATAATATTATATTTTTGGTTTGTCATGAATAACCTCTCCCTTCCATTTATATTAATTAAAATACTATCACACCTTTACGATATTGGAAATAACCAATAAATGAAAAATCTAAATAAGTATGGAATTCAGAAAAATTCATTTCAATATTCCATTAAATCTTTCCATCCCTATAAATAATAAGTCATTATGTATCGGTTTAAATCTGAAACACAGAATATTTATAAGAGATCTAATTTTATAAATATTACTTATGTTCGTTTATATAATTTCCTTATAGGATGAATTTTCAAAATTAACAATGTATTGACTTATTTTTAGAAAACGATACCATTAAAGTAAGTATATTTTTTATTAAGGGGGAAGGATAAAATGACGGAAAAAAGTAAAGAAAAGCAATTTTCAAGGCGTGATTTTTTAAAAACAACCGGGGTTGCGACCGGCGGTATTATCGGCGGTTCATTACTTGGCGGTCTGGTTGGATTTAATCTGGACAGTGATTCACCCGCTGAAGAAGCTGAAACAGATACTGCGCCCGAAACAGAGTCTGAGGAACAAGCAAGTGTTGAAGCACGTACTTTTTTCAGCCGCAGCGAGGATTTTAGAACTTTGTCTGCAGCTGTGGAAAGGATTTATCCCGAAAGTGATGAGGGACCCGGCGCAGTTGAGCTTGGGGTACCGTACTTTATTGATAAACAGTTGAACGGCTATTGGGGACAAAACAGCAAAGACTATAAACATGGCCCCTTCGACCCTTCCCGAACCAGTACACACGGACTTCAGGAACGAATGAACCGTGGTGAAATTTTCCTGGCCGGTGTCAGAAAAATACAGGAAATAAGTTTTGATGAACATACTGAAGAATTTTCAAGTCTTGAGGGTGATCAGCAGGATGATATCTTAAGACAGTTTGAATCGGGAGATATTGATATTAAAGGGACCAGTTCATCAACATTCTTCTCATTACTTAGAAATACCACGATTGAAGGGGTCTATTCAGATCCTGTATACGGCGGAAATAAAAATTTAGCCGGATGGGAAATGATTAAATATCCGGGACCACGTATGGGTTGGACGAATGAAATTGAATCTGAAGAATTTCAGGAAATTGCACCAAGCAGCTTAAGAGAGTATCAAGGAGGCGGAGTATAATGGCTGAGGAATTAGATAGAGTTGATGTAGTTGTTGTCGGCATGGGTTGGGCCGGCGGTATTGTAAGTGCAGAGATGGCAAAAGCCGGCAGAGGTGTTGTTGCTTTAGAAAAAGGTAACAGTAAAACACGCAGTGATTTTATCGGAGTAAAGGATGAACTGCGTTTCGATAATCGATATCACATTATGCAGAGCCTCGCAAATGATACGGTAACTTCCAGAAATGAAATTGATGAAACTGCCCTTCCCATCCGGACCCCCGGTGAAATGCAGCTCGGAATCGATGTTGGCGGCGCAAGTCTTCACTGGGCGGGTGCGACATACCGATACTGGCCGTATGATTTTGAAATTCGAAGCCAGACAATTGAACGATACGGGGAAGATAAAATACCTGATGACATGAACTTGCAGGACTGGGGAATTACTTACGAAGAGCTCGAACCATATTATGAAATGTGGGAAAACACAGCTGGAATCGGCGGAGAGCAGGATCCGCTCGCACCTGAACGGGCAATGCCGTGGCCGAATCCGCCGATGAAGGAAACACCCTCATTAAAACTGTTTAAAGAAGCGACTGAAAATCTTGGTCTCCACCCTTTCCAATTGGCGGCAGGTAATATGACACAGAATTATAGCAACCCGGATGGAGAACAGATGAATGAGTGTATGTATTGTTCCTATTGTACGCGGGCAGGATGTGACTTTGATGCAAAATCAGACCCACTCGCAACTGTCGTCCCTACTGCCCTGAGACATGATAATTTTGAGCTCAGAACCCGTGCAAACGTCAGAAGAGTCTTATATGATGAAGACACAAATATGGCAACAGGCGTCATGTACACTGATGAAACAACAGGTGAGGATTTTGAACAGCCTGCAGATGTAGTAGTACTTGCAGCATTTGCTTTTACAAACAACCGTCTTCTTTTGTTATCTGAAATCGGAGAACCCTATGACCCTGAAACAAGAGAGGGACTTATCGGAAGAAATTTCAACGGACAATATAATCACGCATTTAACGGCGCAACCGGTTATTTTGAAGATAAACAATTTAACCTGTATATGGGTGCAGGTGCACTTGGTGCTGTCGTGAATGACTATGCAGCAGACAATTTTGATCATTCTGACCTTGACTTTATCGGCGGCGGTGCGATTGAACTCAGGCAGTATGGTTATGCTGCGATTGCCAGCAGCAACAATACTCCCGGAGATACACCGAACTGGGGTGCTGATTATAAAACCGAATCTTTAAAATATGCCTATCGTACTTTATCAATATGGTATACCGCAACAGCAATGTCCTACTGGCATAACTTTGTCGATCTTGATCCGACTTATGAAGATGAGTATGGGGATCCGCTTTTAAGAGTCACATATAAGTTTGGTGACAACGAAAGAAACATCTGTGAGTTCGGTATAGAAAGATGTCGTGAAATTATGGAGGAAATGGGCGCCGATATTATTGAAGAAGGTTCTGTTCCGGAAGAATTTAACCATGTATATTCCGGTGGACACTATACCGGCGGTGTTGCCATGGGAGATGACCCTGAAACATCCGCAGTAAACAACTATCTTCAAATGTGGGATGTCGATAATTTATTTGTTGTCGGCGGTTCTGCTTTCCCGCAGTTCGGCAGTCATCACCCGACACCGACTATCGGTGCTTTGGCCTACCGTGCAGCAGAAGGTATCGAGATGTATCTTGAAGATGAAGGGCAACTGGTTGAAGCAAATCGGAATTCTGTAAACAGAGCGAATGCTTAAAATTTAACACTGGAATTAGAATAGATCATTTTAATTAAATTTTATTTAACAATAGATATTTGATTAATTAAGGAGGCTAACAATGACGAATCAAAATAGTGGAAAACAATTTTCGAGGCGTGATTTCTTAAAAACAACTGGTGCTGCTACCGGGGGAATTATCGGCGGCTCCCTCCTCGGCGGTCTGGTTGGATTTAAGATGGATAGTACAGTCCTTGATACTGAATCGGAGAGTGACACTGCCTCCGAAACAAATGCATCTGAAGATTCCAGCGTAGAGGCACGCACTTTTTTCAGTCGAAGTGAAGACTTTAGAACACTGGCTGCTGCGTGTGAGAGAATCTATCCGGAAGATGATCATGGGCCGGGTGCAGTAGAACTCGGTGTCCCTTATTTTATCGATAAACAGCTGAATAGCCCCTGGGGTATAAACAGTGATGACTATAAAAGAGGACCTTTTAACCCGGAAGCATCTGAGACTCACGGAATACAGGAGCGGTTAAACCGCGGGGAAATTTTTCTTGCCGGATTAAGAAAACTACAGGAAGTAAGCATGGACGAACATGATGAAGAATTCTCAAGTCTCGACAGTGAACATCAGGATGATATCCTTCGTCAGTTTGAATCCGGTGATGTTGATATTAAAGGCGTCCGGGCAGAATCTTTCTTTGAACTGTTGAAAGACACCACAATTGAAGGTGTGTATTCAGACCCTGTATACGGCGGCAACAAAGATATGATGGGCTGGAAAATGATAGAGTATCCCGGGCCGCGTATGGGCTGGCTGAGTGAAGTATTAACAGAAGAATTTCTAACCCTGGAACCTCAAGGTTTACGAGACTATCAGGGAGGAGAGATGTAATGGCTGAAGAACTCGAGAGTGTTGAAGTGGTCGTTGTCGGTACAGGCTGGGCAGGCGGAATTATAAGCGCCGAACTTGCGAAATCCGGTAGAAATGTACTCGCACTGGAACGCGGACACGAAAAAGACCGTGTGGACTATATCGGCGTAAAAGATGAGCTGCGTTTTGATAATCGTTTTGAAATGATGCAGAAACTATCCAGTGAAACCATCACTTCACGAAATGAACTGGATGATACCGCTTATCCAATCCGTTCAAAAGAAGAAATGCAGCAGGGAACAGATCTCGGCGGCGGCAGCGTACACTGGGCCGGTGCGACATACCGCTACTGGCCGTATGACTTTGAAACATATTCCCAGACGGTTGACCGTTATGGTGAAGATATTATTCCAGATGATATGAATCTTCAGGACTGGGGCATTACTTATGAAGAGATGGAACCTTATTATGAAAAATGGGAATATGCTGCTGGAATTTCAGGTGAACAAGATCCTCTGGCACCTGAAAGAGAAAATCCGTGGCCGAATCCGCCTTTAGGAGAAACACCAGGGTTGAAACTGTTCAAAGATGCGGCCGAAGATCTCGGACTTCATCCGTTCCAGCTCGCAGCAGGAAACTTGTCCCAAAATTATGAAAATCCTGATGGAGAAACATTAAATCAATGCATGTACTGCTCATTCTGTACTCGGGCAGGATGTGACTTTGATGCAAAATCCGATCCGCTCGCAACAGTCATTCCAACTGCATTAAGACATGATAATTTTGAGCTTAGAACAAATGCCTATGTCCGACGCGTATTATATGACGAGGATGAGGAACGCGCAACAGGTGTGTTATATGTAGATGAATCAACTGGTGAAGAATTTGAACAACCAGCAGATGTCGTTGTTCTTGCGGCTTTCGTATTCTCAAATAATAGATTGTTGATGTTGTCCGATATCGGTGAACAATATGATCCGGACTCAAGAGAAGGTGTGATCGGCCGTAATTTCACCGGAGAATTCTCCTTCTCTCACATTGGAACAAAAGGATTTTTTGAAGATAAGAAGTTCAATCTCTATATGGGTGCAGGCGCCTTGGGTGCAGTAGTTACAGATTATGCTGCAGACAATTTTGATCACACTGATCTAGGTTTTCTCGGCGGCGGTGCCATTGAATTACGTCAATACGGATACGCAGCCCTCGCAAGCAGTGATAATGTACCTGGTGATACACCTGAATGGGGTGCGGAATATAAAGCACAGTCCTTAAAGTATGCCTATCGTACACTTGAAATCTGGTATACCGGTGCAGCGATGGCATATTGGCATAATTATCTGGATTTAGATCCTACTTATGTTGATGAATATGGTGATCCCCTGCTCCGCGTCACATACAAATATACAGATCAGGAGAAAAATATCGCAGAATTTGGTGTTGAAAGATGCCATGAAATTATGGAAGCGATGGGTGCAGATATTATCGAAGATGATCCTATACCTGATGAATTTGACCATGTTTATTCTGGCGGCGGTTACGTCGGTGGTGTGGTAATGGGCAGCGACCCTGAAACCTCTGCCGTCAATAACTACCTTCAAATGTGGGATGTAGAGAATTTGTTTGTCGTGGGTGGTTCAGCATTTCCACACCGTGGCAGCCATTACCCGACGCCGACAATCGCAGCACTCGGTTACAGGGCCGCTGAAGGAATAGAAATGTACCTTGAAGATGAAGGGCCACTTGTAGAAGCAAGTATCCGCACTGTAAATAGAGAAAATGCATAAACTTTAAGAAGCCGACCCAAAATTACAGGCCGGCTTCTTAAAGTTTAACTAAATATACCCATCATCAAATATATAATTCGCCAGTATAAAATATACCAATATTGATACCGGTGTTGTAAAGATAAATACTAAACGCACCAGTATTGTGGGAATACCGAACTGTTCTCCCACACCACCGCAAATCCCCCGAATTATCCGATCTGTTGAAGACGTTTTAATCTGCCTCATCAAACTCCATCCTCCTATTTTAATCGTCTTACTATTTATATTCCCATTAAATCAGTAAACCACACATTTATGTTGACAAAAGCCACATTAATTATACAATACATTTATAAGGCATTCTGAATAGGAGATTTAGATGAAAAAAGAAGATATATTAAGTATCAGGGAGTTTAACCGTAATTATGTATTGATTCTGGGCATTCTAAATAAAAATATGAATAATCTGGATTATTCCTTAACAGAAGGAAGGATCCTTTTCGAAATTCATGCAGGAAACCAAGTCATTGCCAATCAACTCGCTGTTAAACTTCAGCTCGACCGCAGTTATTTAAACAGAATAATAAACAGGCTTGTTGAAAAAAAATTAATTAAAAAAGTCAGATCCAAATCAGACAGCAGAATCAAAGTTCTAAAGCTGACAGCTGTCGGAGAAACTGCTCTGAAAGAAATTAATCAAAAAAATAATCATCTGACACAAACTCTTTTTTCAAATTTTAATCAAAAAGAACTAAACCAGATTACAGACACCATGGCATTAATTACCGACAGACTGCTATAAATGATTTATGATAAAGGAGAAAAATATGAAACCAGAATTTAGAATTGCTCAAATAGATGATCTGCCTGAAATTGTACGTATTTATAATCAAACCATCCCTTCCCGTCAGTCCACTGCCGACTTGGAGCCTGTAAGTGTAGAAGAACGCTTAGACTGGTTCAATTCACATAATGCTGAGAAACGACCGCTTTGGATTGTTATACTGGAAAATAAAATTGTCGGATGGATCAGTCTCACTGACTTTTACGGCCGGGTCGCGTACAGTAAAACTGCCGAAGTCAGCATCTATGTTGATATGGACTACCGAGGACATAGACTCGGCTATGAATCTTTGACTTTTGTAGAATCAAACGTAAAATCTTTTAATATTGAAACTGTATTATCTTTTATATTTGGCCATAATACACCAAGTATATCCCTATTTAAGAAATTCGGTTACGAACAGTGGGCGTTTATGCCGAGTGTTGCAGAGATGGACAATATTAAAAGAGACTTAGTTATACTAGGAAAAAAATATTGAATTATGTGTCTAAGTCATAAAATTATATATTAAAACACAAACATAAATTCTTATCATTTGTGAATTGTATAAAACCTTCCCAGCCTATTTGAATACACCAATAGACTGGGAAAGTTTTTATATTAATTAAATTTTAAGCTTCCCCCTGAATCCCCGGGCGCCGTAATATGAATCCGCTCCATTATGATAGAGAAATACAGTATCGTATCGACGGTCACAGAATAAAGCACCTTTCAAACTGCGTACTTTTTCTGACGTTAATACCCAGCTGGATGATTTCAAATCAAATGGTTCAATACTTTGAAGTAAACGGTACTCGTCTTCTGTTAACATTTCTATTCCGATTTCAGCAGCAAGATCTACTGCAGAATTCGAAGGCTTATGTTTCTTTCTGGATTCAAGTGCAGCTCTGTCATAACAAATACTGCGTCTGCCTTTTGGACTTTCTTTTGAGAAATCAGCATAAACCAGTGACCCCTCTAAAATAACTGCATCAGGCTCGCCCTCTGTCACTTCCATATTATAAATCACAACTAATTTATCATCGCCTAACCTTTTCTCAATATCCGTCCATTCAATATCTTCATGACGTGTTTGATGTGTTTCAAAGCGGGACTTCAGTTTAATCAGTAATGCTTCTTTCTCTTCTGTTGTTAAAAATTGCTTTAATGTCATTAATCATTAACCACCTTTCTTAATCAGTATATAAAATTTAGCTTAAAAACACTATTAAACATATAATGTATTCTTTATCGATTCAACGTATCCCATACTATTCAGATTGACGCATGATTATCAGAAGCATACACCCTACGAATTTCCAGTGCTTTAAATGCATATACTTTTGCTGAATCACTTTCACCCATATCAAAATAAAATTTTGATTGATGCTGATGTAAGAAACATTTCAACAGGTGATTTTCATTATCATTACATATGTTCAATGCTTCTTCGAATAATAATTCAGCTTTAGTAAACTCTTCTTGCCAATAAAATACGCTTAGCAATCAGATTTCTTCTGGATACAAATCGAGTGGCACTTCTAAATCCCTCTAAAGATACTTTCCCAAATCTTTCAGCTTCATCCAACCTCAGAAGCTCTTTTAAATATTAAATGACTTCTGGATTATCCTTGTTTTTCTTACATCATTCCCCTGTATAAAACTTATCATACAGGCATTCACATAAAGTCACTTTATTAATTATTTAGTCCCGTTAATTCGTACCTGTATCCTATTTTCACTCAAATTAATCTTAATAATATCATTTTCCCCATTCAAACATACTGTCTATTTTTCAATAAAAAAGGAATAATATTATAAATCATTGCAATTTGTATTTACAAATCGTATAATTAATTTAAATCAATTTATAAATACAAATCGATAGGAGTGATTGTTATGGAAAAACAAAAGAAACCAATGTACGACCGACATGAAGCCATGGATATTACGTGGAAACAGGAGAAAGTCATTTCAAATCCATTCAGATCAAGATTAGTTGCCCTACTTTACGATCAAGCAATGACACCAAAACAAACTGCAGTAATGATGAATAAAAACCCCGGCACCGTCTACTATCATATTCAACAGCTTTTAAAACACGGCATTCTGGAAATTGAACGTACAGAAACCAATAAAGGGGTCGTTGAAAAATATTACCGGGCAAAAGCAATGTCATTTAGAAATATTGAAAGAGACACCCCTTCCGACCGTGTTGCCAGCGCGAATACGTTTATATACTTATCTGATGAACTATTGGAACAGCTTAAAGAAGAATTGGGGAATCTTTATATTAAATACGGTCACTTATCCTATAAAGAAAAAGATACTAAAGAACAGAAAACTTATACGATGGAGTATCAAATTAATGAATTTAATGAGGAGGAAGAGGATTCATGAAATTAAAACCTTTTGTACGCGAAAGAAACTACTCAATTCTGTTGTCTGGTGCGTTTATCAATGCGATTGGCAGCGGTGTCTACATGATTGCCGGCATGTTACTGGTTTTAGAATTGACCGGTAGTGTCCTTTACTCAGGAATTACTATGGTCGCGGTAACACTTCCTCAGACAATAGGATTTTTAATCGCACCACTTGGAAATTACGCAAAATATAAAAATGGTCTGGTATACAGTAATTTTATCAAATCCTTACTCATACTCAGTATTCCGTTTATGCACTATACCATCGGTTTAAACGTGTGGTATCTCATTATTATATTGTTTTTAGTAGCCTTGTTATCACAATACACTTACCCGATTGAATCAACGATTCTGCCTATTATTGTTGGTGAAGATAATGTCGTAGAAGCTAACTCCTATCTACAGGCTGTTCGTGAGTCAATGGATATCATTTTTATTGCCAGTGCCGGAATTATTGTGATTTTTATCGGCAGTGTCAATACATTAATGATTACCGGTATATGTATATTCCTGGTATCTATCCTCTATACACTATTTAATTTTAATCAGCCTGAACAGTTCAATGAAAAAGCAACAACTTTAAAGAAAGTAGCACTTAAATATTCAAATGATTTAAAAGACGGCTTCGGCTATATCCAACATTCTGTAATTCCCAAAATGATACTCTCTATCACTTTTATTAACTTTGCGATGATTATCATGAATACAAATATGCCGGCATTCTCATTGATAAAAGGAAACGGATCAGAAGCAGCATACGGTTTCTATATGGCAGCCTTAGGAGCCGGCATAATGCTCGGAACTCTAATTGCTCCAAAAATAAAACATTTTGATTTCGGCAGAATGGTGATTTTACTTTATATATGCACTGGTATTTTCTGGATTGGTACAGTGTTGCTTCCTCTGCTTCCTTCAATTATATTATTTAGTCTTGGTGCTGTCCCAATCGGTATCGTAAATCTACTAATATTTTCTTCAATTCAAAAACAAGTCGAAGTGGAATATATTGGAAGAGTAATCACACTATTAACCAGTACAGCAGCACTTGGCATGCCTGCGGGTGCCTTAGTCGGTGGTATTATAGGTAACATGTTTAATCCAGCAGTATCTGTTGTTTTCTGTGCCATCTCTATGATAATATTCAGCATCTCATGGCTTGCGAACCAAGTGTTACGAGAACTGCCGAGTGTAGAAACTACAAATATATTTAAATTAAAAGCTATTGAACAGAAATAATAAAATAATACACCTGGCGTCATCAGGTGTATTATTTCGTTTCATCTAATCTCAATAGTTAGTCGAATAGATAATTTGGGTAAATGTAAGTAATACCTAAATTATTACGAGGAGGAGTATATGATGAAAGTTGTTCAAACGCCTTATTTAATTACAGAACATAATAAACATATTGGAAAAATATTAAAACATGAAAACTATGAAATCATCAATATTCAGTTGAGAACAGGTGAAACCATTCCCGAGCATCATACTGCAGGAGAAGTATTAATTATTGTAAGAAGTGGGATTGTCTCTTTTACAGTAGAAGGTAAAGCGGAAACATTATCTGCTGAAAAGATCCTTCATATGAATCCATTTGAAAATCACAGTTTGGAATCTATTGAGGATACAGATTTGCTTGTTATAAAATTTAAATAGAGATGATATAAAAATAATCATAATTTCTATAAAAAAAGCAATTTCTCAAAATCAATTAGCCCTGTATTTTTAATTTCAACGTTCTTAAATCTTTCATTTTCTAAGAAATAGTAACTGTATTCTCGTGTTGCAATTCTCGAAAGGATACACTCCTCCTCTAACTCGTCAAATAAGAACGTCACAAACCGCTCTATTGATTCATCACGGGGTCTTTTCGATACTTTCTCTAGAATGATATGGGGTAACATCCCACTAAACCTTTCCTTTAGACTGTTCAAAAAAAGTAGAGAACCAAAATTTTTGTTATCTACTATGAAAATTCCACCTATAAATATATCCAAATCTTTGAAATAGTTTTGGCTTCTTGGTAACACTTTTATCACTTCACACTTAAATCCAGCGCGCTCTAATTGTCTTTTTAAAATTAGTCCTTCTTTATAGAAATTCACATTTTTTCTAATTTCCTGAACACCAATTTTGAGGCTTTTCGATTTTTCTATTTTTAATAACGAAGAATTATTCTCATTAATCAAATGCTCATCATTATTAACCAAATCTTCGAAGTTGATATTTTGTTTTATCTTACGTCGTTCTTTGACATTCATTTGTTTAGAATTAATTAGTATATATTTAAACCCAGGTGGATGTACAACCACTTTCCTATAGTTCTGAAAATTATTAATCGGATATCTCAAAATAGAATGAAATCGCTCATCCTCATTAAAGTATCCCTCTATTCTATCCAGCCATGGCTTATCCGTGTGATAGTTATTAAATTTTTTAAGATAAATTTTTTTATCAGTAAGTTCTTCTAATTGAAAGGGACCGCACCCAATCTGATGGTTTTTCGAATCTTTCGGTATAATACTGAAAACCGGATAGGATAAAATACCTTTCATATATTCTGTTGTTTCATCCGCTTGAATCACAAAAGTATGTTCATCTATTATTTTAAGACTATAGTTTTTAAAAGTAGTCTCTCTTCCTTTTAAAGCTTCATCTAAAGACCGTTTCACATCCCACGATGTTAGAGTTGTATTATTATGAAAGGTCAAATCTCTTTTCAAATAAAATGTCCATTTTTTTGGTTCGTTTTTTTCAAAATGAAATACTAAATTTTTAGTATATTCTTTGTTTTTTTCATCATACTTAAAAAGTGTATCGTGAATCATATTTGTAAAGTGTACATCATGTCTTGAAACGCTCTTCACTGGAGATATTCTGAGCTCAGTTTTCGGTAAAGATATTCTTAAGGTCTTTTCATCATTACTTTTCACAGTATTAAAAAATTCTGTGTGGAACCAGGATTGAAATGTATTGTCGTTCATCAAGTTCTCTTTTTTTATAAAAGACAATATGTCATCCGTTTTATTGTATTCCTGGAGCTTTTCAATATATAACTTAGCAATTTCAATCTTTCTGTAATTCACCTTCAATTCAGTTAAATTACCTCTGCCGTTTCCTCTTAAAATACTAATATATCCTTCTTCTTCCAAATCCCTAAGAATCTTCTGCATATACCTTTCACTAATCCCCAATTTTTCCGCCAAAGATTTAATGCTAATCTTGTTTAAAATATCCGCTTCAATGTTTTTCGATATATAATATAAAAATTTAATCATTTTTAACTCTCCTCTTAAAAGGGTGAACAAAATACTATTAACTTTCTCTCTTTGTTCATCTATTAATATTTTACACTGAAAATAGAATAAAAACATGAGGAGGCACTCCATTGAATAGTTTATATCGAAACAAAAATTTTAATTTATTATTATTCCAATCCACTATGAAATCTTTTATCGGTTCATTTTTCGCTTTTACAATCCCTATTTTAATTTATGAAATGACAGCATCAGTTTTTGCGATGAGTACGATAAGAGCAATAGAGTTTATACCAAACTTAATCCTCGCAATTTTTATCGGTGTATATGTTGATAGATTTCGTCGAAAAAATATGATTATTTTTTCCAGTATTGTCCAATTAGTATGTATTATTCTAATTATTTTTCTACTTCATTTTAATCAGATGAACCTCTATGTATTATATCTAATCGCATTTTTTATCTTTACAACGAACTACATGAAAGGCAGTGCCAAACATTCTTTACTGCCAAATATTATCAAACAGAATCAGCTAAATGATGCAAATGCAAAATTATCTTTCTACAACACACTTGCTTATATTATCGGTCCAAGTCTTGCAGGTATCATATATGCATTATATGGCAGTGAAATCAATCTTCTTATTTATTTAGTCGGACTTTCATTCACTTTAATTGCTGTATTATTTATAAAAGTAGATGAAAAAATTGAGAACTCCAGCAAGGATATAAAAGAAGAAATTAAAGAGGGTTGGGTTGCTTTAACTGAAAATAAAGATTTGTGGTCATTAACTATCATTATTTTATTTATTAACTTAGGATCTGCAATTACCGGTGCTGTCATGACATTTTTCGCGTTAGATACATTAGAAATTACAGAGATACAACTGGGATACATATTTACCGGTTCAGCACTTGGTTCACTTGTAGGTGCTCAGTCAATTAGATTTTTGACGCAGCATTTTAGTAAAGGATATCTGTTTATCATAACTTTCTTTATATCTTTAACAGGATTTTCAGTGTTGCTGTTATCCACCAATTGGATTGTATTACTGGCAGCCAATTTTCTTATAGGAATGGCTGTAATAATGATAAATATCCCATACCTATCACTAAGACAGTCCACCACCCCAAATCACCTTTTGGGCAGAGTTGCTGGCACATCTTCTATGATTATGAAGTTATCGAGTCCACTTGCATATTTAATCACAGGTATCATCGGAGAGTTGATAAATGTAAGATATATGTTTCTAATCACCATTATCATTATAATTTTCGTGATTCTCTATGCTCTTCACAAAAAAATATACAAAATGAGCTAACTAAAAAAGCACCTGAACAGTTCTCTGTAACAATTCAGGTGCTAATAATTCATTATTGATTTTTTTTTATATTTCACTCCATCTTAATTAACAATTCCATTATATCAATTATTATTATATTTTTTAAGTCTACAATTACGATGTCATTATTTTTATAATTATAAGTATACTAGAAGCCAAGGAGAGATTTTCATGAAATATGTCTACCATATGAAACCCTCAGAAATGTACGGCACCTCACTTGTTTCATTGAATCAATTAGAAACACTTTCAAAGTCGCTTTTTCTTCAATATTCACAAAAATATACTGATCATCCTGAAAGAAGTAAATTGTTCTCCCGTAGAATAGAGCCACTGGGTTGCTTATGGCATGATGTAATTCATCTACTACCCTTAAACCCTAAATTATTATACCAGGCATTGCAGGATTTAAATATTAATGTAAAAGCAAATCTCGAATTTTATGAAATACCAGTTGCAAAATTAAAGAATAATCAAAATGTCATTTACTATTACAGTAAAGATTATTATCACGGACCGGATAATAAAATTGATTCCAGAAACATTGATAAGTTGAGAATAGATCATTATCAAGCTTTAACAAAAGTCCCTTCCGACACAATTAACTATTGGAAAAGTAAATGCCATACAGATGAATCCTTCGGGATGTTTCACTATATTCCACACATTTTATCTAAAGGGAGTATCGATATCTCTGAGTGCCGGACATTAGTTTGGAGTAAATAATAGTAAAACATTAGCTTGTAATAACAACCAGAATTATTTTCATCATATCTGTCATCTTAATGATTATGTTTCTAATGGAATTAAACTTTCCAAGCCATACTATCGATTTATTTATAAATAATTATTTTAAATTAAACCGATGAGTATATATTTCAGCAATATAAAGTCCTGATCCATTTGCTTCGGATAAGGACCTTATTACTTTTATTTACTTAAACGTCACTTCATCAAGACGGATATAACCAGCCGCATCAACAAAAGCACCATCTAATTGATCCGAGTTGTAGGCAAGTGTCATATTAGGATGTCCAAGCGGTACATATGGTGCTTCCTCACGAAGAATTTCATGTACTTTAGTATATTCTTCAAGACGTTCTTCATCTTCTGTCGCACTTCTTGCTGCTTCTAAAATATCATCCAATTCCTCATTAATATAAAACGCCCTGTTTCCTCCAAAACCTGCATTTGTACTTAATGTTAGTGAAGATAACAGATAATCAGCATCTACAGTAGATGCTGTAAAATCAAGTAAGAACATATCATGGTTACCATTACCGAGTTCATCTAGAAAAGCTGCCACTTCAAATTGTTCAATACTGACATTAATATTTAATTCAGCCAGCTGTTCCTGAATATACACAGCTGAATCAATCAATGCCTGTGTATCCTCAACCCATAGTCTTGCATCAAAACCATCTGCAACCTCTGTTTCAGCCAGTGCTTCTTTGGCTTTATCAAGATCCGGTTCAATTGTCGGCAGTTCTTCAATATATCCGAACACACTGGATGAAACCATACTGTTTGGAATTGTTGCCATACCGTCATATATACCCTGCTGCAGTGCCTCTCTATCTATTGCAAAATCAATTGCCTGGCGCACTTTCACATCATCAAACGGCTCCTGCTGCATATTAAACCCTAAGTAATTCGTTCTTAATGATTCACCTTCGACAAGCTCTACAGAATCATTACTGTTAATTCGATCCATCATCGCCATATCAACCGGTGTCGTCAAATTAACTCCACCTGATTCAAGTTCTGCCATCATTGATCCTGATTCAGGAATAATTGTAAAAGTTAAATTATCAATGGTACTTTCTTCCTGATAGTCTTCATATCTGGAGAAAATAATATTTTCACCAGGAGATCTGGATTCAAACTTAACATAGTTTGTGCCATCAGGGCTTTCCGAAATATGCGTTCCTGTGAACTCTGAAATTTCCTCTGAAACTTCATCAAAGTTTTCATCAGCTGATTCACGCAAATCATAATATTCATCAAGTGTGATATCTGCACCTGAATCATCTATTGCTTTTTGATAATCTTCATCAATGCTTTCTTTACTCATAATACTACCCGCAGCATGTGCTAAATTATTCGGCAGCGGTGCAAATGGATAACTGGTTGTAATACTTACTTCATAATCATTAATCACTTCAACATTTTCAATCATTTGAAAGAGGAATTGTGTGGGTGCGCCGACACTTGGATCAACCACTCTTTCTAACGACGCTTTAACATCTTCTGCAGTAAATTCCGTGCCATTATGAAATGTCACACCTTCATTCAATTTAAATGTCCAGTTTAATTCATCCACTTGTTCCCATTCGGTCGCAAGTCCCGGTTTTAAACTCATATCATGTTCTCGGTCAACCAGACGTTCAAACAGAAAACGCCTCACCTGAATTGCATTTACATCATTTGTTCCATGAGGATCAATCGTAGACAGATCTTGTGTTAGTCCAACTACAATATCTCCTGTTTTTTCTTCATCTGCATCAGTACCAGATGTCTCCTCTAAATCATCATTCGTACAAGCGGCAATTGTTAAAACCAGTACTATCATACTTAATAACCATATTGTTTTTCTCACTGAACTCCCCTTTTCCAATTTATATTTCTGAATATTTAAATTATACATCTCAAAAGTTTTTAAAACTAGATACATTTATCATCAATATTCATAAATATAAATAATTTTCTAAAATCAAACGTCATATTTACATTTATTCAGTAGTCAGATAAAATATTATTTATAAAACTTATTAATAATTGTAAATATAATAAGTTTTAATTATTAAAAGGAGTGAGAATTTGACTTTTAAATTTATCGGAATTGATCATGTACAGTTAGCTGCACCACCAAACAGTGAGGTTGAGGCACGTGCTTTTTTTAATCGTATTCTTGGATTAGAGGAAATACCCAAACCTGAGGATTTAGCAAAAAGAGGCGGAGTCTGGTTTAACATTGGAAACAAACAGCTTCACATTGGCATACAAGAAGATTTTATTCCCTCTAAGAAAGCGCATCCTGCATTCGAAGTCAATGATATTGAATCTCTGAAATCAAGACTTCGTAAACATGAGTGTGATGTTATTGAAGATGTGCCTCTAGCCGGTGCCGAGAGATTTCATACCAAAGACCCATTCGGCAACAAAATTGAATTCATAGAATGGATATGAAAATCCTTATAATCAGCAGTAGTTTCATTACAAAATTATTTAAGAAGCCGTAAGTCTGATATCGGAATCCGACTTACGGCTTCTTATTTTAATATTTCAAATTTACGATAATGAACATACTTGTACCATTTAATTCATTAGCGTCAAATAGTAGTGATATTGCGCTTTGTTTGTCGTGTGATAGTCCAGTTTATAAGCAGACCCGCATAGGCTAATCCACCGCCGAATCCATATAATATTAATTTATCATCAGCCTTAATTTTGTCCTCTTTCACCGCAAGGTCAATTGCCAGTGGAATTGTCGCAGAAGATGTATTTCCAAAGTATCTGATACTGTTTAATGTATTTTCTATTGGGAAGTCAATTCTTTTGCATATTGACTCTAGTATCCGCGTATTCGCGCTATGGGGCACAAACCAGTCAATATCTTTCAATTCCAAGGATGCCTCTGAAAGAAGTACTGGAATATTATTCGTCACGGTACCAATAGCCCACTTAAATACTTCCCTTCCATTCTGAACAATCATTCCGTTTGTTTCTATTTCCTGATCCAATACTTTATCAGATAAATTCGCACTGTATAAACTGCCGCCTTTTTCGCCATTTGACCCGAGGTGATGAGAAATGAAGCTTGGATTATCTTCTGTATATTCAACTAAAACTGCTCCGCCACCATCGCCAAATAAGATACATGTACTGCGATCTGTGTAGTCTGTAATTTTAGACAGAGTTTCTGCACCAATTACGAGTACCTTTTTATTAAGCCCCGCAGTAATCAGACCATTCGCTACATGAAGACCATAAGTAAATCCGGCACAGGCAGCATTTAAATCAATTGCACCTGTGCCTTCTAGACCTAATTTAGCCTGAACGAGCGACGCTGTACTTGGTGTATTATGGTCAGGTGTTAAAGTGCAGACAATAATTAAATCAACATCATCTAAATTCTTTTGATACCTTGATTTTAAATCTTCTACTGCCTTTACACAAATATCACTGGTAAATTCATCTTTTCCGCTTATTCGCCTTTCTTCAATTCCTGTACGTGAAACAATCCACTCATTATCCGTCTCTACTACTTTCTCTAAGTCAAAGTTGGTTAATTTATCAGTCGGCACATATGAACCGATTGCTGTTAGTTTTGCTTTAGATTTACTCATAAAATCACTCTCCTTAGCACTAATTACTAGTAGTTGGTACTAAAAATAGAGTAACATAATTCCGAAAATATTGAAAATTTAAACCTTACAAAATCTGCTTTATACGAATTTTAATAAATCATATAGACTATCTGCTTCAGCAAATGGTTTTATATCTGTATGATTAGGTTCGCCTTTCGGATTAAACCACACAGCGTCAATTCCAATTCTTTGTGGTCCTTCAACGTCTTTCACTAAATCATCACCAATGAATAACGTTTCTTCAGGTTTTATATTCATCTCATCCAATGCGATATGAAATATTTTCGAATCAGGTTTGCTGCAGCCGACTTCGTCAGAAATAATAACTGTCTTAAAATATTGATTTAACCGACTGTAACTAATTTTTTCTTTTTGTCTTTGGGTATCACCATTGGTTATAATGCCAATTTTGATATTTTCATCAATATGATTTAAAAGTGATAACACCTCTTGATCTGCTTTAAAACATTGAGGGAGATACTGATTCCAAAAATGAATCATTTTACTTTCAGGTAATCTATTGTCGGGTGGAAAAGCTTCAAAGAATGGTGCCAATACCTTTACTTTATTACCATCTCCGTAATTTTTTTATCATAGTATCTAAATGTTTCTAACATTTCTTCTGTATCTGCATCATTTGAAAGGCTGTAGTATTTCTCAATGATCACCTTAAACAAATTATCCACTGCTTCAGCACGATTAAGTAATGTGTCATCCAAATCAAATAATACTGCTCTATACTTTTTCATTTCTCTGCCTACTCTCACATTAATTAATATGGTTATTTTAAATAATTATAGATAAATAATGATGAATATTCAAATAATTCCAAATAAGTGATACACTTATATTAATTTAGGTGAATGGAGGCTTCAATTTATGAGGGAAATATGGAATAATGTTTGACTTTAAATCTTTTAAATCAAACGTCACATTTTCTGGATAAAATATCAGTCTAAGTGACATTAAAGGAGCAGACATTATAATGAAACACATTCTAAACACTATTTTTAAATTTAACAATGCAGGTGCGTTTACTTTATTCTTTATCATAATTACAATGGTTATCACTATACTATACCGGTACCCTCCTTATTTTAATAAATATTTCTTTAAACCCTCACCGAAATATTACGGAATAATTGCTTTGAACATTATCGGACAATATGCCCTTTATGCAGAAGGTGATGATTGGAAATTAACCAAGAAAAAAATGCTTAAAGAGATTAGAAAATGTAAATCGTACCGGGAAACTCTGCCTTTTATCAGTGAAGCTTTAAAAACAGCAGGTGGAAGACATTCCTCTGTCATTAAAAATACTCAGGCTCTAGAATCCCAGCCGCCTATAGAGTATCCAACCGCGTATAATACTGACCAATATTTATATATCAATATTCCGCGTTTTGCAGGTATGACTGAGAAAGCTCAGATATTTAAAGATATGATAGAACACTCTTTAATAAATAGTAAAAACGAAAACATCATAATTGACCTTAGAGATAATTCAGGTGGTGATATGGGGCCGATGATTACAGGACTCTCTTCCCTATTAAATGAGGGGCACTTAATCTCATTTATCTTTAATCAGAACAATGAATTCAAAGTGCACATTAAAAATGGAGAAGTGATTGGCGGCGGCAGCCATGTTAATGTGAAGCAGAGAAGATATATTAGTATGAGCAAGATCGCAGTTTTAATCGGGGCAAACACTGCCAGTTCAGGTGAAATTACTGCACTTTCCTTTAACGGTATGCCTAATGTAAAAACATTCGGTAGAAAAAGTGCAGGTTTTACATCAAGTAATCAGTCTATACCGCTGTATGATGATATCATACTTAATATCACGTCAGCGAAACTTAAAACGAAAACAGGAACAATTTACGAAAACGACCCGATTCTTCCGGATATAGAGTCTGAATCTCCTTATGATTCAGCAGTAAGATGGTTTAATAAAAACTAGTTTATTTTTTATTGACTTCATTGTTTCTCTTATTTGAATTTAAAGCGGACTTACTCACTCTTATAAACAATTAGAATATAAAAGGATGGATATAATATGAAACCGGAAGTACTCATCGTTGGAACATTTCATTTTTCAAGTTCAAACGATTTAATTAATCATAACGACTTATTTAATAAAGAAGAACATTCTAATGAAGTCTATGAACTCATTGAAATTTTAAAAACGTTCAATCCTTCAGCACTGGCTGCAGAATGGATAAAAGACAGCCAGAATGAATTAAATCAGCAGTACCAGTCCTACCTGAATAGTGAAGTTGATTTGTCTGAGAATGAAATCCAGCAGATACTGTTCAGACTAGGGAAATATCAAAATATTAACCAGATACATGCGGTTGATTGGATGGATTCAGTTGGAGAAAGACACTTTGGTGATGTGATAGAATGGGGAAAAGAAAATCAGCCTGATTTGTATAAAGAATGTTTAAAATATATTCCTGACGACGAAATCAGCAGTAAAAATTCCATTCTCCAAAATTTAAAAAACATTAATGCGGAAACAACTATTTTCCGCAGTCATCAGGTTCATTTGAAAGTGTCACAAATCGGAACTGGAATAAATTATGTCGGTATTGACTGGGTCAGATGGTGGTACCAAAGAAACTTAATTATTTATAAAAACCTGATTGATGTGGTGAATGAAGGCCATCATAAAGTATTGCTGCTCATTGGCGGTGCACATATCCATCTGGTTAGACAATTTCTGAGAGAAACAGGAGAAGTCAAAGTACTGACATTTAATGACTTAGATATAATATGATTAACTTAAAATATTTTAAGGAGCGATAAGTATGGTAGTTATATATCTTGCTGGCGGCTGCTTATGGGGTGTACAAGAGTATGTTAAAACTTTACCCGGTGTTATTTCCACCGAAGCCGGTAGAGCAAATGGTACAAGTAGTAGCCTAGAAGATGATTATGATGGATATGCCGAATGTGTAAAGACTGAATTTGATCCTGATATTACGTCTGTCAGTGATTTGATGCACTTTCTTTTTGAAATCATTGATCCCTACAGCGTCAATCAACAAGGAAATGATGTCGGTGAAAAATACAGAACAGGTTTTTACAGTACTGATACTGATATGCTGAAAGAAGCTGAGGCATTCATTAATCGTCGAACTGATAAAGAACATATTGCGGTAGAAGTACTGCCCCTGACTCATTACATCAAAAGTGCTGATGAACATCAGGACAGGCTTGAAAGATGCCCGGAGGATCATTCCTACTGCCATATTCCGAAGTCATTACTTAACAAATATAAATAGTTTCATTTTAATAAATATGGAGTGCTTATGTAGGAATCCTACATAAGCACTCCATATTTTAACTCTTTATTTAATTCTCTTCATTATTTTTAAGTTAATGCAGACACACCTCAAAGTTCTGTAATTCATTCACTACTCTTCAAGCTGCTTTCTATCTGTAATATGCATCCCACTAAATTGTGGTAGTTCATTGGGATTAATATTAAAACTATATACTCCAGTCCTAAAAGATACATCACTCAATGGGCGTCTGAAGGAAATCACCGGCTGTTCATCCATTAGTATTTCTTCCAGCTCCTGGTATATCTTTGCTCTTTTATCCGAGTCAGTTTCTGTCTTTCCATCTTCCAGCAACTTATCTACATCTTCATTCTCAAAGAACGTCCAATTCGAATCACTACCGGCATTCGATGAGTGAAATAATGGATACATGCCTGTATCCGGATCTGCGACAGGATTCTTCCATTCCTCGATAAACATATCATAATCACCATTATTCAATGCTTCTAAATACGCTTCAGATTCAAACACCTCAATATTTAAATCAATATTAATTTTTTCAAGTTCATCACGTAAATAAGCTGCAGCACTCTCGTGTTCTTTCACTTCATCACTGATTAACATAGTCAGTTCAAAACCTGATTCATAACCGGATTCAGTCATTAACGCCTGCGCACGTTCCGAGTCGTATTCGAAGTCTTCGAAATCTTCATCATATCCGGTCATTCCCTCCCGAAGGAGACCTGTCATTCTCCGCCCGACATCATAATAAGCTTCTTCAATAATTTTTTCTTCATCAACCATATAGGCAATCGCCTGTCGTACAGATTTTTCATTTAAGTACTCTTTTTGTGTATTAAAACCAATATATTCAAATGATAATACCTCATTAAGATACAAATTAACATCTTCACTGTTATCAATCAACGACCAGTTTTTCAAATCATATCCATGTATCAGCTGCGAATTACCGACAGTATAATCGATAAATCTTTCATCCTCGTCAGGTATCACTTTAAATTCCATCGAATTTATAGGCAGTCTACTGCCCCAGTAATCATAATTTTTTTCTGTGATTATTTTTTCACCCGGCTCCCATGATTTAAATGTCATATAGCTTGTACCGACCGGGTTTTGTTCAGCAATATCACCCAGATATTCTTTAATCTCTTCAGCAGTCTCTTCAAATGATTCATCGTCTAATTCACGTACCTCATAATATTCTTCAACTGTCATATTAAGTCCTGCTTCATCTAAGGCATTTTGATAATCTTCTTCTATTAACTCATTTGATAAAATAGCACCTGACACATGCGTTAAATAATGAGGTAATGACTCAACTGGATGTTCTGTAACAAATTCAACAGTGTAATCATCAATCACTTTTACCGACTCAATCACATCAAAGTTCCCCGCCCCTGGTGAATCCATGGCAGGGTCAAGCAGCCGGTCAAAACTTGCTTTCACCGCTTCAGCATTCAACTCCGTCCCATCATGAAATACAACATCATTTCTTAAATCAATCTGCCATGTGGTATCATTAGTCTGCTTATAATCACTTGCCAGCATTTCTTCAGGCTCCAGACGTATATTTAAATGAAACAGAGTATCATATATCACATAAATCCTTTGATACGAAGCTAAGTCATCCGCGCCTGCCGGGTCCAAAGAAACTGCATCTTCAGGATAAACAGACACAACATGACCACCTTCCATCACTCGATCTTCTGCATATGCTGTTCCACTATCATTGGAAATCACTGTATGTACTATTAAGTATATAAAAGTCACGTACATCATCTTTTTCATCGAAATACCCTCCAATAAATGACCTAAAGTGATAATTTACATTATTGTACCATATATGTTCAGTATCAATATTTCACTGATTAGATTTCATCTTGGGATTTATTTAAAATACTACGGATAAATTCAGTCTTCTTATCTGTGTACAAATGTTTATCATTTTTATGTACATCCGCCAGTTGAAGTTTTAACTTCTCATAATCAGATCTGACTTTCTCATTCTCCCTTAAAATATTTCTGAGTACAATCTGTTCCTTAAGCAGTGAATTATCTTTTTCAAACAAGTGAATTTGATGTGTCCGCGGTTCACCTTTAATGAAGTAATATCTACCCGGTAGAATATCCTTCCCCATATTTACATAACCAATCTGCTCCAAACCATTAATATATTTTTCTATATTCTCAAAACTTTCTATTTCTACACTAATATCAATCACAGGCTTTGCCTTCAGAAATTCAACACTCGTACTTCCAATATGATGTACAAAAATATTATCATTAGGAAACATATTTATTATTCTGCTTTTGTCGTTATTAAAAGCTTCTCTCCACTCAGGCGTCCACTCTGTTAAAACCACTTCACCTTTTGGCAGTCCAAGCATATATATCAATCCCAACATAAGTATTTTAAATCAAAATCTATCGAATCCACCTTCACTATTCATCACCTGTCCCGTAATCCAGGCACCTTTATCACTGTGCAAAAATGAAATCAGGTTCGCAACATCAGACGCTTTTCCCCACCTTTTTTGATTAAATCGTTTTTCAACCTCTTTATATATTTCTTCATTTTTATCCATATATCCAGTATCTGTCGGACCAGGATTGACTGCATTGATACGAATATTAAGCTCCCCCATTAACTTGGACAGATGTATCGGCAGATTTGCGACACCTGCTTTAGACACTGCATACGGTATTTCATTTGTCATCGGTCCTAAAAACTGTCCGGATGAAAAGATTGTAATACACCCTTCTTTACTGTTAAATTGATTTTTAAATGCCTGAATAATCATCATTGCAGCAGTGATATTTGTGATGAGATGATGATTGATTTCTTCAAAATTCCATTTATCAAATGGAGTTTCCGTACTGTATGCATGACATAATACTAAATGATTAATATTATCGTACAGTTTCATATGGTTTATGAATGATTGAATGCCTGCATCAGTAGATAAATCAGAATCAGGTAACTTAACTACTTTTTTATCAAAAATAATCATTTCATCTTTATCTTTGTAGTCTAATTGTTGGTCATATGCATTTGACCCATGAATCAGAACTTCAAACCCTTCGCTTAAAAACTGACTGGCAACTGCTGCACCAATTCCTGAAGGCCGGCTGACACCTGTAATTAATACCTTATTAGTCAACATCATCACATCCTCAATCATAAATTAATCTACTTGCTTTATATCTATCAAAACGCACCGGCATCACCGCCGCTTGAACTGCTGGATGTACTACCAGAGCTTCGTGTATGCAGATAAGTACAGCATCCAACGTTAAACAACTCATTATAAACATACACTTACGGTATTACAGGAACAACGCTGACAAATGTGCTTCGAACTGGATCATCTCTGTACATTTGATGGGTCACTGCCCACTGGATACTGTTTAGTTCGATACATTTTTTTAATCGAATAATTTAAGCGAACGGTCTCCTTCGACCAGTATCTCACAGGCAGAATCAAATTACACATACCAGCAATAATATAGGAAAAAATAAACCATGCGATTTCAGGGTACAGATAACTTGTGGCAAATGAACTGAACACCACAAAAATATATAAAAATGCATGCATCCACCTTTTCGATTTGAATATTAAACTAAACACAGTGAACATAAATATCAGAATAGATAATGTCATCTGCGTGCCGCTGGTTAACCGCTGAATCATCAGTTGATACACATACATTCCAGTGACGCACAGTATTCCTATAATCTGAAGTATTGAAAACAGCCTGATCTTTTTATCTGACTGACCTTTCACGATTTCTTTCTGTGCCTGACGCTTCCATTTTTTGTACTGTTTTTCACTTTCTGACCATATCAACTCTTTTCACGTCTTGAGACATTTTCATCAAGTTTTAAAGAGTCAGGAATGAAATAATGATGATTTCCGTCATGTTCCTGGAAGAGCCATTACTTCAGTATTTCATCTGATTTTGTGACAGTTATTAAATCATATTCCCAGGTGTATCGATACGTTTTTCTACCCTCTCTTACTTTGGATATTTTTTAATAAAACTGACAACACCCTTTCGTCGAAGAGAAAACAATGATGCATTAATTCCCTTTGCTTGTTTCACTCAGATTTCCTTCAGCATTATCTTTTAAAGACCCGTGAAGTCCGTCTGAAGTATTGGCCGGAGTATGAGAACATAATATGTCCTTAAATTTTCACATCTTATCTCAGAACTTTTATTCAACCAAACTGTGAATCAGTAAATACCTCTTCCACATTCCGAATATCTTCTAATGCGCAGTTTACTAAACGTCCGTCTTCCAGTAACAGATATATTTTATTATCCATATAACCTGAAACTCTGCATTCTAAATCCTGATAATAATTACCGTCCTTTAGTATATTTGCCTGAATATTGACTCGGCTCTTTCTCACAAAGGCATGAAATAACACATTGGAAATCTCAGTCTCTGTCATTTCCTTTTTTGCTTTTACTTCAAAACGTTGATTTCTCAATGACTCCTGTTTTAATGCCTCTGAATGATCACTTAACATCATCCCCAGCCATTTCATAATCCCTCTATCTTTATATTCTAAATCTTCTGGTGTTGCCCTGATGATATTGGTCATTTCTTTCCCTCCTTTCCTGACCGATGACCGCCGAGTAAAGTGGCACGATATTTTGCCATAGCGCCGTCCAACAGACTGGATGCGTGAAGTATTGATGTATATCCAAATTTTTTTCTTAAACTATCTACCGTCCTGTCCAAATTCTCTCCCTTGATGTTTACTTCTATCGGCTCAAACAGATTGAGCTGTAAATCCTGCTTTTCTTTAATATGACCAAAAGTCACATTAACTGTTCGAACGGGATAATCTTCATAATATTTATCAAATATTAACAGCATATACGCTTTAAGTTTTTTGGATGAATCTGTATGATCCACATTCATATGGTGGCTGAATCCTTTTTCTGGCAGATGTTTTGAATAGCCTATGGAAAGTGTTACCACACCTGTAACCAGACCGTGTTTTCTCAAGCGCATTACATTCTCATCTGTCATTTCTCTAATTACAATCTCAACATCGCTTTTCCGAAAATAATCTTTATTTAATATCTGATTTTTTGAAAACGATGTACTCTTTGGTTTATATGTGTCGGATATTCTCGAACGATCGATACCATGCGCATGAAAAAATAACTGTTCCCCAATAACGCCAAACTGTGCTTTTAGTTTCTTTAAATCATACTGCGCCAAATCAAAAATATTTTTAATTCCTATCTGATTTAAAGATTTTTCTGTTCTTCTGCCAATGCCCCAAAAGCTGCTCAACGGTTCAATGGACCATACTTTTTTCGGCACATCTTCATAGCGCCACTCATCAATAAAATGGTTCTCTTGATCATTTTTAGCCTGGTGATCCAGGGCGAGTTTCGCAAGCAGTGGATTGTCACCAATACCGATTGTAATGACCAGCCCAAGTTCCCGCCAGACATCCAATTGTATTTTTCTTGCCATATGAAATATTGAATCAAATAAATGATGATAACCTGAGATGTCCAAAAATGACTCATCAATGGAATAGACCAGAATATCTTCCTCTGCAACATAACGTTTAAAAATACGGTGAACCTCCAGATTTTTCTCTACATACAGCGCCATCCTCGGTTCAACAATTTCGATATCGGCATTCGGTGGTATTTCATAAATTCTTGTGCCTGTCTGTACACCGTATTTCTCTTTCACACGCGGAGAAGATGCCAGTACTAGGCCCCCTTTATTTTCCGGTTTGGACACAACTACAATTTTTGATGTTAGAGGATTTTGTCCTCTTTCTGCTGCCTCGACTGATGCAAAAAAAGACTTTGCATCAATACACATGATATGTTTTCTTTTCTCTTTCCTGTAATCCATCAACAAAATCTCATCCATATCATCACCCCTCACAATACAGCAATTATGCTTTTTCATTAATTATACGAACATATGTTCTTTTAGTCAATAAAATAAAGCACTCATTCAGTTCATTAGTTTTTGAACTGAATGAGTGCTTTATCCCTAAAATGATTCTGTTGTCCCTTCTACTTTTTCAAATATCCAAGTCATGCTGTGAAAATCCTCTTTCACTCTCGGTATGGAAATACCCGCATACATCACTTCATCTCCGCCGTAACACTCACCCGTATTAACATCCTTATACAAACTGTCCGGATTCAAGCCATCAAACTTTAGCACTCTGATTGGGGCACTCGGTAAAGAAAGCCGCTTCACATACGTCGCAACACACTTGGATTTTTCTTTATCCACATACAACCATGCCGCTTCATTTCCTTCTAAAGGATTAATCAGGCGGTACTGGTCACCAAACTGAATCAGCTTTCTGTGCTGTTTATAAAATTGAATCTGTGTTTTAATTTCTTCTTTTTCTTTGTCATCCAGTACACTTAAATCTAATTCATAGCCAAGATTACCCGCCATTGCGACATTCCCTCTCGTATTGAGTGACGTTACTCTGCCTACCTGATGATTCGGCACAGTCGATACATGCGCCCCCATTGTCACTGCAGGGTACGTCAGACTCGTCCCATACTGAATATTAAGAAGTGATACCGCATCTGTGTTATCACTGGTCCAGGTCTGCGGCATATAGTAAAGCATTCCGGGATCAAATCTTCCGCCGCCGCTTGAACAGCTTTCAAATAACGCTTCCGGAAAATCAGTCGTTAAACGGTCCATCAGATCATACAATCCCAAAATATAACGATGACCTGTTTCAAGCATTCTCTCTTCAGAAAGTTGACTGGAGCCCAGCTCCGCAATGTTCCGGTTCATATCCCATTTCACATAATCTACTTTTGAATCATTTAATACCTCAGCAATCGAATCATATAAATAATCCCGAACGTCTTTTCGCGTTAAATCAAGCACCCGCTGCATCCTGCCGTAAGAAGGCTGCCTATTCGCTACACCGAGACACCATTCCGGGTGGGTACGGTATAAATCACTATCTTCAGACACCATTTCCGGTTCAAACCAAATACCAAATTTCATATCCAGCGCGTGAATACTTTCAGATAATGCACCTAAATCATTGGGAAGTTTATCAGAATCGACCGTCCAGTCACCGAGTGCGGTCTTAAAATCATTCCGGTTTTTAAACCAGCCGTCATCCAGCACCATCAGTTCAATTTCAAGCGCCTGTCCTTCTTTCGCAAGCTGAAGTATTTTCTCTTCATCAAAATCAAAATATGTGGCTTCCCAGTTATTCAACAACACCGGACGTTCTTTTTTTTTATGTGTGCCCCTCAAGAGATGTTCTCTGTAGAAATCATGAAACTGCCGTGACATACCGCCGAAACCATTATCTGCATATGTCATCACCACTTCAGGCGTCTGAAATGATTCATCCGATTTTAAGAGCCATGAAAAATCATAAGGATTAATTCCCATTGATATTCTTGTTGTTTCGTATGAATCCAATTGAACCTGGGCTAAAAAACTGCCGCTGTACACAAGTTGAAAACCATACACTTCACCTTGAAATTCATTTGTATCCGATTTAGCCAGAGCCGCAAAAGGTGCCTGATGGGCACTGCTTGCGGTTCTGGTACTTTCCACGGACTGAACCCTCGGCACCACTTTACGGCGGATGAGATTTCTCTCATTATTATGTGAACCGTACAACTTCATCAGATCAAATTCCGGATCTCTGAAATCAATATTCATACTTAACGCACGCAGTAATTTAATCGGTTCATCTGACTGATTCACAAATTTCACAGAACGTGTAATAACGTTTGAATGATAAAATACTGTATACTGCAGTTCAATTTTGAGACCGTTCACGGCATCTTTCTGCATAAATAATTAATGTCTCTGCATCGTTCTCATCTGTCACATACGTATGCGGCAGACCTTGAAGCTTTGGTTTTCCATGTATGATTTCATGTGAGTCATAGTGAAAACGGGAAATTCTTGAACCGTTATTCTCCAATGTCTGATAACCCGGCACACGAAAATCACCATCAGCATTTGTCCGATACTCCTGTGGAATCGTATCATAAGAAAATGTACTGTCTTCAAGTGTCGGATTCGGTGAAAATCCTCTGTCCATAAAAATAAATGCCTTCGAACCACGATATTTACGTATTCTTTTTCCATAATACAAGTGGCTGATGGTGCCTTCATTTAAAATTCCCATCACATAGCTGCTTTCTTCAGTCGATAAGTGAAACGTCTTTTGTTCTGAGTCAAAAAATATATTTCGGGTCATAATGTATGTCCTTTCAATTTACCCTGCAGCTTTATTTTTCATTATCACAAGTTTACCTTACCTTAAAATAAAATGAATTCAACATAAATCACTCAATTACCGTAATATTTTTAACATTATGGTACGATGATTATAATTTAATGATGAATCATCAAAATCGATTTGTGAATAATGATTTTACTTTAGTCATAGATACATCATATGCTTTAAATGACTTAATATTTCTTCAGAATGTCTATTTGAATCATAGAGACGGTACAAATAGCTTCCCTTCTGTAGACAGTACTGACTGGTCTCTGTTACAGCAGGATAAATTTAAGGAGAGATATCAAAATGTTTGGAATGAAGTAATTAAAAACATCACTGAAGACTCATATTATGACAGCCCTCACACTTTAAAAAAGAATGCTGAATTATTCAAAGAGCTGTTTGAGACTGAAACAAATGGAGCGAATGGTTATTCTGAAAGTGTACAGTTATTCCATTCATGGTGGGGAAATGAATACATTGGCGGCATGGCAGTCAGAAATTTATATAGTGATGCAGTGTCGGATCTTTATGACGTACTGGCGCGAGAAATTCAATTAAAACAAATCGACATCCGTAACAACGAACTTAGGGTATCACTGCTTTATGATACACAGAAGTTAGCCGTTACAGATTATGTACCTCAGCATTATCTTCTTCCAGTCGAAGAAATATTTCGAAATAGATACACAATAAAAACAGATATTGTCTCAAAGATATTAAAGCATTTAATGACGCAGAAAAACATTAGTCAATCAAAGACAGACTAATGTTTTCAAATATTTATATGCTTAAAATTAAGCAGACTGCTGCCTTCATATTCTGCCATATAAACATCAGGCATTGTCATTTCTCTGAATTCTTCATAGGAAAATTCTCCATCAGTTAAATGATTAAACAACATTGAAAGTGCAGTACCATGACCGCAGATAATAATATTTCCTTTACTGGTATCAATGATTTTCCCATAGACCGCAAGCACTCTATTTTTTACTTGCTTTAATGATTCACCTGATTCCAGCTTATAGTTAAAATCCTGCCACTGTCTTTCAGAGAAGTTCTGAAAATCCTCCACCCACGCACCTATTGAACGCTCTCTTAAGTCATGTTGAGTAGAAATATCCAAATTTAAATAAGCTGCTGCAGGTTCAATCGTTTGAATCGCTCTTAAGTAAGGACTGCAGAATATATGATTAAAATCTTTATTCTTAAATATTGGAAGCAGTGATTCAGCCAGGTGTTTGCCTTTTATAGTTAATGGTGCTTCCCGGTCATTTTGATTCGTAACATCCCGTATAGAGTGTCTAACAAAATAAATTTCCCGCATTGGTATTCCTCCATTGATTGTATGTATTATTCTCTGTCTGCATTCATTACATTCTGTCACTCTTCAATTATCTGAAAATATCAATTAATTTCAGAAGTCTTCCATTTTTCATATAAAAAAACTATACTTTAAAGGTATGAAATAGAGACATAAGGAGGAGACACATGGATAATTTATTTGCATTCAGTATTCTGGCACTGACCATCTCGGTGATTCCCGGTGCAGATACAACTTTAATCATCAAGAACACACTCAATCATGGTGTAAAAGCGGGCTGCTGTACAATTATGGGCAGCGCTACAGGTTTGATGTTCTGGACATTAATCGCTGTACTTGGATTATCACTTGTGATTGCCCAATCTGTGTTTCTCTTCAATATTATTAAATATTTAGGGGCAGCTTACTTGTTGTATTTAGGGATTATGGCATTTTTCAAAAAACCTGAACTCCCTGAAGATCCATCTGCACTTGAAGAGACGCACACAAATAAAAAAACATCAAAATCAGATTACATATCTTCTTATCTGCAGGGGACTCTGAGTATTATTCTAAATCCAAAGACTGTTTTAGTATACGTAACATTTATGCCCCAGTTCATAAATTTAAACGGAAATGTCAATCAACAGCTAATGATACTAGGACTAATACTCCTTGTTGTCGCGATCAGTTGGTTCTTAATTGTTGCATTCTTAATTGACTATATCAAAAGATGGTTCCAAAAACCTGTTTTTCAAAAAATATTTCAAAAATAAATTTGCTGGGGACCAACTATACTTAAATTTAGCAGCAAAGAAATTAAGAGCAGAACTGAAATAACCCTCCTGTTAATCACTATTTTTATCCCTTCTAAAATTTCTCTATAAAACTTTTTGAAAGTTAATCGCTCTTTCGATTCATTTTTCATATCAGCATTACTGCTCAGAAAAAAGACGAGTATTCAGCTTATTAAAAAAAGCATCGTCATTACATTATATACAAGTGCTGCACCATACAAAGATAAAAGCACTCCTGAACGCTGGGTATAGGCGCTAATATTTCCCGGGAAAAAATATTTTGCAGACTGTAACTTTTCTTCGGGAACGATTTTAGGAATTAATGCGAAAACAACCGGCAAAAACAGTGCGGTGGCAGTACCAAAAGCAATCGCAAATATTACTAACAGCCAAATGCTTATCTCGAAAAATTCAATAGCACTAGTAAAAGCTAAAGTACAAATTATTAAGCATGATAGTATAATTCTTAGAAAACGTTTCGGTGTCATTTGATCAAATACTGCCCCGCCAATCGGAATAAATAATATTCTGGGTAAAGCTGAAATCATTAATAGTGTACCGAGAAGTGCGGTAGACCCAGTCAAATCTAAAGTCAGCCACGACAGTGTCAGAAAAAAAACTGTTGATAAAGTGAATATTTATCAAAAAAATTGAATTTTAAAAGAAAAGACCAAAAGAGAATTTTTTTTATTTCATTAGAGTCCGGTAAGAAATTTTAATTTTGTTCAAAAATTTGGTTTAATTTTTTATGGTGATGTTTTGGGTTAGCCAAAACTGGACCTGTCCGTCTATATATGTCCAAAATATCTGAGTAATGAGTTCAGGATTAATACCGGCTTTAAATTCTTCGTTATCCACTCCTTGTCTGAGGATTTTCAAAAAATTCTGTCAAATGATAATTTGATATGAGTTTTTTTCTATACTCGTATTTCTACTCGCTTCCAACCAAAATTCAAAAATAAGCAGTGTAGATTTTGGATCTAAGTCATGCCAGGATAATATAATTCTGTGCCACTGCTCCAATAATTGATTAAATGCATTTTCTTTATTACAAGTACATTCCAGTAAAGTAGATTTTCGGTCCAATAAATAATTTAAAATATAAATAAATATATCTTCTTTGTTCTCAAAGTACGCATATAGGCCGCCTTTACTGATATCATTCGACTGCGCTATCTTACTCATTGTGGTTTCATGATAACCTAATTTCTTAAATGTCTCTAAAGATTTTTCTGCGATTATTTGTTTCTTCTGCTTCTTTTGACTTTCTGAAATTTTTGGAGACAAATTATCACCTCATAAGAATTTTCAATAAAAACGACCAGTCGTTTTTATTAAGTTATCATATACTATATGTTGAAACAACCGTTTTTAGAGAGACTACATTAAAGAATAATTATATGAGCATATTATTTTATAAAAAAGTTAATGTTATACTATTAAAAATATAATAAAATTTTTTAGTTAGTAAATCATCGATTGAAATAGACTAATGAAAAAACTTTACAACAAGGCGGGATTCAAAATGATTTTATTCCTTACTTATGTTCTCGCAGGACTTGCAATTGCGATGCCTGTCGGCGCAATCACAATAGAGATGATAAATCAGGGACTTAAAAATGGCTTTATGCACGGCTGGGCCGTCGGGCTTGGCGGTATGACGATTGATTTTGCTTTAATTGCAGCGCTGTACCTTGGACTTGCTTCAATATTACAGCTTCAATTCATTCAGATTCCGATGTGGATTATCGGTGCTGTATTCTTATTCTTTATCGGGTTATTCTCTATTAAAAATGCTGATAAAGATATCACATTATACGGTGAAAAGCCTGTAAAATCTCTATCATCCTCATACCGTAATGGATTTCTGGTCGTAGTGTCACCAGGTAATATTATTTTCTGGTTGAGCGTATTCGGTGCTTATTAACAGACCTATGAAATTTAAACCCGGAGTTTTTTTTATTGGGAGGATTTTAAAGGGGATTCTGTTTACGATATCGGATTATTAAACCCCAAATTAAGAAAAAAAAATGAATCAAAAAGATTAAAGGGGATCATCATTGGGGTCACTTCAATTGGGTTTTCCGGGTACTTCATTTGAGTTTTATTTATTATGTCTGTTATTGGATAAAAACAGGAGGTTTACAAATGGATTTTACAGTTAAGAGTATTTCTAAAAAAGATATCGATACATTCTCCTCTATACTGATTTTCACAATGGTTAAAAAACAATAATCAGGAGATGTGGAGGATAGATGAGCTGACACCCGACATACTTCTCAAGAAAAATAACATATCTGAAATGTTTATCGGTTATGTTGGAGATGAGCCGGCTGGTACAATTATTGTTCAGAAAAAAGATGATTTATTTTGGCCGGAAAACTTTAATGATGATGCCCTTTATATCCATAAGCTTGCGGTAGACAGAAAATTTGCTGGGCGAGGCGTATCTCAATTATTAATTGACTGGGTTAAAAGTGAAGCTGGAAGATTGGGAAAAGATTATATAAGACTGGACTGTGCAACCGATCGGTTTAAATTACGTATGCTTTATGAAGCAGAGGGATTTAAGCATATCGGTAACCGTACTGTTACTGGTTTTCATGTGTCTTTATATGAATATCAATTATCATTGTTTTAATCAGACATAATCTTCAATCACAAATAATAAAATGCTCAAAGATCATTTTTATATAACTATTATTGAAATGACCATAAATCATTATAATCAAATTTTCAGAGTGAACATCTAAGGCTGTATTACTATATCATTTTAGTGAAGGTAGAAAATACTTATTAATTGGGAAGGACAGCATATGAAATATCCTACTTTCTTGAAGATTAAAAATAACATTCTACTAATTTTATTAAATATCATATCAGTTACATTTTTTATTATATTTTCAGCCTATCTAGTAAGTAATTGTAAAACGATACCTGACAGTGTACCGGCACATTTTGATTTCTTCGGTAATGTCACACGATGGGGAAATAAAATAGAATTACTCATCCTGTATTTTTTATCTTTGTTTATATGGATTGTGATGACAGGATTAGGGTTGATAGTGACTCTAGTGGGAAAGTACATATACATAGATGATAAAAGGTACAGTGAGAAAATCATTAAAAAAAGCAATAAGAATATGCAGTTGCTTCTTAGTGTATTAAGCACAGAAATTATCATTATCTTTTTCTTTATCTGTTGGACTTCAATTCAGATCTCATTGGGCAGGGCTGATGCAATGCATTCCTGGGCTTTAATATTAATCACATGTATATTATTCATCACAGCAATATATTTCACCTTTAGAGGAAGAACAATAAAAGCGAGAGGGAAATCACTATGACATTTTATTCAAAAATGGATCGTACATTTAAAGGCATCTTATGTATATGTTCAGTTTTATTTGCAGCTTTTACTATACTGCCAATTTTCTCCTCACAAACTGACTTTGTAACAGTCACAATACTTGTGATTATTTTTATTCTTATTGAGGGTTTCTTATTCTGGACTGTCTTTGATATAAAATATGTTTTATATGATGAGTATTTATATGTAAGAGGCGGACCATTACGTTCAAAGATTAAGTACAGGGACATGACTAAAGTAAAAAAGTCATATAATACCGCAGTCGAATACCGTGTTATCTCTTCAAGCAATACTGTTGAATATCATACACTTCAGGTTTCTGGGGACAGATTATTATTTCTCCTGAGGACAGAGATTTATTTATTGAAGAGTTGAAGAAACGCAGTCCTCAGTTGTGATTGTCTATCGTAAAATTCAAAACTTTATACTAATCTGTTTAAAATCGTGTTCGCCTGTACCAAAATGATCTAAATCATTGTCCCTTAGATACTTCACTGCACTCTTTACGTCTTCAAAAATATTCGGATCTAAACCAAGAGTATTATGAGACCCAAATATTCTCTCTATCTCTTTTATTTTCGTGATTTTTTCTAAAGAATTCAGTAAATCTTTGGGGTTCGTTGTTGGATAAAATGCATAAATCGGTGTGTCTATGTATAAAAGATCCCCTGTGAACAAAAACTTATACTTTAAGTCTAAAATAGAGATGTGACCTGGAGAATGTCCGGGTGTATGTAAAACTTTAATCGTTCGATGTCCTAAATCTAATTCATCATTATCATAAAGTACTATGTCCGGCTGTCCTTTGTACAATTCAAATGCATTTGCATCGAAATTTTCAGGAATTGGTTTAGTGATGTCTCTCAATAAGTTATGCATTATCATCTCATCACTCAAACCGGGTATGCCGCCTTCCAACCATTCTACTTCCAGATGATGAACTGCGACTTTATCGAATTCATTATGATTTCCAATATGATCTGCATGAACATGTGTCGTGACAACTGTTACCGGCAGACGGGTTATTTTATCGACTATTCTTCGAATTGAATCTATGCCGAGTCCTGTGTCAATCAGAACAGCCTCATTTGTTCCTGTCAGTAAAAAGGAGTGTACCTTCTCCCAATGACCGAGTTCACTGATTGCATATGTTTCATCATTAATCTTCGTAACCGTAAACCAACTATCTTCAATCATTACTGTAACTCCTCATGAAAAATATTTTAATGAATCAATTTAATAGTGATTGCTACTGTACCGTACTGTTTTTCCTGCTCCAGCGTATAAATTTCATACGTATTCTCTACCATCTCATCCACTGAAGTGCCTTTGGCCCCCATGTCATTCCATGAAATAACATTATACATTTCTCTAAATGTAGGAAATGTTTCTGTCTTTAACACTTCTGCACGAATATACTCACCATCTTCAGGCACTTTAATGAAGTTGATTGTGTCACCTACATCAATTTTTCTTCTTTCTCATCATTTAATTGAACTTCTATTGTTTTCTTTCCTTTTTTGATACTATTTAAATTTATCTCAAACAGGCCCATGACATGTTCCAAAAAATCACCTTTTCACTTTAATCTATATATATTTTATGAACGTTTTTCTCTCCAGATTTCTTTGCATTTTTCCAATTGACTCAATGAAATTGGGTACACCTGCATCGGAGGTGGACAACTCAAATTATATGATGCAATTAATTGATTAACCTTATCCACATCTTCCTGGTCAAATGCTTGTTCCACCCGTTTCGAAATTTCTTCTTTTTTCCTCACCCACCCAGGTTTATACCCTTCTCTTTTTGCAGTGTCCTCCATCGATTTCAGTGTTGAAAGATTACTGTTATTTGAAGGTTTAACCGGTGTTTTACTTAAAATTTCTCCGATTAAATCGTTATGCTTTCTCATTTTTCACACTCCGTTTCAAAAATTTTTAGATATTGTACCAAACGCTATATAATATCTGTTCTTCCGAGAAAAATGACATTATAAGCATGTCTGATAATGCCAACATACTTAGAATATGCTTCATCTTTACTTCGAGTTATTTTAATTATACTATTTAAATAAAGAAATTTCTGATTTTAATAGATACTTTAGTACTGGAGAGAGCTCAATCATGGATATTAAAATATGTGAAAAATCGGATTTAAAGAATTTAGAAAGATTGTCCATATTATTTAAAGATTTAGGGTACCCCGCAGACTCTAAATTATTATATCAGCGTTTGGTTAAAATAATTGAACATCCGGACTATTACTTGTTACTTCTCAAAAGTAATGATGAAATTATTGGATTCAGTGGTATGTGTAAGATGTTGTTTTATGAAGAGGATGGCTTTTATATGAGAATATTAGCTTTCGTTGTCCATCAGGACTTTAGAAATCATGGTTATGGAAAGTTTCTATTGAATCAATCGGTGAATTTGGCAGAAAATCTGAATTGTAAAGTAATCACATTGAACAGTGGTATACGCAACGAAAGAACTAATGCCTATCAGTTTTATGAGTCATGTGGATTCATAAAGAAATCATATGGATTCAGTAAAGTAATAAAATAGTCAGTATTTTAAAATACAGGAGGCAAATAATAAATGATACTTCATACTGAAATTACAGGTAAAGGTGAATCCTTAATCTTTTTACATACTGCACTACAAACCGGCTCAATTGAAATGGAGGCTCAAAAGGAGTATTTCAATAAAGACTACAATATCATACTGCCCGACTTACACGGCCATGGAAAGTCAGTTTCAAGTAATTATGATAAGAATAATTATTTTCATAAGTCCGTGTTGGATTTGTTGGAAACCATGGACAATTTAAATATTGACTCTGCGCATATCGCAGGTTGTTCAATTGGCGGTCTTGTAGCACTTCATTTTGCCAAATATCATCCAGAAAGAGTAAAAAGTGTAACACTGTCCGGAATCATTCCTGAAAAACAGAAAATTGGGAAGAAGTTAATATGAAAGAAAATCATAATATTTCTAGCTTATTGTCTAATGAGGAGGCAACCACATATTTTGATAGTATACATAAAGGAAATTGGATAAAATTGCTTGAAATAAATGAAAATAATGACCGGTACCCCTTTAAAGAAATAAATAATCTTTCAATGTTGAATATGCCCGTATTATTTATTGTTGGTGAAAATGCACATCTGGAAACTATTGGCGCAGTGAAGTATCCAAAAACGAATCAAAATATTCATGTCTCAATCCTTCCTTATGCGGGACACACTGTACATCTTGATCAACCGGAACTGTACAATGCGATTTTAAAGCAATTTTTAACTCAATCATTTATCTAATCAAGATGAGCTTTTTATTATTTTCTCTTCAAACATATATAAATCAAAAACCTCCTGTCGGCACTTTACCGACAGGGGAAGGATTACTCTAATGATTTATCCATAATAATCGCATAATCATTTTTCAGATCTTTGTAGCAATCAATGATTTGAAAGTCATTCTTAATATTCAATAAAAGCATACCTTTCCATCTGTTAAATGTTTTTGTTCGCACTTTCTTATAACCTTTCTGCTTTAATATTTTTAATTGATTGTCCATTAACTCCTGAGCAATACCGTAATTTCTATATTCTTTTTTGACACCGCCGAGCCAACTGTAAAAAGTTTGATTATCCACTTCATAACCTATTTTGTATCCAACGATTGTGTCATTCTTAAGTGCTATAATTGTTATTACATCGTTTTTTGAAGCACATTTTTCATTCAAATTGTCATTGGAACTGAAGATTTCATTATGCAGGCTGCTCAAAATCCTATTCTCGGTCTCTGAAAACAGTCCTTCAATAACTTTAGTTTTAATCAGTAATCACTCCTTATAATGATAGTTTAATCTATTATATATTTAACATTGTATAAATGAATTAATTTATAGTTTGCGCTGTTTTATATTAACAGCTTCAACTGTACATACCTCTATATTTTGAGCTAATACTTTACTTCATAAAGGTTCATGTGAATAGCAAGATTTTATAACAAAACAGTTATTATTCATTTAATTAATTAATTACGGAAGGTGTTAAAAATGATTTATTTAGAAGTTACATTAAAACAGTTTCATCATATTAAAAGACGTGCGGAAGAAGGAATAGCACAATTAACTAATGAAGAAATCTTTTACTCCCCTGATAATGCTTCTAACAGTATAGCAGTGATATTAAAACATATCAGTGGAAATATGCATTCACGATGGGTGAATTTTTTCTCAGAAGATGGTGAAAAGTTATATCGTGACAGAGAAAATGAGTTTATTTATAAAGGTGAGTCCAAAGAGCAATTAATGCAGGATTGGGAACATGGATGGTCCTTATTATTTGATACATTAGAAAGTATTAATGAAAGCAATCTAACTCAAATAATTTATTTAAGACAAAAGCCTCTGAGTGCTATGGAAGCCATTCAAATTGAACTATCTCACTTAAGTTATCACTTAGGACAGATTCTTTACATCGGAAAATTACTGAAAGGTGAACATTGGAAAACATTAAGTATTCCGAGAGACAAAAAATAATCTAAAAAGAATTATGTGGAAAGTTTTTCTGAATAAAATCACATCATTCTTTCTTTTCTATAATTGGTTTAGTCTTAATTTTTTATTGAAGCGATTACTGATTTCTTTACTCAATCGATGCTCTATATTAATTACTGTTCCAGGATATTCGATAATTAAGCGATTTAATCGATCTGCATTTTCATAATCCAGTCCGGATAACGCCTCATCGACTATAAGAATATCTTTGCTATATAATATCGCTCTTGCCACTTCCAGACGCTTTAATTCTCCCCCGGATAATTGGTGAGTACCAGAACCAAGTTTAATCAATAATCCTGATTTGTCAGCCAGATGATTCAATCCGACACTTTTCAACACTTCAAATAATTTGTTATCAGCAATTTCTTTGCCAAGCGTTAAATTATACTTTAACGTATTATGAAAAACAAAAGGCTGTTGCTCAACAACTGCGAATGCACTTCCAGTATCACTATCCAGTCCTTTTCCATACTTTAACTTTCCTGAAAGTGGTTCATGTTCATTCATGATTGTTCTTAAAAGAGTTGATTTACCTGACCCGGACGCACCTTCAATCAATACCTTATCACCCGGCTTCACCTCGAAATCAAAATTTTTAAGTATTGGGTTTTCTTTATTGTATCCAATAGACATACTTTCTAATTTAATAAGAAAACTCGGATCCTCAGTATATATTGGTTTTAAAGGAACAGAATTCATTGGCGTATCATTCAATATTTTTCTGAGTAACGGCTCTGTTCCTATCATTGTATTATAAATATTCGAAAGAGTGATTAACGGCGAGGTCACTCTGTCCGCTGCCATATAAATAGTAATCAACATACCGACTGAAATATTATCTTGAAATACCATCCAAGTACCAAAAATGAGTGATCCCATCATTGATACTACATATAACGCACTTACATAAAATGAAGATGCACTTCGTCTAATATTCATCGTAAAATAAGTTGCCTGCTCTTTCGACAGTGCCTGAAATAATTGTTTAAATATAAAATTTACACTGTTGTAACGTTTCATCAAATTTCTCGCATTTAACCCGTCTTCAAGCTCCTGAATGTAATCATGATTGAGCTTCTGCCATTCTTCCGTTCCTTTTTTCAGCCATTTCGATGTTAGTTTAGGAATAAAAGTCGGCAAAAAACCTAATGCGACAAATACCAGACCAACTTGCCAGTTAATAATCATTAGGAACACAAGAGTGACTAACGACTGAATAATACAGTATATAAAATTGATTGTATTATCAATAAAATCTTTTTCAATTTGTTTAATATCTGCAGTAATCATTGAAAGATATTTACTTGTGGTCACATTCCTATTTCCCTCATCATAGGATTGCTTAAATACTTTATCTTTTAAGTCAATGTTAATATCTCTTCGCAACTTACCAAAAAAGAATGCAAACAAAAATTGAGATAAGATTAAACACAGCCATATAATAAACCATAGGCTCATTAATAATGGAATACTCCCGAAATTCCCTTCTCCAACCCTATCAGTAAATTCACCTAAGAAATATGGAAACATAATACCATCAAAAGCCATGACAAGCATAAATATAAATGTTAAGAATGCTAATTTCCACTTTCCACTATACAAATGTATAATTAATTTAAACATATACTCTCCCCCCTTTTATAATAAATCATAAATAAGTTTAATAATATTAAACTTATTGTAGAATAAAAGAAGAGATTTATCAATAAAAGTTTAATTAAATTAAAAAAAGACTAATATATTATTTAAAATAATATATTAGTCAAATTATATAAATACCTTTCTAACTACGGTAATTCTGTGTAAAAACGCTCTTTCCCCTGAAAAACAACTAACTTTTCTACATCAAACGTTTTTAACAGCTCAGCCATTTCAGGAAACAGTAACTGATAATCTTCCGCAACATGCGCATCAGATCCAAGTGTAAATAATTTACCACCTAAACTTTGATATAAAGGAATCGCATATCGATATAACTCTGCATTATTATATTTACCGAAACTTTTCGCATTTATTTCAACTGCCATTTCTCTTGAGATGACTTTCTTAAATATCGCAGTTAACTCATTCTCAAAATTTTCTTCTAAATCCCTGGCAGTAAAATCAAACTGTCTCAGTCCATATTCAAAGTGCGTTAATATATCCCCTTCAGGAAATGTATCTAAAACTCTATCCATCTGATTAAAGTAAGTCTTTACTACATCCAATTTATTTTTCTTAAGTACCGCCGGATCCATATAATCAAACTGTCCATTCTGATGGATACTGAGTAACTTCAAATCATATGGATGTTTATCCAGATAATCCTTGATATTCGATTCCTGTCCAGGTACCAGTCCTAGCTCGATGCCCCGAAAAAACTGCGTATCATACTTACTGCTGAGTTCATTAAGCGATTGATTCAGTACACTGTAATCGGGAATATCATCTTTAAAACCAGTTGCCGGGTTTTTTAAATCAAAATGGTCAGTGGCGACAAAATACTTCGGTTGATGCTTCAAATAGTTCTCAAATTTCTCATCGGAATCAAAGGACAAAAAAGTATGTAAATGTTGGTCATAATAATACATTAGGCTACTCCTTCACTTTTACTCCATAGTATCACACACTATTAAATCACTAACACAATTATTTTGAGTTTGTCTGGAAAGAATCACTAAATATATAGCATAACTTTAGTAATGTAAGTCACTTTCTTTTAGTAACTAATAATGTTATGATTACTATTAGTAACAAACAAATAGGGAGGAATTTTATTATGACAGTTTTTAAAGCAGATAATGTACATTCTGAAGTTGAATTTATGGTGAAACACATGATGGTCACTAAAGTTAAAGGGACATTCAACAATTATTCAGTGTCGATTAACGCAGATAATATCGAGGATTTTGAAAATGCGAAGGTAGAAGCAAAAGCAGAGATTGCTTCAATCAACACAGGAGTATCTGATCGTGACGCCCATCTTCAAAGCGGAGATTTTTTTGAAGCTGAAACTTATCCTGAAATCACTTTTGAATCCACTAAAATCGAAAAAAGTGGTAATTCCTATAACGTCACTGGAAACTTAACAATTAGAGATATCACTAAAGAGGAAACTGTTTCACTAACTTACAATGGTCAAGGTACAGACCCAATGTCAGGTGATACTGTATACGGCTTTGAAGGAAATTTCTCATTAAATCGTGAGGAATATGGCTTAACTTGGAACCAAGCACTTGAAACAGGCGGTGTACTTGTCAGTAAAGAAGTTAAAATTTCTCTGGAACTACAATTTAGAGCAGCTTAAACATCCAATTATAACGAAACCCGGTTCAATCTCGCATAGGATTGAACCGGGTTTCTTTTAAGTCATTTGCTTAGAAATACAATATCTCTTAAAAATTAATCTTTAAACTCAGACTCATTAAATAATCAAAGTGAAGCTATTCTACTTCTTCAAATCCATCAGATTCTAAGTCTTCTCTAGTCTGTTCAAAACTTAACTCTTCTTCATTCAACGGATTAAACCCAAGATTCAATGCTTCAAGTTCATCTGGGTCAAGTGTTGTGAAATCCAATTCAGCTTCAATCCGAATCATATCTTCTTCAGTAGAAAAAGTGATATCAATTCCTTCTGTATTTTCCACTTCTTCAGTCGTTGCATCAAATGAACTTCCTAAAGTTTCTTCTGCTTCATCCTGAGATTCTATCCCCATTACATCATAAGACTGTGTGGATTCAATTGTTGCATGTTGTATCTCGTCTCCATCAGCCTCCAATACTACGGTATCTGTTCCTGCAGGTGTGCTTCTTTCATACGTGACTGTTTCATCCGAACCGCATCCAGCCAAAAATATAACAATTGAGAACATAAATAGGAAACATGAAATTCGGATATTATTCTTCTTCATAATTAAACCTCCCCCATTTATTTAATAAAAAAACTACATGAAAACCTTTCCCTAATTCCAAAGGATGAAAATTAAAACAATTATACATTAATACCCTAACTCTTTTAAAAATTCTCTAATTGATAAACAAATCTCTCTCTTTCTTCGATAAAAGGAAAGTGATTACTATTTTCAAAAATTACAAGTTTCGAATTTGGTAATAGTTTGTGGAGTTCTTCCGAAAATTCAATAGGACACTGTACATCATACCTACCACACATTATCAAAGTCGGTATAGATTTATTAATTATTTTTTCTCTAACATCATATCTTCTTAATTCATAAGTATAAGCCTTCATTCTTACTTTACTGATTCCTACATCTTCCATTTCTTTATAATAATCATTAATTCTATTTTTATTGTAAAGACATAATTGAAAAAACTGCTTATTTGCTTTTTCTTTTTCCTTTTTACTTATGAGTGGAAATCCCATTTTAAAGAAAATTTTTATCGCTTCTTTTCTATATTTTCGATTCTCTACATTAAATAGATTATTCTTTGAACTGTTGATTTCATTTGAAGCTGCTGTTCCACATAAGATTAATTTATCTAATGAAGTTGAATACATAGATAAATTAAGTTAGTCCTAAGAATCCACCAGTAGAATGTCCAGCAAAGCCCCAACTACTGTATCCTAGTTTTTCACGGATGCTCTCTAAATCTCTGACCGACTCTTCCATGGTCAATTCGCTTTTATCTGCCGATTTTGACGTAGCACCTGCATCCTTAAGATTAATCAGAATCACTTTATAGTTTTCCGCAATTGAACTGGAATATGGGTCTTTCCCAGTTAAAAATTCCTGATACATATGGGCAATACAAATCGGTTCTTTTCCTTTCCCACCTATATAAACTTCAAATTTACCTCTGTCGGTTTCAACGATTTCTTTTTTCAATTTTATAACTCACTCCCTCTAATAAGAATGCATATTGTATACTTCATTCAGCATATAGTTATCAAATTGTTTTTCTTCCAAATATTACACTCATTCTATCATATAATCTATATTACTTTAAAATTGGAAAGTTTCTTGATTTTCATCAAAGAAATTAAACTTCAAACAAAACCATTCAAAGTATCACTATATTTATCATTTCCGATTTTTAGATCACTGAAATACTTAACATTGAAACAACGAACAGTATTTTTAAAAAGAGATTTGTTCAATTCAATCTAATGATATTCATAATAATCGTCAAAGCTTAATAATATTTCTGAAATATTCTAATTATTTGTAATATATTTGTAACAAATATTCCATTATGCTACTCTTGTTTTAGAAATACCATTCTTATATTTCTGAAGGGAGATTTGTTTGTTGAAGAAAGTAATGTTACTCAGTACATTTCTAGTTGCAGGTGCACTTTCGATTACAGGATTCAATCAAACAGTAGAAGCGAATGAAGAGGACGGCGCAAAAACAGTCTGGGGCGAAGTACTGCCTGCTGAGACTGATCCGGACGGTGATGGTTGGGCAAACACGGGCTTTGATGCATCATGGATGACACAAGAATCTCAAGACAAAATTGCCGACTTAGCATCTGAAAAAGATAATGGCAATATTACTCAAGTAGAATTTAACGAAGCTGTCGCAGCATTATTCCAAAAAGAACAGAAGGCACAGGAAAAAGGCACTGAAACAAAAAAATCAACTCAGGAAAACGTTGAAGATGCAGGGATTAATGTCACAAAAGAAAATCTGGCTAAACTTGCCTTATATTCACCGGAAACATTAAATTCCGCCCCACTTCATGATTATCCGTATGAATATGAATTTATTTACGATGATTATATATTCTATTTTGTCTACGACGGCAAAGATTGGGAATGGGCATATGAAGCATTGGAAGAAACAGTGGCGGAAGACTTAATTGATTTGGTACACAATAATCCTGAAAAGCTGGATAAATATCCCGTCAGTGAAGGAGAATATGATTTTTATTTATATGACAAAAAATATGTCTATCACTTCGAATCAGATGGTGAAGACTGGACTTGGTCATATAAGAAAAAATAATTTATATTTAATTTAAAATTTTATTCATGCTGCCGTATTGACATTTGGCAGCATGTTTTTTAATAACTTCAGTCAGTTGGTATATAAAAGAATAAAACACACTTAGTAACTGTACTATTCAATATATTCCTATTATATCTACTACATAAATCAAAATTATGAGACCAAATTGAGGTTGACAATTTAAAACAGAGACAATAAAATAAGTATAACCAACGTTGGCTAAAAGGAGAAAATTTATGTCTACACGATTATTAATATTAGGTTTCCTGTCAGAGAAAAGTATGACCGGTTATGAAATTCAACAAGTACTCGATCAATCTGGTTCAAATAAATGGGCTGGTGTACTTTCCGGCTCTGTATATCATGCCCTAAAAAAACTAGAAAAAGAGGATTTAATAAAACTTGAAACAATTGAATCTACCGGAATCAGACAAAAAGCACGCTACTCTATAACTGAAGAAGGAAATACGACGGTATCCCGCTTAGTTATACAGGAACTCAAAACAGCTGAAATATCTTTCCCGACTTCAACTTATACTGCACTTTCATTTCTCGATAAAGTAAGTAAGGATGAAGCACTCAAAGCATTGGATGAAAATGAAACTTCCATGCTTAAAGAGCTTAACTGGATGAAAGAAGGCAGAGAATTAAAAAATCAAGCAGGTTACTTAACATCGGAAATCGATATTATATTTGAAAACATCAGTGAGCAAATCCAGCTCCAAATTAAATTGATTCATCATATTAAAAATCATATTAAAAATAAAAAGTAATTTTTTTGTCTTAATAGCCAATGTTGTTTATACAACATTTAAAGGAGTATTTATATGATTATCAAATCTGAAAATTTAACTAAATCATTTGGCAAAGAAATTGTAGTTGATAATATATCTATTCATGTTAATCGAAAAGAAATAATCGCAATTATTGGACCTAATGGGTCGGGTAAAACAACGACTATTGAATTATTAATTGGTATACAATCTCCAACTAAAGGAACAGTTCATATTCATGAAGACTATAAAAATAGTATTGGTACCCAACTTCAAAACACTCCAATATTTCCTGAATTAACAGTAGATGAAAACTTACAGATGTTTCTATCGTTTTATAATATCCAAAAGACAAGAGAACAAAGAATGCAGATATTATCATGTTTTCATTTAAAACAACATGCATATACAGTCGCCACAAAACTGTCCGGTGGTCAACAAAAGAAATTATCTATCCTTCTTGCGGTATCTCATCAGCCAAGCCTAATTTTATTAGATGAACCAACAGCAGCACTTGACCCGAAAGCAAAGAGGGATATGATGTTTTTAATCCAATCTTTGAAAAATCAAAATCGGACGATTATTTTTTCATCTCACGATATGAATGAAGTCACTCATCTGGCAGATAGAATTATATTTATTAAAAGTGGTCAAAAAATCCTGGATGGCAGTCCGGGACAATTATTACAGGAAACATACAGCGAAAGCTTAGATGAACTCTACTTAAAACAGTTAGATAATGAGGTGACTGAAGTATGACAGTTTTCTTAATTACATTGAAAAGTGCATTTCGGAGTATCTATCTAATTAGTTATTCTGTAATTCTGCCTTTAATTCTTTATATCGGTGCAGGGATATACTTTTCTGACTCTGAATATCATATCCATCTCTTAGCAGGTGTGATTGGTACCAGTATTATATTCTGGGGAATGGTGACAAATTCTTTTACAATTTATCAGCAGCATATACACGGTATATATAAAATATTAAAAATTACACCTGTACATTTTACGAACTTTTTAATCAATACGGTTTCCGCATGGACAATTATTTCTATTATCCTTACAATTCTTTTAATGACAACAGGAATCATCATATTTTCTTTAACTATTCACTTCATACAAATAGTATTAATACTCGTGTTTGTCATTATAGGCACACTATTATTTTCTTTATTTGGATTTGGTATCGCACTTATCAGTCAGTCTATTAATCAAGTTAGTATGTACTCTAATATTATTTCCCTGCCATTTATTATATTAAGTCAGGCATTTTATTCGCTTGATTCTTTTCCTGGATGGCTGCAAGTACTCAGTCAGTTTAACCCATTTCAATATTTAATTTTGGGTATGCAAAGTACACTCTCGGAAGATTATGCAAGAGTTGTTCCAACGATAATATTTCTAATTTGTATATCTCTAGTCATTTTAGTTATTTCAAATAAAATCTATAAAAAAATGTCTTAAATTTATACACTTTTTATAGATATACCTGCAACTATAAATTACCTTTATATAAAAAGCAGTACCACATTTATTTTATGGTACTGCCTCTACATTTACTTCAACTGTTGTTTTGCGAATGCATTATACAATGCATGAGTTTCCATTAAACTTTGATGTGTCCCTTTACCTGTAACCTCACCATTTTCAATGAAAATAATCTGATCAGCATCAACGATTGTCGATAACCGGTGTGCAATCACAAATGTTGTTCTGCCTTCCATTAATCTCTGCAGTGCTTTCTGGACCACCTGTTCTGACTGACTGTCTAAGCTTGCCGTAGCTTCATCCAAAAGTAGCACTTTAGGGTCACGCAGGAATGCACGTGCGATATTAATCCGTTGACGCTGTCCCCCGGATAACTTAGTACCGCGTTCTCCCACCTCTGTATCCATTCCATTAGGCAGTTCTTCTATAAATTTTGAAGCATACGCCATTTCTGCCACTGCCCACAATTTATCTTCATTAATTTCTTCCGCATTCTGAAGACCGTATGTCAGATTCTCACGTATCGTACCTGACATCATTGAACTTTCCTGTGAAACATACCCCAGCTGGGAACGCCATGAGTGCAGGGAAATATCGCTGACACTTTCTCCGTCAAGTAATATTTCTCCCTGATTCGGTTCATAGTAACGCTCAATCAGACCGAATATTGTTGTTTTACCGCCGCCGCTCGGTCCTGCAAAGGCAATCATTTCACCAGGTGATGCTTTAAACGAAATGTCATTTAATACAGTCTCACCGGTTTCATATGAGAATGAAACATTCTTAAATTCCAGTATCTTATTACTAATTATTTTATCCGAACCTGAAATACCTTCTTCAGGTTCATCCAGGATCTCAATAATACGTTCAGTTGCGCCTTTTGCTTTCTGCAGTTCAGTAAAGAACATCGCAAACGTTGTGATAGGAAATACAATTTGGAATAAATACAGTAAAAATGCAACCAAAGACCCCGTCGTCATTGTTCCCTGCTCTACACGAATACCACCGTATCCAATTATAATAACAATCACCAGCATAACCACCATATACATGAACGGTCCAATCACAGCAAAAATTTTCGCTTCGGTTAAACCGGTTTTAAGCAGCTTAAATATCCCGCTCATCCCTCTGTCTTTTTCCTTTTCTTCTGCAGTAGATGACTTCATCAAACGGATTTCACTTACTGTCTGCTGTATTTCTCCTTGAAAATTAGCTGTCTGGTCTTGTAGTCTTCTTGAAACCTTTGCCATTTTTCTACCTAAAGGAATCATTACTACTAATGTAATTGGTACCGAAATAAACATGATTAATGTCATTTTCCAATCCATAAATAACAGTATAATCACAGCACCAATAATTGAAATTAATCCAGAAATAAACTGTGGGAAATGCTGAGATACCAAATCTTTAACGATACCAGTATCATTGATTACCCGACTGACAGATTCACCACTCGGTTGTTTTTGGAAATAACTGACGGGAAGCTGGATTAATTTTTTCCAGACAGTCTCCCTTAGTTTCGCAACTACATTCTGTCCGACATACGCTAACGCATATCCCGATAAGCCGTCAATGATGGCATGAATCACAAACACAGCGATAATTACTGCGATAAACCACCAGCTGAAATCAACGATTGAAAAACCATCTACCAGTTCCCTTGTTAGAAGTGGTATTGTCAATCCAACCAGTGTGGTAAGTATACTGCCCATTAAACCAAGTGTTAATACGGTCTTTGATATTCCCGTGGATAAAATCAAACGAATAAATTCATTTGATGATTTTTTCTTCTGTTCCATTATTCTTCCTCAACTTTCTTAACCATCAACGGTCCATTATACTGCATTGTCATTTCCTCAAGCCAGCTTTCTTCCTCCTTTGTTAAAGGTGAAGGGAAAATCCGGTCCATCTCATTCAAATAATCTTCTATTTTCTTATCATCATCCGTATTATTAAAATCAATTGTATAAATCTCCCCCAATTCCTGAAGGCTTGTCTTACCAAAAACTTTTAATACTGCCCCATAAAATTCATTTAACATCTCTTCAACTTCCGGATCTTCAGCAGTCCTACCATACAGTGCTTTAACATTTTTATAGAATTTCAACATGACGCGTTCAAACTTCATTTTCTCTTCAAGATCTCCAGGAAACATTTTATCTGCAATATCCTCTTTAACCAAACCCTCAGTCAATTGCTGTTGCTTTTTTTCATGCTGCATACCAGTCAACAGACTAACCAGAATCATATCATCCACTTCTTTTTCATTCTTAAGAAGATGTTTTGTCCGATGAATGGCTTCCAATGCGGTATCTATCTCTTCTCTGTCTTTCATCAGCTTCGTTTCCTGAAGATTAAGTGTATCAATGAAATCTAAATTAAACGTCCCTTGCTTCATATACTCTCTGATACGATCTAGACTTAAACCAAGAAACTTTAATGTCATTACTTTATGGAGTTGAATCAAATCATTTGTTCTATATATACGGTGACCATTGTCTTTGTCACGTTCCGGAATTAATATCTTCTTATTATCATAGTGGTGCAGAGTTCTGACAGAAACACCAGTATACTCTGCGAACTCACTGATTGTAAATCGGTCTCTTGTCATTATTGCACCCCCTCTCATTTATGATAAATTCATCATACCACCTGACGTAACGTTAGGCACAAGTAAAAAACTTTATTTTAGAAAGAGTTAAAATTATGTATATTCAGCAAACTAGGAACAGTTTAAAACTTATTGAATTGATATAATGAATTTAATTGCGAAGAAAGGTGCAGGAATGATGAATTACAGAGAAGACATAGAAAAGTGTATAAAATTTATTGAATTAAATGTTAAAGAACCTATCAGCGGAAAAGATATCGCTTGTGAATCAGGCTACTCTCTTTATCATTTCAGTCGAATATTTCATCAATATACCGGTGTGTCTGTAAATGAGTACATTAGACAGCGCAGACTTTCACTCGCTGCGACAGAGCTATTCGAAGGCAGAAAAATCATCGATATTGCTTTAGACTATCAATTTAAAACACCAAGTGGGTTTTCGAAGGCTTTCCGCAGAATGTACGGGTACAGTCCAACTCAATATATTAAACGTGTTATCCCACAATTAAATAATCAGAAACTAAATCTAAAAATAGAAAATGTAAAACCCAAAATTAGACATTATCCAGACTTCAAAGTAGCAGGGTATGGTATTAAAACAAATGTCATAGAAAGTACATATACTAAAGATATTTCATCTTACTGGAAGTACTATGACGGAGAGAACTTAGAAAATCAGATGTATAAACTTCTGAACCCAACCATACATGCAGAACTCGGAGTCTGCCTGCCAATATCAGAAGATGGAAAAGTGACATATTTACTTGGTGTGATTGTTGATAATTTCTCCAAAGTAAATAATGAGATGTTCACTGTAAAAGTCCCTGCCGCTGAATATGCTGTGTTTACTACTCCTCCTGTCGATACATCAATTGATTGTACACAAAAAGAATTTGCAGAAATGATTACACTTACATGGAAATTCATTTTTGAAGAATGGTTCAAAGACAGTGAGTACATCTATGATGAAAGCAAGATGGATTTTGAATACTATGATGAAAGATGTCATTTTAGAAAAGATACTGTGATGGATATTTTTGTACCTGTTAAAAAGAAAGATAAGGAGCTTAATTAATATGTTAAATTATTATGGAAGTCTTGCAGCAGAATTATATGATATCGATAAACCTATAGGGCATTCTTTTGGAGATATTGAATATTATTTAAAACGTCTTCAATCCTGTACAGGAAAGATTCTTGAACCGGCAGTTGGAACAGGCAGAATGATGATTCCGCTTTTGGAGAATGGATTAGATATCGAGGGTTTTGACGCTTCTTTGGATATGCTTGAGATATGCCAAAAATACTGTGACAAAAAAGGGTATCATCCTGAGCTGTTTGCAGCAGATATGATTACTTTTAACAGAGACGTAAAATATGATGCTGTGATTTTGTCCACCGGAACTTTTTTGTTAATTCATGAAAGGGAGAAATCCATAAGCGCTTTAAAGAATTTTCATCATCATTTAAAACCAAACGGAAGATTAATTATAGATTTAATATTTCCTTCCAGTTTTTATGTTGGAGAAAAATCTATAAAATCATGGGTAACACCTGATGGCGATTTCATTACCACAGAAAGAACACTGATTGAAGTTGACTTTATAGCTCAGTATACCACCGCTCATACTAAATATGAAAAATGGCGTGATGGTTCTTTGATTCAAACCGAACTCGAACGGTATCCAATTCGATGGTATGGTGTTGAAGAATTCAAATCTATTCTTAATAGTATCGGGTTTAAAGAAATTGTTATATCATCCGATTATAAATATGGCGAGTATCCAACACAAAAATGCCAAGTTGTTACTTTCGAGGCTTTCGCGTATAAGGCAGATAAGTAAGTATGTTTCTTTCATTCTAAAGGAGTTCCTTTAGTTCACTAATTCAAAAGGATTTTTTATTGTAAAAAAGGATTAAAATAATTATTAGGTTAGTACAATATCAAAACCCGCTGAGTAATTAATCAGCGGGTTTTGTCACCTATAGATTATTGTATTAAATGATAAACCAGTAGAGAAACTGTAAAGATTGTCAGTCCAATATTCATAGAAGCACCGTTCAGATATGGACTTAAGATTCGAAATTTAATAACCAGCCAGCCGGATAAAGGTATCCAGACAATTGGGCTTAAGATAATAAAATACCAGGGCAGTTGTACAATATTAAATATGATTAAAACTGTATAGATTAGCCAGCCGAACATCGTCAGTTTGACTGTTGTCTCCCAGATAATCTTCAGCATTGTATCATACTTCATGCCGAGTGCCTCAACCGCTTCATCAATTTCTCCGGTTTTCTGATATCTATCAAACAATAGGTTATAAACCGTCCCATTATAATAAAACCCAATATGTGCAGGTGGTGATAGACTGAAAGCGACTGCTAAAATCACTACTGCAGCTGTACCCAAAATGCCACCGTCAGTGTAGCTGTATAAGCCATAAACAAAGAACAACATAAAAGGAATTGTAAAATGAGCAGCCAGCGCACCATATCGCAGTCTTCGTTCACTGCCTTTCAAAGTATAAATCGCCAGGGTATTATCAGACTTTTTAAGTTTTGAAGTATATGCTTTATAGCGCTTAGGTTCAATTTCAAAGCCAACGATTAAAATATCACCGATGAGCCAGACAACTGCACTGATTACACCAGAAATTAATGATAGAGTTAAAATAATATCCATCTAATCACCTTCACTTTATAAGATCCGGCCCCCACTTAATCATTTAAAACATGTATACTCGTACCTGAATCTGATCCTACCGAAAAACACAATAATACTTCTGTGTTAAAAGTTATCTTTGCTTTAGATGCTTTAAAATAATATTGCCTATAAAGATAATAAGTGTATATGTGACATTCAAATAGCTATTATCCCAGCTCATCTATTTCTAAAGTTTGTCTTATTTGCTGACAAACTAAGCATCAGTTATAACTTCATCGATTATTTCTCCACAATAACAGATGTCCCTGATGACAGATCACCATTTAACCACTGCCATTCTTCTTGCAGTTCAATTTTCCCACCCACATATGTTGGGACACTGTGACATTTCCCGATTTTAATATCTCCACCTTCATTTAGATGCTGGTAATGGAAGTCAAGTTCACTTTCTTCAGAAACTGTCCCGATAAGATGTCCTCTAATAATTTCGCCACCTGAATACTCTGCCCACATGACATTATTCTCCTGATGATAATTGAAAATAGTGTTTTCGCCGACCTCACCATTTTCACTATTTGCTTTCGCTATAAACTGCTTATTATCATAATTCACTTTAGTTTCTGCCATAATACCCCATCCTTTATTAAAGTTAAACACTATAATATCATAGTATATACAGTTAAACTCTAAAAATTCAGTATTTAATATGATACTACAGAAGAATAGAGAAAAAATGATTAGATAGAGGCATATAATGAAATCTATAAAGTTAATCAATCAAAATTTATCGATACTTGGAATGAGAAATGTAGAATCAATATATCCCGAAACTCAAAATAGTGAGTACGAGGGCGCAATTATCTTTATGAACCAATTGGAATACAGGATTCGGCTGGCAAAACGGACACCTAAAAAGAATGGATACTTTGTTGTACTGTGGGAAAAAACAAATGATAAAAATCAACCATTTATTTATCAAGAAAGTCCTGATAAATTAATCATTTCAATTATAGATGATGAAAATAAAGGTCAATTTGTATTCCCTAAATCAGTCTTGCTGAAAAAGGACATTCTACAGGGGGATAATTCAAAAGGAAAGATGGCTTTCAGAGTGTACCCCGAATGGGTTAAGAACCTAAATCATACCGCCGTAAGAACTCAGAGATGGCAGAATAAGTATTTCATTAATTTATCCAATTCAAATGATGCCGATAAATTATTTAACCTATATTTTGCTTGAAACTAATTTGAACTTAAGAAAGAGGAGCGTTTATATTGAAGAATTTAAACCACCAGCAACAGTTTTTTAAAACCGGACAGACACATTCAGTTAACTGGCGTAAAAAACAACTGCGTCTACTCATGAAATCAATTAATCAATACGAAGAAGCTTTATATAATGCATTTTACATTGATCTGCATAAAAGTGAGTTTGAAACACTCTCTACTGAGATTGGTATTGTAAAAAGAAGTATTCGTCATACTTTAAAACATCTGTCTGAATGGAGTAAGCCTGTAAAGAAGAAAACACCCCTAATATTATTTGGAAAATCCAGCTGGACTGTCTATGAGCCCTACGGCACAGTCCTTATTATCGGTCCATTCAACTATCCTTTTCTTTCAGTCATAGAACCACTTGCAGGAGCTATCGCTTCTGGAAATACAGCAGTCGTCAAACCATCAGAACTTACGCCGAATGTGAGTGCAGTGATTCATAAAATACTGGAGGACATCTATTCATCAGATTATGTTGAAGTCATAAGAGGCGGTGTCGAAGAGACTCAGAATCTACTTGATTTAAATTTTGACTTTATATTCTTTACCGGAAGTCCAAGGGTTGGAAAAATCATTATGAAAAAGTCTTCAGAGCATTTAACACCTGTTCTTCTTGAACTCGGTGGGAAAAGTCCTGTGATTGTCTGTAAAGATGCGGATATTAAACTTGCAGCGAAACGAATCATATGGGGAAAGCTGTTAAATGCTGGTCAGACATGCATTGCACCGGATTACTGTCTAGTCCACAACACACTTAAAGATGAATTAATTTATGAAATGATACAAGAGATTAAATATCTTTATGGAGAGGATGCTTCACTATCAAATGACTACGGTCGGATTGTCACACTGAAGCATGCCGAACGTCTGAATCAGATTCTTCAATCTCATCAAAATAATATTGTTTATGGTGGGGAACGCAATAATAAATATATATCCCCCACTCTTATTGACCTTAAAAATTCTAAAGGAAAAGTAATGGAGGAAGAAATATTCGGTCCCATACTGCCTGTCATTGGTTTTTCAGAATTAACTGAAACCCAAGATATTGTTGAAAAACATCCGAATCCACTTGCATTATATATATTCGGGAAAAACAAACGAAATATGAAAAAGATTATTAACGCGGTCCCTTCAGGCGGTGCAGTAATTAATGATGTGATTCTCCATGTAGCGAATGAAAATCTTCCATTCGGTGGTGTAGGTAATTCCGGTATGGGCAGATTCCATGGTAAATATTCAATTGAAGCATTTTCTCATGAAAAATCAGTAATGAAATCATGGTTTAACGGTAATGATATTCTCTTAAAAGCTCCATACACAAAATCAAAGTTAAAAATCTTAAAACGACTCTTTAAATAATTAATACTGATTATTTCTTGAAAACCTCTATGAATTAATAATGCCAATGTGCGATGATATACAAATCAAATTTATTATAATCCAGGAATTTAGTATGAAAGAAATCAGTTGCCGCCCGTCTGACATGATTTTTATAAATTAAATCATAATCGTACACACCAAACAATGGGCCTTTAAAGTAAGGCAGTAAGGTCCCTGCCTTACTTGAGTTATATTTTACTGCATTTAGTCTAACATATATGTCATCAATGATTTCTTTAGTAATATATACTCTTTTGAGATTATCTATCCCGTGATTTTTATGAAAATAACCATAGAGCGCATTAAAGTTCATATAATAACTGTACTCAATCGTTTCATTTGTTTCCTTATCTTCAAGATATAAAAACATTTCAAGGCTCACTACCTCAACTCCTATTGTTATTGTATGTAATTGAGTTCTTTAAGACTCAAATATTTCCCAGCTCCAATAATGATATGATCCAAAAAATCGACACCGATGAGTTCGCCGCATTCTTTCAAGCGTTTTGTCACCTCAATATCTTCTCTTGAGGGTGTCGGGTCTCCGCTTGGATGATTGTGTACACAAAGAATTGCTGCGGCGCTCCGTTTTACAGCACTCTTATATATTTCTCGAGGATGCACAATAGATGAATTCAACGAACCCTTAAACATTGTTTCCTGATGAATCACCATATTTTTAGTAGATAAGAACAATACAACAAAATGTTCCTGTTGATAATACCGCATCTGTTCCATTAATAGATTCGAAACATCCTCAGGACTTTTGATAAACACATCTTCTTCTAATGAATGTGAATGCATACGTACCGCAAGCTCAATCACTGATAGTATCGTCACTGCTTTCGCCTCACCGATTCCGGATACATTTGTCAATTCCTGATAGGTAACATCTCTTAAATCACGAATCGATTTCATATCTTTGATGATTCTGTTGGCGAGCGTCAAACTGGAAGCTTCCCTGCTGCCACTGTTTATAATAATGGCCAGTAGTTCCTGATTGGTGAGTTTATCCGGCCCATAGGCCATCAATCTTTCACGCGGTTTATCTGATGAGTGCATTTCTCTTATCATAAGTGTCATAGGAATCCTCCATAATAGATTAAATTTATCTCTTCATAAAAAAAGAAAACAATGATAATTGCATTTGTAATGAATGGTACAAGCGGAACTTTCTCTAATGAATTATTTTTGATGAGTTGAATCAAAACAACAAATGCCCCACCGACTAGGTAAGTAAACAGGACGGTATATAAAAAGAAATCCACAGGAGTAATTAATGTGATGACAGTAAATAATTTAATATCTCCATACCCTATGGATTCCCTGAATAGAAAATACACCAGATGTAGTACTAAAATGATTAAAACATCATAAAACAATTCAAAGTATTGAAAATTTGTCAGATAGAGACCGGTAAATAAAAAAATGTAATTCATATGATTTGGTATTTTATATGTTTCAAAATCATAAACAGATAATGGAACTAATATCATAATAACCAAATAATATAAGGTTAAATGAAACAATTCAGTTTCCAGAAAAAGAGGTAGTAAAAATAAAAGTATTGTCAATAATTCAGTAACCAGATAGCTGATAGAAATGTTTTCTTTACAATATATACATTTTCCTTTCGAACATATATAACTGATAACAGGTATCAGCATGTACCACGGAAGTGTGTGTTGACACGATTCACAGCAACTTCTCCTTGAAAAAAATTTCATATCATTCATCATGGTTACAGCATATAAAAATGAAGCAAGAATTCCTCCAAATAAAATGATAATTAACATTTTCATCCTCCCTTGTCGGTTAACACCAACAAAGTATACTGCTTAAAAAATTCGTTGTAAAAATGCAATAATTCCTCTATTGAATATGAATTTTAACCAGTACTAAATTATGGTTTATAAAATCATCAATTAAACAATTACCGGGGTAAAATTACTAAATTCATATGACTTAATAACTTATGTTAATAAACCTCTTCACATGGGTATATGAAATCAGAAAGTTTAACAATATTTTTTAGGGGGTTTTTGAGTGATACAGGAAATCTTACTTGGGACGTACACCCGTAGAGAAAGTGAAGGAATATATTCCTTAAAACTGGATACAGATAAAGAAACAATTAAAAATCTGAAATTAGTTGCAGAGGAACAAAGCCCAACATATCTTTCTAAGAGTAAGAGGGGCGAGGTCTATTCTGTTACTTCAGTTAATGAAAAAGGTGGCGCTGCTGCATATAATGAAAAATTTAAAATTATAAATACTGTAACTAAAGAAGGGGCGCCATTATGCTATATCGCTGTTGATGAATCACGACAGTTGGTATATGGGTCTAACTACCATGAAGGCGAAGTGACTGTATATAAAATTTTAGATAATGGCGGACTTGAACAAACTGATTTAATCATTCATGATGAACCAACAGGATCTCATGAAAATCAAAATAATCCGCATGTCCATTACTCTGATCTGACTCCGGATGGTAGATTAGCAGTTTGTGATTTAGGAACCGACCGAGTGTATACCTATGATATTAGTAGTAATGGGCATTTACATGAAGTCTCAGTCTATAAAGCAGAAGATAGTACAGGACCACGTCATTTAACCTTTCACCCAAACAGCAACTATGCTTATTTATTTGGCGAACTAGACAGTTCAATTACTGTACTAAACTATAATCAGTCGTCTGGACAATTTTCAAAAATTAAAAAATATAAAACAATACCAGAAGATTTTCATGATTTTAATGCAGGTGCGGCAATTCGTATTTCAAATGACGGGCAGTTTGTCTACCTGTCAAATCGCGGTCATGATACAATCTCAGTATTTGCAATAATAGAGGATGGTGCGGACGTCGAATTTGTAGAGTATGTTTCTACTGAAGGAAACACACCGCGTGACTTTAACATTGATCCTACCGGTAATTTTCTCGTTGCAGCAAACCTTGATAGTGACAACCTGACTTTATTTAAAATAGATACTCAAAATGGTAAATTGACGCTAATTTCAAAAGATATTTATGCACCGGAAGTAGTATGTGTTTTATTTATGGACTAATAGTAACACTTAAAATATAGAACAGGGGAATCGATTCATCATCGACTCCCCTGCTCTATTATAAATGCTAATTTAAAACGAATTATCCTACTGCCAATTTTCTTCAATAAATTCATCTCTTCCCGATTTAGCACGGTCTGCTTCATAATCCTCTTTACTGACTTTATAGTAGTCCTGATGATATTTCTCCGCTTCATAAAACGGCTTTGCCGGTCTAATTTCCGTTACAACCGGCTTTAAAAAACGACCACTTTCTTCAATTTTTTTCTTAGACATCTCTGCCAGTATTTTCTGTTCGTCATTATGATAAAATATGACTGTTCTGTATTGCGGTCCTCTGTCATGAAACTGACCGCCGTCATCAGTCGGGTCAATCTGCGGCCAATATAATTCAAGAATTGTCTCATAATTAATTACTTGATCATCATATATAATTTCCACCGATTCAAAATGACCGGTTTCTCCAGATTTAACTGCTTCATACGACGGGTTCTCAATATTACCACCGGTGTAACCTGAAGTCACCTGATGTACGCCGTCCCACTGATCAAATGGTTTAACCATACACCAGAAACACCCACCGGCAAATGTTGCTTTTTGCAGTGTCATGCTGCTGCCTCCTTATGTAAATTTCCAATTCTTTATAATTATAGAAATAGTATTTTCAACTTTGTTTAGTGTCTCAGCATACATATGATATATGACTCGACAGCAATTAAAGCACCTTTAAATTAAAAAAAACACTTTATTTATATCCTCGATTCAAAACATCGTAGCATATATTGTAATCCTTTTAGCTGATAATTTCTATATTTCTGTTTCAAAATTATTTAACAACTTAAACTTCCTGAATATCTTTACGAAAAAATGAGTTTAATATAATTCTTTACTGTAATAGTCTGTCTTTTGTTATTATAATTTTAAAGAAATAATTTAGACGGAGGTTTGTCATGAAATATCAACTGGAAGATTATAATATTAAAGTCGGTACACTAAAAAGCGGCAGCAGAAATGCTATTACAGATGTTGAAGGTGTAACAGTTGGTCATACAACATTATCAAACGGTGATATCCAGACAGGGGTCACAGCTATTCTACCCCATCAAGGAAATTTATTTAGAGAAAAAATGATTGCCGCTTCACATGTCATCAACGGCTTCGGTAAAACAACCGGCTTGGTTCAAATAGATGAGATCGGACTGCTTGAATCACCGATACTATTAACCAACACACTTTCTGTCGGTACAGTTCAGGATGCTTTAGTAAAATATATGCTTGAACAGTCACCGGAAATCGGAGATACAACCGGAACGGTGAATGCTGTTGTCGGTGAATGTAATGACATGGTATTAAATAATATACGACAACAGGCGGTCACTACAGACCATGCAATGGAGGCCATAGAGAAGGCTTCTGTTGAATTTGAAGAAGGTGCTGTCGGTGCCGGACGTGGTATGATCTGCTATTCTTTAAAAGGCGGTATCGGTTCTTCCTCTAGACTTCTTGAATACTCACATGGTACATATACTCTCGGTTCACTCGTATTATCCAACTTTGGATATATCTCAGATTTAAGAATAAATGGATTCAATTTGGGTAATAGGATAAAAGATGAAATTATCCCGCCTGAAGACTCAAAAGATAAGGGATCCATAATGATAATCATTGCTACAGATCTTCCGGTCTCCCACCTGCAGTTAAAACGGATTATTAAGCGTTCTGTTACCGGACTTTCAAGAACCGGATCAATGATAGGTAACGGCAGTGGTGATGTTGTGATTGGATTCAGCACTTCACAGAAAGTCCCACATACAAATGATGAATCGTTAATGGAATCAAAACAGATTCACGATAACGATATTGATCAGGCTTTTAGAGCCGCAGGAGAAGCTGTTGAGGAAGCAATTCTCAGTTCATTGATTAATGCGGAAGCTGTTACTGGAAAAAACGACGTCAGTAAACACTCTTTAAATGAGTTTATGTCATCAAAATATTTTGAAATTTAATACATAGTTGTATAAAAAATCTAAAAATTACATTTACAATGCCTAAGTCATATAGTATTTTAGTGTATATGCATCTAATTGATGTCTATACACTTATCATTTTATAAATAATTAAGGAGGGCAATTTAATGGCTAAAGACAAAAGCTCCAAGAAAAAAGGGTTTGTCATGCCGCACATTTATGTCATATTATTTGTCATGATTACCCTTGCAGTCATCGCTACATATATTGTACCCGCAGGGGCTTACGACCGTGAAACGGTAGACGGTGTAGATATGATTATATCTGATACATTCAGTTTCGTTGGTCAGACGCCGGTCACATTTATGGAATATATGACCTCTATTCCACGGGGTGTCATTGCGACAATTGAAATTATCTTCGGTATCATGGCAATTGGGGCATTATTCAAAATCGTTGAAAACGCAGGTGTTATCAATCTGATTATTAACTTTTTAACGAGTAGATTTAAAAAGAACGGATTACTTTTAATTCCAACAGTAATGATTCCACTGGTTATATTTGTAACGATTACCGGTAATATTGAATCATCTTTGATATTTTTACCGGCAATGCTTCCATTGTTCTTGAAACTCGGATTTGACCGGATAGCCGCAACTGCGACAACACTTGTTGCGACAGTAGTCGGTTTTACAGTTGCGTTAACCGCTCCGGCAAACCTGGGAACTGCTCAGTCAATCGCAGAACTTCCGCTGTACTCAGGGATGGGCTACAGAGCAATTGTGCTTGCTGTCATGACACTGATTGGTATTATTTATGTAGTCTGGTACTCCAGAAAAGTTCTTAATAATCCTGAGAAAAGTTTAGTTTCAAATTACGTTGATCCTAAAGAGTTCAGCCAATCAGAAGATGACCTTCCTGAGATTACAACACGTACAAAAATTGCTACAGCTGCTTTTGTTTTATCATTCGGTGGCATGTTTTACGGCGTACTGGTCCATGGATGGTACTTTACAGAACTCGCAGGATTCTATTTATTTGCTGGTATCATCTGCGGATTGATTTCCGGAATGGGACCGTCTAAAATTGCAGAATCCATTAATGATGGTATTAAAAGTATTCTTTTAGGTGCTTTAATTGTTGGTGTGGCCCGTGCGATATCCATCGTCCTTGAAGATGGTGTCATTTTGGACACTGTGGTTTACTCGTTAAGTACAATCATTGATCAGCTGCCAAATACAGTTGTACCTGTCGTTATGATGATTGCACAAGGTTTAATTAACTTTCTCATACCTTCTGGTAGTGGGCAGGCAGCCGCGACAATGCCGATTATGATCGGTATTGTTGATATTACAGAAATGACAAGACAAAATGCTGTACTTGCCTTCCAGTTCGGTGATGGTTTCTCAAACATATTCTATCCGACTTCCGGATACTTTATGGCTGCACTTGTAATCGCAAAAGTACAATATACTGATTGGTTAAAATTTATTTGGCCGCTGCTTGTTGTCTGGTATGTTGTCGGTGCAGTATTCCTTGTGATTGCTCACTTAATAAACTGGGGACCATTTTAATATTTCGACTAAAAAAGCGCTGGTCGGCGCTTTTTTATTTTGTTTGCTTATCATTCACTGTATGACTCTAAAACATCCATAAATACATTCCAAAATGCTTCTTGGTCAACTCCAGTCACAAATTTAGCGTTCTCATCTTTTCCTGTTGTCTTCAATAAATCAACGACTGTCATACCGTAAGTTGCCTTTCCTTTTGTTTCAATAGTCACATTAACATCAACGCCTTGGAACATATCCGGATAAATTAGATACATGGTTGTACACGCGTCATGAATAGGACCGCCCTCAAAACCAAAGTGATTTTTATACATTTCTCCAAAAAATATCAACAGCTCTTTCACAAACACTGCAATTTCATTATCCACTTCACTTACTCTGTTAATAATATCTTCTGTTGCAATCACCTGATGTGTCACATCCAGACCAAACATCGTGATTGGTATGCCGCTCTCATAGACGACTTTTGCTGCTTCGGCGTCCACATATATATTAAATTCTGCTGCAGGTGTCCAGTTTCCAAACGTCCCACCGCCCATTAATACAATTTTTTCAATATTATCTTTAATAGACGGTTCTTTAATTAATGCGAGTGCAATATTTGTTAATGGCCCTGTCGGAACAATCGTCACACCCTCAGATGTGCTTTTTAATGTATCAATAATAAAGTCCACCGCGTGCCCATCTTCTTCTTTTTTTACTGCCGGCGGCAGAACCGGACCGTCCATGCCGCTCTCTCCGTGTATTTCAGGTGCAATCTCACTCTCTTTAACCAGCGGCCTTTCTGCACCTTTAAATACCGGCACGTCTAAACCCAGCAATTCGCATACTTTTAATGCATTTTCAGTATTTTTCTCCACATTGACATTGCCGGCAACGGTAGTAATTCCTAAAATATTCAATTTACTGATTTCTGATGCTGCAATAATAATTGAAATCGCATCATCATGACCGGGATCACAATCTAATATAACATTTCTCATAATATACTCCTTTACTATAAGTGTTTACTTCAGTTTAACAGACTTTTTAATTTATATTTTTATTAACCCCATTATTAACCACTGAATCATTCAGTAATTATCGAATAAACCTAATCAAAGAATGTCTCCCTTTACAATACGAACATATGTTCGTATAATATAATCAAAGCTTTTATAAAGGAGATTTTAAAATGTCTGAACATCAAAAACATAACAGCTATGCCGGCTATATCATTGGTGCAGGTCTAATTGTTGTACCTGTCCTCTTTTATCTCCTTCTGCCAGGAATGATTGTAAATACTGCTGCTTTTATTATCTATATTCTAGGGATATTGTTTATTGCATCAGAGTTTGGAAGAAATAATCAAAGAGGGGCTGCCTTTTTAACTGCCGGTACCGGATTTTTGTTGCTTACTTTTCAATTCTTTAACAGTGACCATACACTTTATACTATTATTTTTATACTTCTATCTTCAATCACATTCTTAATTTTCACTGCAAGTCTGATAGAATCAGCCCAAGGTCGAAAAAAGAAGAAAAGAAATAATGATAATACTAAATCCGAAAATAATCATCCTTCATTTGATACCATTCAGGATATATTTGGCATTATATGTTCAATTTTATCCATTATCGGATTTATACTTGAATTCATTCTGTGAAAAAAGAGTACACCTTAAAAAGTGTACTCTTGCGTATTAATCTGTAACTGTTTTGTTGCTTCCGGCAAAATAACCAAGCACTGCGATAATTAATGATACTGTCATCAGAATCATTAATGGTATATTCCAGCTGCCGGTGAACTCTGAAATCATACCAAGGAATAAAGGACCAGTTGCCGCGATAATATAACCTGCTGACTGTGCCATTCCCGACATTTGTGCAGACTGTTCCACTGAATTGGTTCGCAGTACAAAGAACATCATCGCCAATGTAAATGTTGTTCCGGCACCGACGCCTGCAAGTATGAGAAATGGAATAATTGCAGAACCCGTAAATAAAGTGACACCTAAAATACCTGTAAACCACATGAGTCCGCTGATAACACCAATTCCACGCTGATCAGAAAATTTATATGCAACAATTGGTGCAATGAATGCGGTCGGTAATAGTCCAAGCTGATAAATCGTCATCAACCAGCCCGCTTCCCCTTCACTAAATCCTTTATCAACTAATATTGCCGGAAGCCATGCAAATAATGTGTATGGAATTAAAGACTGACAGCCCATGTATAGAGTAATTGCCCATGCCAGAGGGGATTTCCAAAGCTTATTGGATGGTCTGCTGTCTATTTTCTTAAAGACTTTTTTTCTTTCATCCAGCACCATAGGCATCCTTAATGCAAGTACAATAACCCCTATGACCGGGAAGACCCCCCACATCGCAAGCGCAATACGCCAGTCATAATCCGGATTTGTCGCAATAGATACAGATAACCCACCGGATAGCGCAGAAACAATATTCATTGAAAATGAATATATTCCTGTCATTAATCCGACTTTAAATGGGAATGTCGCTTTAATTAAACCCGGGGACAAAACATTACCGACCGCAATAGCCATACCGATTAAAGCAGTACCCAGAAACAATAGGAAAGGACCATCCAGTCCACGTATTAAAATACCGGCAGATAATATCACCATGGATATTAACAGAGGGATTTCCATGCCGTACTTCCCTGCTATCCTTGGTATAAATGGTGAAAACAAACCAAAGGAAAGAAGTGGTAATGTGTTTATGAAACCAATTGTAGTATTCGTAATATCGAGTTCATCACTAAAAAATGGGACAAGCGGCCCCACAGAAGATATCGGTGAACGTAGGGACGCACCAATAAATATAATCGCTAAAACAAGAAGTAATATATAATATCTTTCTTTTCTTGCATACATTCATTACCAGCTCCATAGAAATCTTAATCATTTTATCATGGATATATTCATAAATAGAAGATATTTACTTGTAAAAATAGAATACTAATACGTTTTCATATAAAATTCCCATATAAAAACCGTCACGTTTTATATTTAAAGTGACGGTTTTTATAAATTTAATTGTTTATTTCACTTGTCAGTGTCTCAACGTCACTGACGATTTCAGCAAGTGGAAATTCCGTATCCTGGACATCCACTCCTGCATAATCTTTAATCACTGTACCCGTTTCATCAATTAAGTAAAAACTCGTGCCGTGAGTCACCTGATTACTGCCTTTTGGCGGCGGCGCGACAATGGTTTTAAAGTTTTTCTCCGCAAAAGAACGGATAAAATCATAATCATAACCGGTCACTAAGTGCCATTCTGTTTCATCAGGTACGTTATACCAGCTGATGTATTCTGTTAATGCCTCTGGTGAATCCGTTTCAGGATCTACGGAAAAACTCAGTATTCCATAATCTTCTACATCATTTTCTTCAAGTGTATTCACAACATCTGTCATATTTGTGGTCATCGGCGGACATACTGTCGCACAGTTGGTAAACATGAAATTCAACAGCCAGACTTTTCCTTCCATATCACTGCGCTCAAATGTCTCATTATTTTGATCAGTTACAGAGAAATCATTGATTTCATTACCATACCTGCTCATAACTGAAACATCAGAAGAACCGCATCCGGACAAGATTAATGAAAACAACACTACAGATGCAATCATTCTTTTCAATATGTATCCCTCCATTATTTCGCTTAAACACAGTATAGCAAATTAAAAAACACCATACTATGGTGCTTTTTAACGTTTCTGTGACTGATCTTTCACTTTCTTATCATCTTTTAATAAAAATGCCATAATAAGACCGATTAGTGTCACGATACTCGCTACAACAAATGATGCATTTACACCATTGATTTCGTCATATGTTGTCGGTTCGCTTCCCTGAGCAGACTGAATCGCAAATCCAGTCATTACTGTGACAAGGAGCGCTGTAAATAATGAACTGCCAATCTGGCGCATCGTGTTATTTACTGAAGTCCCATGCGATATTAATTGGGTGTTTAATGTATTCATGGCATACGTCGTTAAAGGCATTAATGCAAGTCCTGTCCCAAATAGCCGAATTGTATAGACAATCACAATATACTGGAAAGTGGTCTCTTCACTTAAGAATGACAACAGTACTGAAGTAATAAATATCAGGGACAGACTGGTTAAAGCGAGCATATTAATACCGTATTTATCAAATAAATATCCCGCAACAAAAGACATCAATCCCATCAGGACGGCACCCGGAAATAGTGCCAGTCCTGATTCGAGCGGTGAGTAGCCCAGCATATCCTGCATAAATACCGGTATAATATTATTGGTACTCACCATTGAAGTAAATACAATCATGCCTATTAGAGTACTGATTAGAAAATGCTTATTCGTAAATACACTTAAATTTAAAATTGGTTCTGCGAGTTTCAGCTGACGTTTGATAAAGAATGCCACAATCACACTGCCGATACTGATTGGAATCAATACTTCAGTAGAACCCCATCCTGAAGTACCCGCAACAGAAAAACCATACAATAATCCGCCGAATCCGATGGTGGATAAGATAATAGACAGAATGTCTACTTTGGGATTAGTGTTTTCCACAACATTCCGCATAAACATATACGCAAATATAATATTAAATACCGCAATTGGTGCAACCACTAAAAATAAGCTTCTCCACGGCCAAATTTCAACAATATAGCCGGAGAGTGTCGGACCGATTGCAGGAGCAAAACCAATCACAAGCCCAAATAACCCCATCGCGCGGCCCCGTTGTTCCACTGGAAATAATGTTAACAACACCACCATTGTTAAAGGCATCATTACACCGGCACCTGATGCCTGCACTATTCTGCCAAGCAATAAAACCGGAAAATTAGGTGCAACAGAAGCAATCAAAGTACCTATGGTAAACATAATCATAGCGTACAAATATAATTTTCTGGTTTCAAACTTATTGATTAAAAACGCAGTAATCGGTATCATAATACCATTTACAAGAAAAAAACCTGTAGTCAGCCACTGTGCCTGACTAAACGGTATATCTAAATCTGCCATAATTGACGGTACTGCTGTTATAAGAAGTGTTTGATTTAATATTGAGATAAATGCTCCGATAATTAATGTTGTTACGATGAAATTACGCTCGCTGAACATCCCCTTTGTTTGAATCTCCATACGTCCACTACTCTCTTTTGATTATTACTCAATTTTATCAATAAATATTACATATTAAAATGTGTTGAACTCTTTTCATCATTTGCTGTCACATAAAGTATGTGGTCCATCCGCTCTTTAAGTTCAGCAACATGCGAGATAACACCAATTGTCTTACCACTCGACTGCAGGTCAATTAATGTATTAATCGCAATATCAAGTGTTTCCAGATCAAGTGTACCGAATCCTTCATCAATCAGCATAGTATCCAAGCTAATACCACCGGATTCCTGCTGAAGTGCTTCATTTAAAGCGAGCGCAAGTGTTAATGATGCCTGGAATGTTTCACCGCCTGACAGCGAAGTAATATGTCTCTGATTATTGTTGTAATAATCAAAGACTTCAATATCAAGTCCGGTCTGCCTGTTCATTTTCGATGTACTTCTAACCAGTGCATAGCGGTGATTGGTCATTTCAAGCAGACGTTTGTTCGCAATATTTAAGATTCGTTCCAGATAATACGTGAGAACATAGCGTTCAAGAGAAACCTTTGCATGATTTTTCCCTGATACAATATTAGACAGTTCAATTAATTCAGTGAGTTCTTTTTCGCTTTCTCCCAGCTCGTCTATATAGCCTTTCAGTTTTTGATATATATTTTCATTTTGTTCAATTGTATTTTGAATGGCTGCCTGCCGGTTATTCAAAGTGTCCATCTGATCTTTAGATGATTGGAGTAATAACCGCTCATCTATTAAATCATACATTTCCATAGACTCCAGTACCTCTTTTAACTGAGCTGCCTGCGTTTCATACAATCGAGCCGCTTCATAATAAGACTGAATTTCTTTTTCAATCTCCTCATTATCAGAAATATCCAATGCATCCCATACTGCTTCCCTTGCTTCAAATTGATATTCTTTCAGGAATTGATCGACTGACATTTTATATTTCTCATTGAGCATTTCAAGGGTGTTTAAACGTTCCTTTACTACTTTCAAACGTTCTTCAAGTTTCACATATTCACTGTTTAAACGTTCAACATTACGCTTGGTAATCTCAAATTTCTTATAAAACTGTTCAATCTCTTCTTTCTCTTTATGAAATGATTTAATAAATGACTCATAAGCTTCAAATCCTGTATGGTTCGTAAAATCTGTAAGCATATTGACCACATCATTTAATCGTGTCTGATATGTCTGCAGTGTCATATCATCCTCATACTGTTTCCTTTCCAAATTCTGAACAGTTTCCTTTTGGGCCATCAATTTTTGAAAAGCCTCTCTTTTTTCTGTTAGTGCCTGTGTTTCTTTATCAATACTCTCATTCAAAAAAACTAAATCAGATTGAGCAGCATTCAAATCAATCCGCTCTTTATTTTCGATATTTTTTCTCTCCGCATATAAATCTCTGGAAACGGCATCAATATCGGATTCAATTGTTTCGTGACGTTTTTTTAGAGAAGTAAACTGTTTTTCCTCTTCATCAGTAAGATAAGTTACACTTGCCGGCACATTTTCTACAGTCTGCCTGCAGACCGGACAGGCTTCTCCGACAGTTAAATGCTCAAGTAAATGCTCTATGTGTACTTTATCATCCGTTAAGTATTTCCCTTTTAAATCAGCTTCCATTTGTTCTCTTTCTTTTTTACACGACTCAAGATTTTCTTTCAGTACCTGTTCTTTTGATAAGAGCGAATGGATAGTCTTGTCAATTTCTACATACTCTTTTTCTTGTTGTATTTTAGTCTGATACTTTTCTTTTTCCTTTTCGAGTGAGAAGAGGCGTTCTTTCAATAAATCAATTTCATCCTGTGAAACTGTATTCTTTTTGATTTCTTCCCGGATATTAATCTTTTCTTTTTTCCGTTCCTCAATTGATTTTTCAATCTCACTGATATATGCATTTCCTTTTTCCCTGCTCTCTTTCAGTCCCTGATACTTTTCATCTAAAAACCGTTCAGTCTGCATCAACCACTTATCACGTTTTTTAATACTTTCTTCCATATCTTTTAAAGATACCAGCTCGGTCTGCTCAATCTTTAAACGGCTGCTGATTTCTTTAATTTCTTGTTCAATACTGGCTTTATGGATGGTTTTCTCTGAAATCTCATTCACTGTATCCCGTTCCTGCCGCAGTTCATATTGAATCTTTACAGCAAACTGATATGCCTTCAGACGTTTTTCCAATACTTTAATATGCTCACCTTTATCGTACAGTTGTTTCTGTTTATGTTCAATGTTGTTCAACTCATTCAGTTGATTATTATGATGTTCTTTATGTTTTATATCTGATTCAGTATCAATGATTTTTTTCTGAATCTCTTTACTTTCCTGGTGACATTGTTCTTTTTCCGACTCCAGTTGTTTGATTAATGTTTCAATTGCTGTCAGTTTATCCTTCATACCTGGTTTATCTTCGATGTCCTCATCACGAACTACAGATTGAAATAAACCGTCGATACGGGATTCTATTAACTCAAGTGACTTTTGTTTGGCTTTCCCTTCCTGCTTCAGTGTTTCTTCAAATCGGACAAATCGTCCGGTTTGAAAGAGCGTTCTTAAAATGGACTGCTTCTCTTCGCTTTTCGACATTAACAGCCGTTTAAATTCACCTTGCGGCAGAATTAAAATCTGTCTGAACTGATTGACTGACAGTTTTACGATTTCAATCACCCGTTCAGTCACCCCGCGGACCTGGCTGCTTAACACCTTACTTTTATAATCATACAATGCAGCTTTATTCGGTACTTTACTCTTATTGCCTTCTTTTTGATATGTCAGTTCACGTTCCACTGTATAGACTTTGTCTCTGACACTGAACTCCAATGAGACTTTGGATATGTCACTGTCCGTCGCGAACTGACTTCTGACTGATTGTTCATTTCGGTCTGATGTTGAAGCTTCACCATATAAGGCAAAAGTAATCGCATCAAAAATCATTGTTTTTCCGGAGCCCGTTTTACCGCTGATTAAAAACATCTGATTCTGTACTTTTGAAAAATCAATAGTCTCTGATTCAAACGGACCAAAATATGACATCTTTAATTTAATCGGCTTCATCATAGTCCCCTTTAAATGTATTATTGAATACTTCTTTTTGATAATCTGTCACTTTATCTTCAGTAATTTCTTTAATAAATGACTGATAGATTTCAAAATCATTCGTCGCACTGACATCAATCGTTTTTATTTCACGATCACTGCCGGATATTTTTGGTCTAAGCTCCAATGTATTCGGATAGATCTGCTTGATTTTGGACATCGGCTCTTTTACATGAGTCATGTTTTCGAGTTCAAATTTAAAATATGCGTCCTCATCTTCAAATAATACTTCTCTTTCGATTAACTGATTAAAATCACCTTCATAATAAACCAGATCATGCATTGGATATAGTCTCTTGAAAAATACTTTATTAGAATCGGTATCAATCAACCTGTAACCTTTAGGTTGATTGATTTCTGAATAAGAATACTTCAATAGTGAACCGCTGTAGAAAATCTTTTCATCCGTAATCGCAAATGGATGATGCAGGTGACCAAGCATTACATAGTCAAAAATATCAAAAGTATATTTTCCTACTTCTTCAGATAATCCAATAGAAAGCGGCCGTTCAGACTCACTTGCTGTTGCGTTCGTCACAAATAGATGGCCCACCAGAATATTAGTAGTCTCACTATCCATACGAGATTGTATTTCCCCGATAATCTTTGAATACGCGTCCTGGTGCGTTTTAATGGAATCATCCTCAAATTGATGGCGCACTTCAAGCACGTCCACATGGGGTAGGAGATAAAAATGATGATTATCAATAATCACCGGTTCCATAGCCGCTTCAATTGTTGTAGAAATATAAAGATTACTCTCTTTAAACCACGCACTGCCGTAATTCAGGCGCTCTTTAGAATCATGGTTTCCGCTGATGACTAAAGTAGGTTTCTGAAGTTCAATGTTCAATTTATATAAATACTGATTAACAAGTTCAAGCGATTCTTTAGATGGGTTTGAACGGTCAAATAAATCTCCGGCAATCACTACAATATCCGGATTTTCTTCTTTTACTGCTTCTATCAACTGATTTAAAACATGTCTCTGTTCCGGAATTAAATCCAGACCATTTAATTTTCGGCCGATATGCCAATCGGCAGTATGTAAAATCTTCATAATAACACCTCAATCATTAATTATACTAAAGAAGTGTCCTGAAAAATATTCAGGACACTTCTTTAAAATTAAATATATGTGATTATTTAAATTCTGCCATCATTTCATCAAAATTTTCTTTTTCAAGGCGTATTTCTCGTGAGATTAACGGTTGTTCCTGATAACTGCCGAGGTGTTCCTGGTAAGACTTCGCATCTTGATTGTGATAAACAATGCCTTTTAACAAACCATCATATTCCATAATTGCATTCATCGCTGTTTTAGAATCATGTTTATCATACGCTTCAATATCATCAATAGAAGTCAAGTGCTCTTTAAACCAGTCGTATGTGTTTACTTTATTATAAGTTACACATGGACTGAAGACATTCACGAAGCTGAATCCTTTATGATTGATTGCTTCCTGAATAATCGCAGTTAATTGCTTAATATCGGAGCTGACACTTTGCGCAACAAATGTTGCTCCGCTGGCCATCGCGGTGCGGATAGGATGAATTGGATTTTCAATTGCACCATCCGGTGTAGATTTTGTAACAAACCCTTTCGCAGATGATGGTGATGTCTGTCCTTTTGTCAGTCCGTAAATTTGATTATCCATTACAATATAAGTGATGTCGATATTACGTTTTAACGCATGGACAGTATGTCCCATACCAATCGCAAAACCGTCTCCGTCACCACCGGAAGCAATGACAGTCAAATCATCATTAGCCATTTTCACACCTTGTGCCACAGGCAGACTTCTGCCGTGTGTCGCATGAAATCCATATGATTTAATATAGCCGCTGAGTCTTCCGCTGCACCCGATACCTGTAATTACCGCGAGTTCATCCGGCTCAAGCCCATTAGCCGCACATGCTTTTTGAATTGCCGCCTGCACACTAAAATCTCCGCAGCCAGGGCACCAGTTCGGTTTAATATTATTTCTAAAATCTTTAAAAGTCGCCATTTATAAAACTTCCTTTGCTTCCATAATTGACTCTATATGCGCTCTAATCTCACGAGGTTTAAATGGTGTACCGTCATATTTAGTATATGATTTCAAACGGTCATGCCCGTAGTAATTCATTTTTACAATATTGTACAACTGTGCACCATAGTTCTGTTCAACAACCAGAATTTTCTTTGCACCGTCTAAATAAGGTTTAATCGCTTCAATTGGGAATGGATGAAGCTGTTTCATCTGAATACGTGTAATATTGTGATCTGTCTCTTTGGCACCTTCTTCAACAACACCATTTACACTTAAGAAACTGATAATTAAGAGATCACTTTCTTTTTCACCACGGACTTTAAATGGTTCATCCATTGAGAAATTCTGTAACTTTCTCATACGCTTATCCATCATCATCTGACGATTTTCATGGGTTTCACTTGGTGAGCCTGTTTGACTGTGTTCAACACCTGTAACATGATGAATACCGCCTTTAAGCCCCGGAATCGGTCGGTTGGAAATGCCGTCTTTTGAATCATTATATCTTTCAAAGTAACCTTCCGTATCTTCAATGTCATTTAAAATCGTCTTGCCTCTGTTGATATCCACTTTATCAATATCAAACGGACGTGCAGACTGCTTCCCTAATGACATCTGGAGATCTGACAGAAGGATTACCGGCACTTGATAATACTCAGCTAAATTAAATGCATCAATTGTCGTATAAAATGCATCTTCAACATCACTTGGTGCCATCACAATCTTCGGAATATCTCCATGTGTACCATAAATCATCTGATTTAAATCTGACTGTTCCTGCTTTGTTGGAAGACCGGTAGACGGGCCACCCCGCATTGTATTCACAATCACAAGCGGTGTTTCAGTCATTCCTGATAGACCGATGGATTCCATCATTAAACTGAGTCCCGGTCCAGCAGATGCTGTAAAGCTTCTTGCGCCGGCATAATTTGAGCCAATCGCCATTGTCACTGCCGCAATTTCATCTTCTGTCTGAATCACAGTACCACCGAGCTTTGGCAGATGTTTAATCATATATTCCATAATTTCACTGGCCGGTGTGATTGGGTAAGCCGGCATAAATCTGACACCCGCATTGACTGCACCAAAACTGATAGCATCATTTCCTATGAGAAACAACCGGTCTTCTTCCGGTGCCGATTCCATTTCAAAATCACCTTTAATATTCGGCATTTCTTCTGCCATTTTTTCTGCACCGAGAGCAAGCGCTCTATTGTTGGAAGCGACAATTTCTGCACCTTTACGTATAAAGATTTTATGAATCATTTCTTCAAATGGTTCCAATTCCAGATTCATCAGTCTGGCACTTGCTCCAATTGCCACCATATTCTTCATTAATTGACTGCCTTCTTCTTTAGCAATCTCCGTAAATGGGATACTAACAAGTTTAACATCCAATGTTTCATCGACTGTCGGATTAAATTTACTGTCTGCCAGAATGATTCCGCCGTGAATCAGTTCATGGCTGTTTAAATCTATTGTCTGCTGGTCAAAAGCCACCAGTATATGAATATCATCAGCAACCGAGCGGACTTCATCCACCGAGATTCTGACATTGTTATTTGTATGTCCACCTTTAATACGGCTTGAAAAATGTCTGTAGCTGTATAAGTGATAGCCCATTCTATTTAAAGTTGTTGAAAAGATCTCACCAGTAGACTCAATACCTTCACCCTGCTGGCCGCCCACTTTCCATGATAACTGCTTTCTCATGATAAACTGCCTCCTTCATTCATATAAAACTATAACAAATTTAAGCCGGTTCCACATAACACTTGAGACAATTTAATTAAAAATCAGTCCTTTGGACGACCTTTTTACTCTATAATTCTTATCTTTTCGATTTTATGGTACTCGGTATCGATAATGACACCGCTGATAATTCCTTTTCCGGTTTCAGGTACATTATGTCTGACCGGCATCTGATGCAGAAAACGGTCAATCACTTCATCCTTGGAAATTCCAAGAATACCATCTTTATATCCCGTCATCCCGACATCTGTAATATACTTTGTCTTGTTCTCCAGTACGGTTTCATCATTCGTCTGTACATGGGTATGTGTACCGACTACCGCATCCACTCGTCCATCAAGATAATACCCCATTGCTATGGATTCACTGGTCGTCTCACTGTGGAAATCCACAAATGCATAATCATATTCATTTCCTTCGAGAATTTTATCTGCACTTCGAAACGGACAATCGATTGCCGGCATAAAACTTCTGCCCTGCAAATTAATAATTAATAATTTTTTTCCATTAATATTTACTGTCTGATAACCTGTCCCCGGAACACCTTCAGGATAATTCGCTGGGCGTACCATTCGCACTTTCTGTTCGAACAAATCGTAAATCTCTCTTTTTTGAAATGCATGATTGCCGAGTGTTATAAAATCTGCACCATATCCAAGTAATTCTTTATAGATTTTTTCTGTAATTCCTTTACCATGGGCTGCATTTTCACCATTTACAATCGCAATTTGTGCACCATGTTCTTTTTTTAATTTCAACAGATGCTCCTGTACCATTCTACGGCCGATTTTTCCGACAACATCTCCGATAAATAATATTCTCATATTTAAACATCCTCATATAATAATTTTATGTTTTATCTATTCAGTGAAGGGTATATTATAATTAACTACTTTTTAGGAGTGAAAACATTGGCACTATCAATTGATCCAAAAGAATTTGCAAAAATGACTGTAAGAGCAAACCCTTCCGATAAGGAAAGTGCTGAAGACAAAGCAAAAGATGCATTAGAACTTTATTTGACTGCTTACAAGCTTGCTGAGAACTATGATCGTTATTCAACGTCACATACTTCTCAGGAAACTTCAACGGCATTCCGTGCCATTAAAGATGAAGATTTCAGTCTTTAATATTCATGAAAAAGTCCCGAACTAAATTCAGTTCGGGATTTTTTTATTTGGCATATTCTACTGCCCTCATCTCACGGACCACTGTCACTTTAATGTGTCCTGGATACTGCAGTTCATCTTCAATCTGCTTCTTAATATCTCTGGCCAAACGATGTGCACTGACATCATTAATGTCTTCCGGTGACACCATTACTCTAATTTCACGGCCGGCCTGAATTGCAAATGTCTTTTGCACACCATCATAACCTTCCGCGATTTGTTCGAGTCTTTCAAGGCGCTTAACATAATTTTCTAATGTTTCACGGCGTGCACCCGGTCTTGCAGCACTCAATGCATCTGCTGCGGCAACTAAAATTGAAATAACACTTGTCGGCTCAACATCCCCGTGATGGGAATGAATCGCATTAATCACAGTATCTGATTCTTTATAGCGCTTCGCGAGCTCAACACCGATTTCAACGTGACTGCCTTCAACTTCGTGATCGATTGCTTTACCAATATCGTGAAGTAATCCTGCACGGCGCGCCGTCGCAACATCTTCACCAAGCTCACTCGCAAGTATACCTGATAAATAACCAACTTCTACTGAGTGTTTCAAGACATTTTGTCCATAACTTAAACGATATTTCATTTTACCTAAATGTTTAATTAACTCTGGATGAAGATTATGGATATCGAGTTCAAATGCTGCTGCCTCACCTGCGTCACGAATATCTGTTTCCATATCCCGTTTCGCTTTATCCACCATTTCTTCAATACGCCCTGGATGAATCCGACCATCTTGTACAAGTGCCTCAAGCGCATTTTTTGCGATGGCGCGTCTAATTGGATCAAAACCTGATAAGATTACTGCTTCCGGTGTATCATCTATAATTAAATCAACACCCGTTAGTGTTTCCAAAGTACGAATATTACGACCTTCACGACCGATAATACGTCCTTTCATCTCATCATTAGGCAAGTTAACAACTGATACTGTGGATTCTGAAGTATACTCTGCAGCATAACGTTGTGCTGTAACTGCCAGGAGTTCCTTCGATTTTTTATCCACTTCAAGTTTCATCTGGTCTTCTTTCTCTTTGACCATAACAGTCATATCATGTGACAGTTCTTTCTCTAATTCAGAGAATAGTTCATCACGTGCTTCAGCACGTGTGAGTCCGGAGATGCGAGATAACTCTTCTTCTTGTTGACCGATAATATCTTTAATCTTTGCTTCCTCGGCATCTACCATCTGCTGTTTTTCTTCAATTTTTGCTTCCTTCTGCTCCAGCGCTTCATCCTTTTTATCAAGTAGTTCACTTTTACGATCAAGATTTTCTTCTTTCTGCAGCAGCCTGGACTCAGATGTTCTAAGCTCATCACGCTTTCTCATGATTTCACGCTCAGACTCATCTTTAAGGTTCTGGTTTGTTTCTTTTGCCTCAAGCAGCTTTTCTTTTTTGATACTGTTGGCTTCTTTTTCCGCTTCGCTAATAATATGCTCCGCAGATGTTCGTGCCTCCTGCTGCTGAGTCGTCATAATTTTTCTGACGATAAAATATCCGATGACAACACCTAGAAAAATGCCAAGCAAGATTAAGAGAATGTCTATCAAATCCACAATAAACACCTCCTTAACAGGCTCTAGCTATTGTTTAATATAATATAATTTTTAGATAATATTATATATACCTAATTCTAAAGATGTTTATACATAAAATCAAGCACCAGAGTCATCAAATTTAAGACCTGGTGCTTGATTTACAAATATTATTCGTTTGTATCAAATAAGCTGTTCTCTTCGGCCACAGAATCTTCTCCTGTTTCCTCCTGCTTTTCACCGATACCGAGTATGTCTCTTAATTTTTCGTTAACTTCATTGAAAATTTCCGGATGCTCTTCAAGATAAACTTTCACATTTTCTTTACCCTGTCCCAGACGTTCTCCGTTATACGAATACCACGCACCACTTTTTTGAATGATATCATGTTCTGAGCCAAGGTCGATAATTTCACCTGTTTTAGAAATTCCTTTCCCATACATCATATCTACTTCTGCAATTCTGAATGGTGGTGCAATTTTATTTTTAACCACTTTAATTTTCGTACGGTTGCCAACAATCTCCTGACCAAGTTTCAACTGTTCAGAACGACGTACTTCAAGTCTGACTGAACTGTAGAATTTAAGTGCGCGTCCACCTGGTGTAACTTCAGGATTACCAAACATCACACCGACTTTCTCACGAATCTGGTTGATAAAAATTGCAGTTGTATTACTTTTAGAAATTGCACCGGAAAGTTTTCTTAAAGCCTGTGACATCAGTCTTGCCTGAAGACCAACATGGGTATCCCCCATTTCTCCTTCAATTTCAGCTTTCGGCGTCAGTGCAGCAACAGAGTCAATGACGACCATATCAACCGCACCACTTCGCACAAATGCTTCCGCAATTTCCAGACCTTGTTCACCATGATCCGGCTGTGAAAGGTACAAGTTATCAATATCCACTCCGAGGTTTTTAGCATATACAGGGTCAAGCGCATGCTCAGCATCTATAAATGCAGCAATTCCACCATTTTTCTGTACTTCTGCAATTGCATGCAGTGCCACTGTTGTTTTACCGGAGGATTCCGGACCATATATCTCAATGATTCTTCCCTTAGGATATCCTCCTGCACCTAATGCATTATCCAAGGTAATTGATCCACTCGAAATCGTTGAAACTTTACGTGTCGTCTCTTCACCGAGCTTCATCACTGAACCTTTACCAAAAGACTTCTCCATATTTTTTATCACTGTATCTAATGCTTTTTGTCTTTCGTCCATTAATAACCCTCCAATATTTCTTATCCGAAAATAGTATATCATGAATCAAATAAAAAAGCGAACGTATATTCGCTTTTCTGTTGTAGTTTTTATATTTTGATTTCATAAAAACTAAATTCCGGACAAAATAATGCCGGAATTTAGATGAATGTGTATCATTAATTTCAATTTTAATTTTCTTTATCCGCTAAAAACACTGCTCTGCCTTTATAGAAATATTCAATACCTGATAATATTGTAAAGAACACCGCAATATACATAAATACCATACCGAGTGAGAATGGAAGGTAAGATGTAAATAAATCACCGAACAATAAGAATATCAGTGCCAGCATTTGAAATGTAGTCTTTACTTTACCGAGTTGTCCGGCAGCGCTGACAAAACCCTGTTCAATTTGCAGAAGTCTTAAACCGGTCACTGCAAATTCTCTCGCAATAATGACTACCGCAATCCATGAAGAGATTGTATGCCATTCAACAAGTACAATCAATCCGGCAGTGACAAGTAATTTATCAGCCAGTGGATCCAAAAACTTTCCCATATTGGTGATAAGTTCCCATTTTCTTGCAAGATAGCCGTCCAAAAAATCAGTTAAAGCTGCCACAACAAAAATAATTCCGGCAATCAACTGCTCAATTAAAATTATATGTCCGCCTAAAAATGATACTGTTCCAAAACCGAAATCCGCAAGCGCAAACACTAAAAACACCGGAATTAAAACGACTCTGAAAACTGTTAATTGATTAGGGATATTCATTTGGATTACTCCGTTTCTATATTGAATTGATAATAGACAGTGATTGAACCATCCGACTGGTTATTATCCAGCATTTCACCATTGATGGAAATATCAAACCCTTGAGCATTACCCAGTGTCAGGTAGAGTTCTTCAGCATCCGGCTCAATCTCAAATTCACCTGAATCCATTTCTTCATAGGCATAAGTATTACCAATATTATCTGTAAAACTTACCCATGAATTGCTGTTTCCCGCTAGTTCAAATGTTAATGCTTCACTGGTAGAGATATCATACATCAGTACATTATCATTCATACCGGAAAAATCGATAATCGTTGAGGGTGATTCTTCTTCAACAGACTCTTCACTTCCCTCTTCAGCCTCTTCTGTTTCAGGATCAGCATTTTCTTCTTCAGCCTCTTCTTCAATCTCTATATCTGCTGTTTCATAAATTGGTGTCCGCTCAAATACATCTGTTTCTGCCCCAATCTGAAGCAGGACCATCCAAATGACAAAAAGTATCAGTATCATCGCAAAAAAACTAATAAAAACCTTCTTTAAATACTGAAAATCCTCGTTATCAGACTGTGTGCGCTTTTTATTCGAAGAACCACTTTCAAATGTAAAATCATCACTGAAGCGATTCATTAACTCTTCACTGTCCAAACGAAGGACCTTTGTATATTTTTCAATCAGTAAAGGTGCATATCTCGGTTTTGGCAGCTGGGTGAAATCACCGTTTTCAATAACTTTAATAATATCTTTGCGGATGCCGGATTTCTCCTGCATCTCCTTTAAAGTGATTCCTTCTTTTTCACGTTTATCTCTTAAATAAGGTCCGAGTTTCATGGTACCTCCCTTTAAAATCCGCCAAAGAAGTCCATGTCCTCATTTTGGAACCAATGCTTCTTTTTATGCTTTTCATAAGTAATTTTTTGATCTTCTGTTTCACGGAGTTCAATAATATAATCAAAATCCTCCAATGTATAATCCATACCGTCAATAAATAAGTCCGGGTGTTCCACCACTTTAATTGCCGGGAAATTCATAATCTCCCGAATTAAATTTTTATGCTCAGATTTTGTAGAATTTGTTGTTACAGCACCGTCTATGATAAAAACATTCTTTTCATCATATTCACCCTTTAAGAGGCTCGTTCTTAATGTCTGTTTAATTAATGTACTGGATAAAAAAAGCCACTTTTTCTTTGCGGTAACACTTCCGGCAACAATCGATTCTGTTTTACCGACCCGCGGCATCCCTCTGACACCGATGAGTCGGTGTCCTTTTTCTGAGAATATCTCTGCCAGAAAGTCTACCAGAATCCCTATTTCATTACGGGTAAAACGAAACACTTTCTTATCTCCTTCATCACGTTTGATGAATCGCCCATGGCGGACTGCGAGACGGTCTCTGACCTGTGGTGCCCTGACTTTTATAATATTAATATCATCTACATACTGACTGATGTATATAAAACGTCTAAGCTTATTAATATTGTCAGTTCTTAAAATCAGTCCTCTACGGCTTTTTTCAACACCATTAATCGTGTTGATACTGATACCGAGATTCCCTAAGAGAGACGAAATATCTCCCAGAAGTCCCGGTCGACTGACTAAATTCTCATATTCCAAATACTGTTCGATATTACGTTCCGGATGAAAATTACTATCTTTACTCAAGTATACCAACCCCCGTTAATATTCAGTACCTCACCTGTGACACTCGATGCCTTTTCATCAAGCAGATACAGTACCGCATGGGATACTTCCTCAGGCTCTACGAGACGGCCCTGAGGAAGATCGGATAGAAGATACTCAAAATCTTCATGGCTGAGCAAATCTGTCATTTTACCTTTGACTACTCCCGGTGCAACCGCATTAACAGTTACATTGGTCCCCGCAAGTTCTTTAGCAAGTGACTTTACAAGCGCCTCTTCAGCACCCTTCATTGCACTGTATATACTCTCATAACTTGCACCAACACGCCCCCACACTGAACTGATTACTACTATTCTACCATGTTCCGACCGTTTTAGTTTAGGAAGCAGTACTTTAATAAAAGCGGCCAGTGAACGGATGCTGATATGGTACTGAATATCTATTTCAGAAAGCTCTGTTTCATCAAACATTTTAAACAATGTCACACCAGGTGACCAGATGATACCGTCAATCACATCTTCTGAATCAAATAAATCCATGACATCGCGTTCAGAAATTTTTTTAGAAACATCCATAAAATAATGTGTTCCATCATATCCCGGTGTTCTTGATTTAGATACAGTGATCACTTCATGACCATGAAGTGCTTTGTGAATATTTCTGCCGATATCACCTGTTGCACCGACAAGAACATATTTACTCATAAGGCTTCACTATACATTCTACTAAATAATTTTTATCGAGTATATCAAAAGCATGATGTTTTACATCTTCAATGGTAATACCATCAATGATTTCAGGCAGCTGATACAAATCATAACCGTCCAGATGATACTTTGTATACTGATTGGCAATATATTCGGGAGAGTTTAAGCTTGAAAGAAAATCACCGATAACTTCCCGCTTTTGATTATCCAGATGAACCTGATTCAGTGTATCATTGAATTTAGCTTCTTCAATCACAGAAATAATACGTTCTTTAAAAGCTTCCGGCTGATCAGTGTTTGTTGTCATCAGTACATGGGAGAACTGGACTTCTTCCTGATGGCTGAAGTTAAAGGAATCATCAATCAGCCTTTCATTCAACATTTCATAATAATATTCGGACTGTTCACCAAACATCATGTCAAGTGCAAACATCATACTGATATCCCGCTTTAACCTTTGATCTGCATCTGTTAAATCCTGATGATGTTTAAAGCCGAGCATTACTTTCGTCTCTGTGACATCGAGCTCAAGTACCGTCTTCGGTGTATTCACTTCTGCCGGCTCATCAGGCAGTATGCGCTCTATCTCCATTTCAGGCTTAACCTGACGTTCACTTTGATGTGATTTGATATATTCAAACACATCTTCGACTTCAAAATCCCCCACCATAATCATCACCATATTAGATGGATGATAGAATGTCTCATGACACAGGAATAAGTGTTCCTTTGTAATGTCACTGATAGACTCTAATGTCCCAGCTATGTCCACCTTCACCGGCAGATTACAATACATGGCTTTTAATGTTTCAAAATACAACCGGTAACCGGGATTATCCTGATACATTTTAATCTCTTCATTGATAATCCCCACTTCACGCGCTACAGTATCATCAGTAAAGTACGGTTGTTCCACCATATTCATAAGCAGTGTTAAGTTTTTATAGAACTGTTCTGTTGTACTGAATAAATAAGATGTTCTGTCAAATGATGTAAAGGCATTTGCATTCCCACCATTTTTTGAAAACAGATTAAATACATCTCCGTCTTCTTTTTCAAACATTTTATGTTCAAGAAAATGTGCAATCCCGTCCGGCACTCTGTAGGTTTCACCATTCGCAGTAAACTGATCATCCAATGAACCGTATTTCGTTGTGTAAGTAACGAATTTTTTATTGTAGCCGGGTTTATTGATGATGAATACATTTAAACCATTATCAAGTGTTTCCTGATACACCTTTTCGTCTATTGTTTCATAATCATGTAACTTCATAATTTAAGCCTCTCCCGTTAAAGTATAGACTGTATCAAGCTGTATTTTTCCAGCAACATTCATAACAAGTGATTTATCCACATTACTGATGGTTTCCTCCCATGAAGGCATATCACTCGGTAAAAGCAGCTGATTATATACCAGGGCAAGCAGTGCCTTCGGCTGATCTTTAACTTCTTCACGGCTGGTTCTCATCATATTTTTTATTTCCTCGACAAATTCTTCATCGAAGTCTCCGTTTCGAAGCCTTTCTAACTCCTCCAAAACAGCTTCTTCGGTAATCTGAACTTTCCCTGAATCCACACCACCTAAAACGAACAGGTAACCGTTTTTCATGTCTACCTGGGAATGTATCTGATAGGCAAGGCTTTTCTCCTCCCGAATATTCCGGAAGAGAAAACTGGATGCGGTACCGCCGAACATCTGATTTAATACATTAAACGCCATACGTTCATAAGGTCCTTCAATGTCTGCTCTAAATCCGAGGTTCAATTTCGCCTGTTCAATCTTCTGTATATCTGTTTTATGCTTCACCTCACCTGAAGGCTTATATGGATAGGATTCATATGACAAAGATACTTTTTCATCACGAGATATAATGGACCCGAGCGCTTCAGTGATATCATCTTCAAAATTGCCTACTGCAGAAATCACAACTTCATCCTCTGTCATCATTCTGTGATGTTCCTGTTTTAAATCCTCCATTGTCAATCCTTCAATATCTTCCAGGACACCGTGCGATAAATACTTATAATCTTCATCCGCAAACATCTCGTTTAAAAGTGACTCAAAACTTTTCTGTGCTCTATTATCACGCATTGCCTTTAAACGATTCTGAAAAAGCCTTGACTCCCTTTCAAAAAAGTCATTATCTGTTTCTGTATATTTAGATGGCGCAGATAATGCATCATTTAAAATATCAGTCATTGCATTTAAAATATTTAAATCTTCTTTAACAAATTTTGAATTAACAAATTCTACACTGAATGTTACCAGATGATCTTTTCCTTTTTTTGTTACATTAGATGTTAAATGTGCGCCATAATGGTAGGCTAAATACTGAAGCAGTTCACTTTCTGTTTTAAAGCGGCTGGTTCTCTTAACCATCATCCGGCTCAGAAGATTTCTGAGCGTCAGACGCTCTCGTTGTAACCTGCTTCTAAATTGTACACGTAATGTAATGGTTTTGAATTTTTCTGTCTGCACCAATACCATCGGAATATTATTTAATTCATGCTGCTTAACTGTATACATTAAAAGACTCCTTATTCTTCGTTTTCGATTAATACTGCACGCGGTTTACTGCCGCTTGCCGGACCAATCACACCATTTGCTTCCAAATCATCTACAAGTCTGGCAGCACGGTTATAACCGATTCTGAATTGTCTTTGAAGAAGCGAAGCACTTGCACGCTGTTCTTCAATAACAAACCATTTGGCATCAGGATATAATTCATCTTCGGATTCTACACTTTCTTTTTCCGGCGCTTTATTCATAATAGACTTTTCATAATTGGCTTTCATCTGGCTGGTAATAAAGTGAACCACATCATATACTTCACTATCTGATAAGAATGCACCCTGAACACGGATTGGTTTGGAACGTCCTGACGGCAGGAATAACATATCACCTTTACCAAGAAGCTTTTCTGCCCCCTGTCCGTCAATAATTGTTCGTGAATCCGTCTGTGAGCTGACACTGAATGCGATTCTTGAAGGAATATTCGCTTTAATAATTCCTGTAATAACATCTACAGATGGGCGCTGTGTCGCGATAATTAAATGAATTCCTGCTGCACGGGCCATTTGTGCAATACGGGTGATTGCTGCTTCAACATCTTTTGATGCCACCATCATCAAGTCCGCAAGCTCATCTACAATGACCACAATATAAGGCAGTTTCTGCACCTTCTCAGGCTCATCCGCTTCTCTTTCCAAATATTGATTATATGCTTCGATGTTCCGTGTACCGGAATGGGAAAATAAATCATAACGGCGTTCCATTTCACTTACAATTCGATTCAATGCATCACTTGCCTTCTGCGGATTAGTGACTACAGGTGACAATAGATGCGGAATCCCGTTATAGACATTCAATTCCACCATCTTAGGATCAATCATCATCAATTTTACTTCATGCGGTTTTGCATTCATTAAAATACTGGTGATAATACCATTGATACATACTGATTTACCGCTTCCCGTAGAACCGGCAACAAGTAAATGGGGCATCTTATTCAATTCAGCAGTAATCGGTGCACCGGATATATCTTTCCCAAGAACCACTTCAAGCGGATTATCTGTCTGTTTTCTTTTCAGAACTTCACGAAGTGTCACCATACTGATTACAGAGTTTGGCACCTCAATACCAACTGCTGATTTACCTGGAATCGGTGCTTCGATACGAATATCTTTAGCAGCCAGACTGAGCGCAATATCATTCTGCAGATTAATAATTTTACTGACTTTCACACCGATGTCGGGCTGAATTTCAAACTGTGTGACTGCTGGACCAATCCGTATTTTCGATACGCGGGCATTAACTCCGAAGTTTTTCAAAGTTTCTTCCAGTACTTTCCCCTGCTTCAGTACTTCTTTATTACTCATCTTCTCTGAAACTTCCGCATCTTTCAGCATTTCAATCGATGGGAGTTTATATTCTTTCAACTTCGCAATTTCATCATCATCAAGCATATCAACAGAACTATTCTTCTGTTCAGATGGCTGCATATCATCCAGCTCATCCGTCTCGTATTCAATTTCCTGAGGAGTTTCCTCGGCTGTATCAATCTTCATATTGTTTGACTCTGCTGATTTGCTGGCAGCCGTGTCAGATGGTACTTCCTGTTTATTTTTTCTTTTAGAGTTTGTTTTTGGTTTTTCATCTTCCGGAATAACATCATCATAACTGTACATATCTTCAATAATCGTCTCATCCGGTGTTAATTCTTCAATATCTTTCGGTGCATCCTGGACTACTGGTGCCGTAACTTCTTTATTCTTATTCTTCGAATCTTTCTTCTTCGCACCCTTATTCTTTTTAGGCTTTTCAAGATTTTCACTACCGTCGAATAAATTATTATATATCCCTTTCAAACGACTGAACAAACTGCCGGCAACTCTAACAATCCCTATGCCTAAACTCTTTACAAATTTAACCATGTAAGAGAAGTCTGTAGACAGTGAATCTTCGATATTTTTTCCGGCAATCAATAAATAGCTGAAATATATAAATATGATACTCAAAAGCAGTGTGCCGAATAATGAGATGCCTGTGGAAGAAAAGCTGAATAATGCCTGGCCGATGACCCCGCCGCCGAAAAATACATTTTCGCCAGAAGTCTGTATTGTACTGAGTACTTCATTAAACGTATAGAACGATTCAATTCTTGGACGGTCGGTCATATATAGAATGGAGTGGAATAAAAACAATAAACCGAATTGAAGCAATATATACCCACCGAGACGTTTTGTCATTGGAATTCTTTGTTCAGTTGCCAGGTACACACTGAGCAGAATAATAATAACATACGTAAAATAACGGCTGAGACCAACAAAATAAGCAAAGAAACTATCGATATATTCTCCAACTACACCTAACTTAAATGCAGTAATGACAATTAATATGACTAAGACAAAAGCAGTAATGGAGTAATATGTACGATTATCCTGCTTTTTCTTTTTGCTTGTTGTTCTTTTTGTTGTCTTTTTTCGTTGTGCCGCCATAAAAACACCCCTCTCAATTGATAATGAGACTGCCTGAACCTGACAGTCTCATGTACTTTTATATTTCAGATATGATAGGGATAATCATTGGGCGACGCTTCGTACTGTCATACAAATATTTCCCTAAATCATCACGAATACTTTGCTTCAGTGTACTCCACTCAATTTTTTTACTGCCGAGTGAATCATTGACAATATCCGTTACTCTGCCAGAGGCCTCATTTAAGAGCTCTTCACTTTTTTTAACATAGACAAATCCACGGGATTGAAGTTCCGGTCCCGCTACAATCTGTCTTTTCTTCGGATCTATTGATATCACCACAATGAAGATACCATCTTCACTGAGCAGTCGTCTGTCCCGCAATACAATATTACCGACATCTCCAACACCACTGCCGTCAATTAGTACATTCCCGGCTGTTACTTTTTCTGCACTAACCATCTCTGAGCCGTCATAAGATACAACATCGCCTTTTTCCAAAAGAAAAATATTTTCCGGCAGTACACCTGTTTCAGTTGCAAGCCGTGCATGTGCAATCTGCATTTTGAATTCACCCTGAACCGGTATAAAATACTCCGGTTTCATGACATTCAGCATCATCTTTAATTCTTCACTCAAACCATGGCCGGAAGCATGGATATTTTGAGCAGGGGAAATCACTTTTGCACCTGCTTTGACCAGCTCATTCAATGTGCTGTAAAGAATTACTTCCATGTTGGAAGATGGTGTTGTGAGAATAAAGACACTATCCCCTTCTTTAATATTCGTTACAACATGATCCCCGCGGGACATCGACCCAAGTGCCTCAATCGGTTCACCCTGGGAGCCTGTTGCTATAATTACAAGCTCATTATCCGGATATTTCCCAATTTCGTGACTCGGAATCAATAAACCTTCCGGAATATCAAAATAGCCTAAATGACGTGCTGTTTTAAAGGAACTTTCAAGTGTCTTACCTAAAAATGATACTTTACGTTTTGTTTTCGCTGCATTTGTTAAAACCTGTTGGATTCTAACAAAGTTTGATGCATAACATGAAACAATAATACGGCCTTTTACTTTATGGAATGCATCAAGAATATGTTCTTCAACCACATTTTCTGATGTATTATATCCACGTTTTTCCGCTTCTGTAGAATCACTGATTAAAGCCAGCACATCTTTCTCGGCAATATCATACATTTTTTTCATGTTATATCCATAATCACCGGTTAAACTCTGATCAAATTTAAATTCTCCTGTATAAACAATAGAACCATACTGTGTTTCAAGGCTGACACCATATGAATCAGGAATACTATGACTGGTTTCGAAAAATACCATTTCTACATTTTTAAATTTCATACGTGATTCGCTGTTGATTGTATAAAACTTCACTTTTTTTCTGACACCTTTTTCTTTTAGCCGTTCTTTAACAAGCGCAAGTGTCAGTTTAGAACCGTATACCGGTACATTTAATTCTTCAATGATATAAGGAAGCGCACCGATGGAATCTTCATGTCCGTGACTTAAAAATATTCCTTTCAGACGTTTCTTATTTTCAAGAACATATGAAATGTCCGGGATGACAACATCAATCCCGAGCATTTCATCTTCTGGAAACATTAGGCCGGCATCCAATATAAACATTTCTTCGTCAACTTCGACGACATACATGTTTTTTGCGATTTCACCAACGCCACCAAGTGGAATGATTTTCACATTCTCATTTTTTTTATTTGCTGAATTCAACTTATTTCCTCCTAAAATCTACTTAAAAATGGCATGGTAATATTTACCGTCAATGGTCACATGAGAAACAACAACATCTTTTGTTACATAACGTGTTTCATCAGAGTTTTTTATAATCAACTCTGATACCTCAGCACTTTTAGACAATAAATCTTTTAATTCATTTCCAAGCATCATATCTTCAAAAATAATTTTCACTTCATTATCTTCTTTAATTCTCAGTTGGCCTGAAGTATCATACGTTTTATTGTTTAGCTCAATATGATCAAATATCATTTTTATGCCTCTCCTTTACCCTTATCAGTATCTAACATAACCTTTCTCGAGGCATTCACTCTGCCTTGATTATCAATTTCTGTTACTTTAACCAGGAACTGATCACCCATTTTCACAACATCTTCTACTTTGTTTACTCTCTGATTTTCAAGCTGTGAAATATGAACAAGCGCATCTTTACCAGGGAAGAGCTGTACAAATGCACCGAATTTTTCAATACGTTTCACTTCACCCATATACACCTGGCCGACTTCAGCGACACGTGTAATATCCTCAATCCATTTTTTCGCTTCATTAATCATATCCTGATCGCTGTGGCCGATAAATACTGTACCATCTTGTTCAATATCAAGTTTGACACCTGTCGCATCAATAATTTCATTGATTTTTTTACCGCCGGGGCCAATAACATCACGAATTTGATTTGGTTTAATGTGCATGATTTCTACTTTCGGTGCATATTTGGATAATTCTTCGCGCGGTTCACTGATTGTCGCCAGCATATTATCCAGGATATGCAGTCTGCCGACACGTGCCTGCTCAAGTGCTTCCTGTAGAATCGCTTCACTCAAACCGTCAATTTTGATATCCATCTGAATCGCTGTAATCCCTTTTTCCGTTCCTGCAACTTTAAAGTCCATATCACCAAGCGCATCTTCCATACCCTGAATATCAGAAAGGATTGTATAGTTTTCCGCTTTTTTAACAAGCCCCATCGCAATACCGGCAACCGGTGCTTTAATCGGCACACCAGCATCCATCAATGCCAGTGTAGAACCACAGATAGAGGCTTGGGAAGTTGAACCGTTTGATTCAATGACTTCAGACACCACACGGATTGTGTACGGGAATTTTTCAGCATCAGGGATAACCTGCAGTAACGCACGTTCTCCAAGCGCACCGTGACCAATCTCTCGGCGCCCTGGTCCACGAATCGGGCCTGTTTCCCCTACTGAGAAATGCGGGAAATTATAGTGGTGCATATAGCGTTTCTCTTCTTCAGTTCCAAGACCATCAATAATCTGATGTTCCCCTAACGCACCTAAAGTACATACAGACAGCGCTTGAGTCTGTCCACGGGTAAATAGACCGGATCCGTGTGTTCTTGGCAGCAGACTGACTTGTGAATTGAGTGGTCTGATTTGTTCCGGACGACGGCCGTCAGGACGGATTTTTTCATCAGTAATTAAACGGCGGACTTCTTCTTTCACAAGACCGTTCAAAATACCTTTAGCTTCTTTTAATACCGCTTCATAATCCTCACTTTCTTTATCAAGTGTTTCGAGCACTCTATTTTTCGCTTCTGAAATTTTTTCATCACGTGCCTGCTTCTCATGCTCCTGAATTGCTTCAAACAAACCTGCTTCTTTTGCTTTTTCAACAAGACCATCATAAAATTCATTATTCTCATCTTTCAATTCAACTTCACGTTTCTCGGGTTGAACATCCTGTAGGATTTCTTCTTGGAATTGCACCATTTTCTTAATTTCTTCATGACCAAACATAATGGCTTTTAACATTGTTTCTTCAGTAACTTCTTTTGCACCGGCTTCAACCATGTTTACTGCCTCTTTTGTACCGGCAACCTGAAGCTCAAGCTCGGACACTTCCAATTGTTCTACTGAAGGATTCAGTACAAATTCTCCATCAATTAGACCGACAGTCGCGCCTGCAATCGGTCCCTGGAACGGAATATCACTGACACCAAGTGCGAGTGAAGAACCGAGCATTGCTGCCATCTGCGGTGAAGCATCCTGATCCACGGATAAGACCATTGAAATCACTTGCACATCGTGTCTGTAGCCGTCCGGGAATAACGGACGAATGGGTCTGTCAATCAGCCGGCTCGTTAAAGTTGCTTCTTCACTTGGACGGCCTTCTCTTTTATTAAATCCACCGGGGATTTTACCAGCAGCATATAATTTTTCTTCATAAGCAACAGTCAACGGGAAAAAATCCAGATCTTTCGGTTCCTTGGATCCGGTTGCTGTAGATAATACAACGGTCTCGCCGTAACGGACTAAAACAGCACCGCTCGCCTGCTTTGCCATCTCACCGTATTCAATTGTTAATTCTCTACCGCCCCATGTTGTGGTGTATGTCTTTTTAGTTGATTCTGTCATAATTATTTTACTCTCCTTAGTGTGGCTACTTATAATTAAGTGTATCATTTTTATAAAGAAATATATATAAAAAAAGGCATATCCTGTTTGTCGGATATGCCTTCATTGTGAGATTAACGACGAAGACCAAGTCTGCCGATAAGTTCACGATATCTTTGAATGTCTTTTTCACGCAGGTAAGTTAACAAGTGTTTTCTGCGACCAACCATTTTCAAAAGTCCACGTCTTGAATGGTGATCTTTCTTGTGTACTTTAAGGTGTTCGTTAAGTGCAGTGATTTCAGCAGTCAGTACAGCGATTTGTACTTCCGGTGAACCAGTATCACTTTCGTGAACACGATATTCTTCGATTAATTCATTTTTGCGCTCTTGAGTAATTGCCATTATTCAGCGCCTCCTTAATTTTATAATATTCACCTGTATCCGAGCAGCTGTCGGAGTATCTTGCAGCCAAGATAAGGTACTTGACTAAGTATACAGAAATCACTCTATACTTTCAAGTAGTTCCATTGCTTTTTCTTTATCTTTTGTAATCTGATCTACAAGGGCATCAATACCGTCAAACTTAACTTCATCCCTGATAAAATCATGCCAGTATACAGTGACACTTTCTCCGTAAATGCTTTCACTAAAATCGAACAGGTGAACCTCAATTATAGGCTTCACCACAGAATCATGAAATGTCGGCTTCACTCCGACATTACAAACCCCCTTTAATACCCGGGAATCATTGTTTAATTTTAATGTCACCGCATATACACCGTTTCTCGGCAGGAAATAGCGGTACTCTGATTCAATATTCGCTGTCGGAAAGCCGATTGTCCGTCCTCTTTTTTCTCCCTGGACGACGAGGCCGCTTACTGAATAATACCTTCCAAGTGCCTCATTCACTGCATGAATATCACCTTTTGATAAATCGTCACGAATTTTAGTGGTAGAAAATTTGCTGCCTGATTCAAGACACTGGCACTTATCGAGCACTTCAACATCAAACTCATTGTATTCTTTTAAAGTCTCAATGTTCCCCTGACCTTTATAGCCATAGGTAAAGTCAAAACCGGCAATTAACGTATTGATATTAGAACCGATTATATACTCCTGAACAAAATAATCAGGGTCCAGTGATGCAAAACTGCTGGAGAAATGAATGATAAAACAATAATCAATCTCTTCCTTTTCAAGCATTTCCAGTTTTACATCGAGCGGGGTCACATAAGTTGTTCTTTGTCTTTTGGGGTTTAAAACGACTGAAGGATGCGGATCAAAAGTCATTACTGCTTTTTTTAATCCTTTTTCTTCAGCAATTTCAGACATTTTCTGAATGACTGACTGATGTCCTTTATGTAAGCCGTCAAAAAAACCAATTGCTGTTGCACTTTCTTCTATGTCACTTAATTTAATATCATTTGGATGATGTAATCTGTAAGTCTGCATTATTCAACCGCCTCTTAAATATCACTTTTAAACATTTTAAATGGTTTCAGTATCTCATGCTTCTCAGGGTGTGTTTCATACACTGCAAGAACATATCCATTATATTTAAACACAATATATTGATCATTAATATTACCTGAACCATTTACATACTTAATCATATCATCTTTATATACTTTCTGCCCGTTCTTGATTTTGAAAAGCAAATCACTGTTTTCGATATAAATTTCAGTATTTTCAATAATAATGTTCTCCACAGGCTGAATGACTGTTTCAGGATTAATTTTACTAAGTTCCTGAAGAGTCACTGTCTGATTAATATTAAATCCGCATGACTCAGTACGGACTAAATGTGACATATGACTTGGTACACTCAGTTTCTTTCCAATATCCACTGCGAGAGTTCTGATATAAGTTCCTTTAGAGCATATCACATCTATCTCAAATGTAATTGTCTGTCCATCATATTTAATATCACTGATTCTATCAATATCTTTAATGAATACTGTCTTTACCGGGCGCTCAACTTCAATGCCCGCTCTCGCATATTCATATAACTTACGGCCGTTCACTTTAACCGAAGAATATTTTGGTACTTTTTGATAGTATTCACCGATAAAAGAGTTTACAGCTTCATCGATGACTGCAGTATCAATCACAGGAACCGGCTGCTGATCAGTTATTTCACCGGAAGCATCTTCAGTATCTGTGGACACACCCAGTGTGACTTCAGCAGTGTAGCGTTTATCTCTTTGCTGCATATATTCAGTCAATTTCGTCGCCTGACCGGCTACAAGCGGAAGCACACCAGTCACATCAGGATCTAATGTGCCTGTGTGTCCGATTTTTTTCATACCTAATATTTTTCTTGCCTTAAATACAACATCATGGCTGGTCATGCCTGCCTCTTTAAATATGGGAATTACACCGTGATACATTTGAATACTCCTTATCCATTCTTCTCTGTAACCAAAATTCAGTATAATTCATTCAAAAAAAATAGGCAAACTCAAAAGTTTTTGAGTCTGCCTGTAATCCTTACTTATCCTTAATATCATTCAATAATGATTCAATCTTATGACCATACTCAATTGATGTGTCATATTTGAAAAAGAGTTCCGGCGCTTTTCTGAGACGGATGTTTCTCGCTACTTCAGAACGTACCAGTCCTTTGGCACGATCTAATGCATTCTGCACTTTCTCTTTATTATTTTCAAAAGAAGTATAATAAATCGTTGCATTTTCAAGCTCTGTTGTGAGCTCCACATCAGTCACAGTCACCATACCGATATCTCTATCATCAACTTTAGTACGGAGTGTTTCACTAACTACTTTTTTTATTTCTTCTGCTACTCTTTCGCTTCTGTTACTCATTTAGATCACCTTTCAATCTCTACCATGATATAAGGTTCGATTTGGTCTCCCTCTTTAATATCATTGAAGTTTTTAATTGTGATACCACACTCGTAACCGGCAGTCACTTCTTTCGCATCATCCTGAAATCTCTTCAATGCATCAAGTTCGCCTTCATAAATGACAATACCATTACGAATGACGCGAACAGTTGAGTCACGTGTAATCTTACCGTCGGTCACATAAGAACCGGCGATTGTACCAATTTTAGATACTTTGAATGTTTGTCTGACTTCAACATTACCAATTACTTTTTCTTCATACTCAGGATCCAGCATACCCTTCATCGCCTGTTCGATTTCTTCGATGACTTTGTATATAATGCGGTGGAGTCTCATATCTACATTTTCCTGATCCGCTGCTTTCTTAGCATTATTATCCGGTCTCACATTAAAACCGATAATAATGGCATTCGAAGCATTCGCAAGTGTAACATCAGACTCATTAATCGCACCGACACCGGTGTGGATAATTCTGATGTTAACACCTTCAACATCAATTTTCATTAATGATGCATTCAGTGCCTCTACAGACCCTTGAACATCACCTTTAATTATCAGATTAAGATCTTTCATCTCGCCTTCTTTCATCTGTTCAAACAGATTATCAAGACTGACTTTTTGTGTTTGTTCACGATCTTTAAGGATCTGATTTTCATGACGGGCTTCACCAATAGAACGTGCTTTTTTATCATCTTTAAAGACTACGAAACGGTCACCGGCCTGCGGCACGTCATTTAATCCTGTAATCTCAACAGGCATAGATGGTCCTGCTTCCTGAATTCTGCTGCCGGTATCACTTGTCATTGCACGGACTTTACCGAAAGTACTGCCTACAACAATAGAGTCTCCGACTTTCAGAGTACCATGCTGAACAAGAAGTGATGCCGCCGGACCGCGTGATTTATCAAGTTCCGCTTCAATCACAGTTCCGATTGCCGGACGGTTCGAATCAGTTTTAAGTTCTGCAACTTCACCAACCAGAGTAATCATTTCGATTAAATCGTCGATGCCTTCTCCACTTAATGCAGAAAGCGGTACAAATATTGTATCGCCTCCCCAGTCTTCAGGATAAAGACCGTGTTCACCAAGTTCAGTCATCACCCGGTCAGGGTTTGCAGTTGGTTTGTCAATTTTGTTTACTGCAACAATGATTGGTACACCTGCCGCTTTCGCGTGGTTGATTGCTTCAATCGTCTGAGGCATAACACCATCATCTGCTGCCACTACTAAGATAGTGATATCTGTTACTTGTGCGCCTCTTGCACGCATCGTCGTGAATGCTGCGTGTCCAGGTGTATCAAGAAAAGTGATTTTTTTCCCGTTTGATTCGATCTGATACGCACCGATGTGCTGTGTGATACCGCCTGCCTCACCAGCAGTCACTTTAGTATGACGAATAGAATCAAGAAGTGTTGTTTTACCGTGGTCAACGTGACCCATAATCGTTACAACACTTGGTCGTTCTTCACTCATGTCATCGCTCAGTTCAAAGTAATGTTCAAGGTCTGTATCATCGACAACCACTTCAAGTTCTGCAGTGTAGCCATAATTATCTGCAATTAATTCCACTGATTCAGTCTCTAGAGACTGGTTGATATTTGCCATGACACCAAGCATGAATAAATCTTTAACCACTTTAGATGCATCCACACCGATTTTTTCAGCAAGTTCCCCGACCGTAATACCTTCTTCATAAGTGAAAGCCTTACTTTCCGGCTCTTTAGGCTCTGCTTTTTTAGCCTGCTTTTGATTATTCTTAGGTGCATTCTGCTTTTTATTCTGTTTGTTTTTTTGTGGGTTCTGTTTGTTATTTCTTTGCTGCGGTCTGTTATTTTTGTTTTGGCCGCTGCCTTTTTTCGCTTCTTTAGATGCTGCTTTTTTAAAGTGTCCGTCAAGCATGTTAACTTCTTTGTCGTCTAATGAGCGCATATGACTCTTTGCTTCAATTCCTTTTGTCTTTAGAAACTCCATGACATCTTTAGTTGAAGCATTTACCTCTTTTGCATACTCGTGAATTCTGATTTTACTCATTGAATCACTTTCCTTTCTCTAAAAGCTCCAGACACTTATTTCCAAATCCTTTATCCACCACCGCCAACACGACCCGGTTTAAGGATCCTGTTGCAATGCTGAGTTCTTCTTTGGTGTATTTGTCTATCACTTGTACGTTATAAAACTTAGATTTATCTTTAATTTTTTTTGATGTACTTGCACCTGCATCATTCGCAAGAAAAACAACTTTTGCCTGCTTGTTTTTTATAGCATCCAGCGTTTTTTCTTCACCATTCTGCATCTTTCCTGCACGAATAATAAGACCGAGTAAGTTCAATAATGGATCTCTCATCGTTTTGGTATATCCTCTCTGTATATCAGACGGATAATTTCATCATAAACCGGGGTTAATGTCTCTGTATCTTTTCCAAGGCGTTTTTCAAGCACCTTTTTACTGCGGGATGCTTCCACCTTCTCAAGATCCTTTACCACATAACTGCCGCGGCCATTTTTCTTTCCAGTCGGATCGACGAAAATTTCATCTTCTTTCGTCACAACAATTCGGATTAATTCTTTTTTGGGATGCATTTCATTGGTCAAAATGCATTTTCTAAGTGGAATTTTCTTAGCCAAATTTAATCACCTGCTTATTCTTCTATGATGCCTTCTTCTAAAGCATCTGATTCAGATTTTATATCAATTTTCCAACCGGTCAATTTTGCAGCAAGACGGGCATTCTGTCCACGCTTACCAATAGCGAGAGATAACTGATTGTCCGGAACAATAACAACAGTAGACTGATTTTCATCATCAACGATAACATCAACTACCTGCGAAGGACTGAGTGCATTTTTGACAAATACTTTAGGGTCTTTATCCCAAAGTACAATATCAATTTTCTCACCGGAGAGTTCATTTACAATTGCCTCAACACGGGCACCTCTTGCACCGACACATGAACCCACTGCATCCACATCACTGTTTTCTGCATGTACACTGATTTTTGAACGTTCTCCTGCTTCCCGAGCGACACTCATCACTTCAACAGTACCATCATAAATTTCCGGTACTTCCTTCTCAAACAAACGCTTTAGAAGATTTGGATGTGTGCGGGAGACAAAGATTTGCGGTCCTTTTGTTGTTTGTTCTACTTTGTTCACATATACCTTAATCCGTTCATTCGGTGTATATGTTTCATTCGGCATGCGCTCAGATTCAGAAAGCACCGCATCGGTCCGGCCAAGTTGAATATAAACAAAACGATGATCCACACGGTCAATCAGTCCCGTCATCACTTCATCCTCTTTATTGATGAACTCATCATACAAAATACCCCGTTCTGCATCGCGTAAACGTTGCATTACTGCCTGTTTTGCAGCCTGGGCACCGACACGATTAAAATCACTCGGCGTCACATCTTCATCATAAGGGTCTCCTACTTCATAAGCAGGATTAGTCTCACGTGCTGTATCAAGATCAATTTCAGCCGTATGGTCTTCAACTTCCTCAACCACATCTTTGCGTGAAATCACACGGTATGAGCCGCTTTCAACATTTAAATCCACACGGACGTTCTTATGCTGTGTGTAGTTCTTTTTATATGCAGTAATCAGCGCCGCTTCAATTGTTTCAAATAATACTTCTCTCGGAATGCTTTTTTCTTTTTCTAAATAGTCAATCGCATTCAATAGTTCCTGATTCACTTTTTAATTCCTCCCATCATAGTAAAACCGCTTTTCTAATTGTTGCAATCTTATCCCGGTCCACACGGACTGTTTTCTTTCTGGATTTATCTTTATACTCAATCGTAACAGATTCACCATCATATTCAGTCAGTACCCCTGTCCATTCTTTCATGCCGTCAATCTGCTGGTATGTCTTCACATATATACCATGAGTTAAAGTCAATTCTAAATCATCATCATCTTTAATCGGTCTTTCTGCTCCGGGCGATGACACATCTAAAAAGTATGCTCCTTTAATGAAGTCCCAGTCATCCAGTTTCTCACTCAAAACTTCACTTGCTTTTGCACAGTCCTCTAAAGAAATACCGCCTTTTTTATCCAGATATAAGCGCAGATAGAAGTCCGGCCCTTCTTTTACATAATTGACTTCAATCAATTTGAAATTCAATGCTTCTATAATCGGCACTGCATGGTCAAATACTTTTTGCTCTGTGTGATTCACTCTTAAATCGCCTCCTTATAAACATAAGAAAAGAACGGGTAATCCCGTTCTTCTCCTCGCTTCTCTTGAGTTAATATCAAAGTTATTATAACATAATGGAAATTGTCATGCAAATTAATCCAGACGCTAAAACACGATGAAATAACATTATGAAAAAACATTCCAACTTTCATTTATTTTTAAAGTCTTGATTCCAGTTAGATATCAAAAATTGACAGCTGAGCTTTATCCGGAAGGTGGTTCAGCGAACCGAGTGAAGTAAGATAATCAATGACTTTTTGTGATACGCCTGCCCGCTTATTTAAATCTTCTTTAGATATAAACGGTTCAGTCTCTCGTGTTTCAACAATTCTCTGTGCAACACTTGCTCCGAGTCCGGGTACCGCAATAAACGGCGGAATCAATGTATCGCCTTCAATTTTAAATTCATAAGCATCAGACTTCTCTACACTCACGGGCTCAACTTTAAAGCCGCGATGTGCCATCTCATTAGCAATCTCAAGCACTACAAGGGTGTCCTTTTCTTTCTTCGACAAATCATGAAACATACTGTTCATCTCTTTAACCTTATGACGAATGGTGGATTTATCCTTTACCATTGTGAGTAAATCAAAATCAGACGCCCTTACTGTGAAGTAACTGGCATAATAAAATAATGGATGGTGTACTTTAAAATAAGCAATTCTGACAGCCATTAAAACATAAGCTGCTGCATGGGCTTTAGGGAACATGTATTTGATTTTTTTACATGATTCGATATACCATCGTTCCACACCATTTTCTATCATTGCTGCTTCATGTTCTTCAGTAAGCCCTTTACCTTTTCTCACCTTCTCCATGATGTTGAACGCGAGGGAAGGTTCAAGTCCTTTATACATTAAAGTAACCATGATGTCATCACGGCAGCCGATTACATTTTTAAGGTCACATGTGCCCTGACGGATTAAATCCTGGGCGTTTCCAAGCCATACGTCCGTACCATGGGACAAACCTGAAATCTGAACCAGCTCACTAAACGTTTTCGGCCTCGTATCTTCAAGCATCTGTCTTACAAAACCTGTACCAAATTCCGGCACACCGAGTGTTCCAGTCCGACATAAAATGTCATCTTCTTTAACCCCGAGAGACTGCGGGGAACTGAAAAGCATCATTGTTTCTTTATCATCAATCGGTATTGTTTTCGGATCAATATCCGATAAATCCTGAAGCATACGTATCATTGTCGGATCATCGTGCCCGAGAATATCAAGCTTTAAAATATTGTCATGTATCGAGTGGAAATCAAAGTGTGTGGTTTTCCATTCTGAATCCACTGCATCAGCCGGATACTGTATCGGTGTGAAATCAAATATATCCATGTAATCCGGGACAACAATGATTCCTCCCGGATGCTGGCCGGTTGTCCGTTTGACACCGCTGCACCCTTTAACAAGTCTGTCAATTTCCGCACCGCGCCGGGTTATACCGTGATCATTCATATAACCTTTCACATAACCGTATGCAGTTTTCTCAGCAACTGTACCAATTGTTCCTGCACGGAATACATATTCCTCACCAAAGAGTTCTTTAGTATAGTTGTGTGCGCGCGGCTGATAATCACCGCTGAAGTTTAAATCAATATCCGGGACTTTATCACCTTTAAAGCCGAGAAAAGTTTCAAAAGGAATGTCCTGGCCGTCTTTAATTAAAGACGAGCCGCAGGTGCCGCATTCCTTATCCGGGAGGTCAAACCCGGAAGACACACTGCCGTCTGTAAAGAATTCTGTTGTCTTACAGTTCTTACAGATATAATGCGGAGGCAGTGGGTTGACTTCTGTGATTTCAGTCATGGTTGCCACAAAACTTGAGCCGACAGACCCCCTTGAACCAACCAGGTAACCGTCATCAAGCGACTTCTTAACAAGTTTCTGACTGATTAGATAAATAACACTGAAGCCGTTTCCGATAATACTGTCCAGTTCTTTTTCCAATCGCTCAACAACCAGTTCAGGCAGATTTTCACCGTATATTGCTCTTGCGTTATCATAGCTGAGTTCTCTTATTTCTTCATTTGCACCGTCGATATTCGGTGTATATAAGTCATCTTTTATCGGTTTCACATCATCAATCATAGCTGCAACCCGCTGAGGTGCATCAATAATGATTTCACGCTTTGTCGCCTCATCTAAAAATGAAAATTCATCATACATTTCAGCTGTTGTTCTGAAATGGGCATCCGGCAGATTTCCTCTGCTGAGGGGATTACCGGGATTACTCTTAACAAGAATGTCACGGCAAAGTTTATCCGATGGATCCAGATAATGGACATTCCCTGTCGCAACAACCGGTTTTTCCAGTTCTCTGCCAAGTTTAATCATGTTCATGATAATTTCTTCAAGTGTCTCTTCACTACGGACAATTTCACGTTCCAGAAGCCTTGAATATAATGCCTTTGGAAAGACCTCCAGATAATCGTATGATTTTGCGATGTCACGTGCTTCTTCATATGGTTTCTGCATCATCGCTGTAAATACTTCTCCCTGATCACAAGCACTGCCGATAAGGAGCCCTTCACGATATTCTTCCAGTACCTGCTTTTTAATTCTCGGTGTGCGGTAAAAGTGGTCTGTCAAAGAATGAGAAACAATCTTAAATAAGTTCTTAAGCCCCGCCTGTGTCTGAACTAAAATTGTCACATGTGTCGGCATAGCCCGTTTGTATGCATCTTCTTTCGCAAGCTTTGTATTGATTTCTTTATGGTTCAAAATGCCAAGAGACTTGATCTGTTGAAGCATTTTGATAAAAATATATGCTGTTGCTTCCGCATCATATATCGCACGGTGATGCTGGGTAAGTTCGACATTATATTTTTTCGCAAGAATATTCAATCCGTGTTTCTTGAAGTCTGTATTTACTGTACGGGACAATTCAAGTGTGTCTATGACACCGTTTGTATAACTGCCGAATCCTTCTCTTTGATATGCCGCTTCAATAAAGCCCATATCAAATGATGCATTATGCGCAACAAATATCGCATCACCCACCCAGTCTTTAAAATCGGTGATTACTTCATGGATCGGCGGTGCATCCACAAGCATATCATCGGTAATACCGGTAATTTCTTTAATCGTTTCAGTCAGCGGTTCATTCGGGTTGCTGAAGCGTTCAAACCGATCAATAATTTCACCATTCTTTACCTTTACACCTGCAAGTTCAATAATCTGATCATACTTTGAAGACAGTCCGGTTGTCTCAACATCAAATACTACATATTCGTGATTTTCAAGGACAATATCCTGTGGCAGATATGCAATCTGAACGCCGTCATCAACAAGGAGCCCTTCCATACCGTAAAGTATTTTAACCCCGTGTTTTTGACCGGCATGATAGGCATCCGGATAGGCCTGAACATTATTATGGTCAGTAACTGCAATAGCACCGTGACCGTAATCTTTCGCACGTGCAACATATTCTTCAATATTTTTAAGCGCATCCATCTGACTCATTGAAGAATGAAGATGCAGTTCTACCCGTTTATCATCAAACGGGTCGGTTTTCTTCTTTTTCTGAACTGCAGTTAAATTCTTAATCAGAAGAACCATGTCCTTCATAAACTCGTCATATTCAACATTACCTTCAATAATAACCCAGTCATTTTCACTCAATGCATCAAAAACAAGATCATCATCTTTATTGTGACGCGAGAACATTTTACACGCGATAGAATCTGTATAATCTGTCAGTTTAACCGTTAAAATCTTACGTCCTGTTCGTGTTTCTTTAACCTCTTTATTAAAAATAAGTCCTTCAATTTTTACATTAAACTCTTCATCTATTACATTTTGGAGTGGCCTTACCCCATCAAACGTTAATGGTTTACCAATTTGCTTCTCTACCTTAATGTCATTACTATCATCCTTATCCTTCATCTCTTCCTGGTGTGTAATGAAATTTTGGACCAGTTCAGTTTTTTCTTTCTTCAGCCGCTCTTCCAGTTCATTCCTTAGGTTTTCATCCAATGAAGAATCTACTTCAAATGAAACCTCCTCAACAGGCATACCGTATTTACTGTAACTGTCCTTTAAGTTACCGTTAATATGTTTATTGAAGTGCGTCTGCGTTATTTCATTCTGAACAGAAAATACCAAACGCCCGTCCTGATACGCTTTGTCACAGTTTAACAGCTGATACTTCACATTCTGATTAACCTCAATCGTATCAAGCATCATTTCAAGATAATCAATAATGCGATCTTCATCAAATGTATTACTGGTGACAACGAGCTTCGTGTCCGCAATCCCTTTAAACGCTTCCTTAATGTTTGCATCCATCAGCTGACGCATGCTTGCCGGAATCATTCTTTCAAAATGCAGATGAAATTCCCATCGGCGTTCCTCATCAAACGATACAATTTTTTTGAGCACCCCACTACTGAGATGCTCATCTGGATTAATATTCGCTTGTTTTAATAATATTTCAAATTGTTCCTGACCGTGCATGTTCAACACTCCTATAAAGGTGTTGTTTAATTGAAAACAACTTTAATAATTCTCTTTTAAATAAGACACAAGCTCATCTATGTTTACTTCAACAGCTTCCGAGCCGCTTCGTGCTTTGACTTCCACAATACCGTCTTTTATTCCGCGTCCAATGACTACACGGTACGGCAGACCAATCAAATCCGAGTCTGCAAACTTCACACCGGCACGTTCTTTTCTGTCATCATACAACACTTTATATTCGTTACCTAACGTTTCATAAAGTGATTCTGCGGCTTCCTGTGCTGCTTTATCCTTAGGATTTGCGGTCACAATATGAACATCGAACGGTGCAACACTCTTCGGCCAGATAATACCGCGTTCATCATTATGACTTTCAATAATCGCTGAAAGTGTACGTGATATGCCAATACCATAACAGCCCATTAAAACAGGGACACTTCGACCGTTCTCATTCAATACATTGAGACTCATTGACTCAGAGTATTTCGTGCCAAGCTGGAATACCTGTCCAACTTCAATCCCCCGCATAAACTTAACCGGTCCGCTGCCGTCCGGAAGATATTCACCTTCCGTTATAAAACGGAAATCACCATACCCTGCCACTTCGAAGTCACGTTCATGATTCACATTAATGAAATGGGCATCTGTTTCATTGGCACCTGTCGGATAATCTGACATTTCTTTAACCTGATAATCCACGTACACTTTGATATCTGTATTTACCGGCCCGAGACTTCCAGGTGTCGCATTGAAGTTTTCAATAATTTCTGCTTCTGTAGCGAGTACCATATCTTCCAAACCAAAATATGATTTCACTTTAATGTCATTCAGCTCATGGTCCCCACGGAGCAACAGCATTACAAGTTCTTCATCATTTTTGAGCACCATTGTTTTCGTAGTATGATTTAAAGGGATGCTCAGGAAATCAGCTAAATTCTGACAGCTTTTCACATCTGGTGTCTCGATTTTTTCATAAGCATCTGATTCTGGCGTACTTGATTCTGTTTCCAAACATGGTGCTTTTTCAATATTTGCAGCATAATCCGTACCTTCAGTGAAAACGATTGTGTCTTCTCCAATATCCGCAAGGGCCATAAACTCATGGGTATGACTGCCCCCGATAGCACCGGAATCCGCTTCTACAGCACGATAATTTAAATTTACTCTTGAGAATATTTTTGAATATGCCCCGTACATATCTTCATACGTTTTCTGAAGAGAGTCCGCATCCACATGGAATGAATAAGCATCCTTCATAATAAATTCACGGCCGCGGAGGAGACCATACCTTGGTCTCAATTCATCACGGAATTTTGTCTGAATCTGAAACAGTGTGAGCGGCAGTTTCTTATAACTTTTTAATTCATCACGAAGCAGTGCAGTAATCATTTCTTCATGTGTCGGCCCGAGCGCAAATTCCCGCTCATGACGGTCGTTCATTCTCATCAGTTCTTTGCCGTATGCCTGCCACCTGCCTGATTCTTCCCACAATTCTTTTGGGTGCAGTACCGGCATGTGAATTTCGACACCGCCAATCCCATTCATCTCTTCACGTACAATCTTTTCTATATTATTCAAGACAAGCTTCGTAATCGGCAGATATGAATATATTCCACTTGCCATCTGTTTAATCATGCCTGACTTCAACATTAAACGATGACTCAGACTCTCAGCATCCTGTGGTGTTTCTCTTAATGTTGGAATAAACATTTGCGATTGTCTCATTTACTTCACTCCTATAGGAAAAATGTTTTGATGTCACTCCAGGTCACAAGTACCATAATAACCAGCAGGAATAATACACCAAGTAATTGTATGTTTAATTCTACTCTTCTATTAATCGGCTTTCTGAATATTCCTTCGTACAATACGAATAAAATACGACCGCCGTCAAGTGCCGGAATCGGCAGCAGATTCATAATACCAAGATTGACACTCAATATCGCAGTAAAATTAATTAAAGTAATCAGTCCCTGTGCGGCCACTTCTTCAGTTACCTTATAAATACCTACAGGACCATTCAGCATGTTAAATGAAAATGTCCCGTTAAAAATACTGACAAATAAATTTCCGACGAGTTCAAATATATACGTACTCATCGTATATGTTTCCTGGAGTCCCCACCAGATTGGTGCGATAATACCATCCTCGCGGTCCTGGCCGATACCGATAATCAATCGTTCTACAACCTGACCATCAGGAAATTCTTCACTGACCGTTTCAGGTGTCAATTCCAGTATCTGTTCATTACCGTCACGTGACGTGACGACGGTCAATTCAGTCTCTCCTTCACCTTGAATGACTTCTGTCATATGGCTCCAGTCATTAATCTCTGTTCCGTTAATCGACTCAATTCTGTCACCGGACTCTAAACCCGCTTCTTCTGCAGGCGAACCTTCACCAATAAAGCCTGCGACTGGCTCATCAGATGGTTTACCACTGATGTAAAACAGAAGTACGAACAGTACAAAAGCAAGCAGGAAATTAAAAAGCGGTCCCGCAAACAGAGTAATAAATCTATTCCATACAGATTTCGATTCAAACCGTGCAGACTGCGGTGCGATTCTTTCCAGTTCCGAGTTTTCAACATAATATGCCTCTTCAGCAATATCATATGTCACTTCTTCCTGATTATGCAGACGCGTAGCAGTTACAACCATTTCTTTCGAAATATCTGAAGAAACAACCTCTACTTCTTCAATATTTGTGAAATTATGCTTATCATCCAGAAGGATATGCGTAATTTCATTTTTATCATTCACTTTTAACTGTACACGCATTCCCGCATTTAAGGGATTGACCTCCATATCATTAGAGGCCATACGGACATACCCGCCGACTGGCAGCAGACGTACTGTGTAAAGCGTATCATTATATTTATAGGAAAATATTTTTGGTCCCATGCCTATCGCAAATTCAGGACACATAATCCCCGCTCTTTTGGCAAAAATTAAATGCCCCAACTCATGGACTGTAACCAGCACACCAAAAACAACAATAAAAGCTAAAATGCCGGTCATTTAATCACCTCATATCAGACTTATACAACTTATCATAATGTAAAATTGTTTCTAAATCAGGATCCGACACAACCTGATGGTCTTCCATACGTAATTCTACTATCTTTTCAATATCAAGAAAAGAAATGTTACCTTTTAAAAATTCCGCCACTGCATATTCATTTGCTGCATTCATCACAGCAGGCATCGTGCCACCGACTCTCAGTGCTTGATAGCTCAAGTCAAGAAGACGGAAGCGTTCATAATCCATCTCTTTAAAATTCAAAGTGGAAAGCTTTGTAAAATCAAACGGATTGTTCATCGTCAGACGTTCTGGGTGACTAAAAGCAAACTGAATAGCCGTCTTCATATCTGAATTTCCCATTTGCGCCATAATACTGTTATCAACAAACTCCACCATTGAGTGTATCGTACTTTCTCTATGAAGGATTGTTGATATCTGCTGGAAATCAAGATTAAAAAGCCACTTTGCTTCAATCACTTCCAGCCCTTTATTCATCATGGTCGCCGAATCAATTGTTATCTTTTCACCCATTGCCCAGTTTGGGTGTGCAAGCGCCTGGGCTTTAGTGACATCTTTAAGTTCGTGTCTTGATAAATCCCTGAAAGAACCGCCGCTTGCGGTTAAGATAATCTTACTGATTTCCTTCTCAGACTCTCCCCGCAGACACTGGAATATAGCTGAATGCTCAGAGTCCACCGGAATAATTTTCACATTCTTCTCACGAGCACGATTCATCACGATTTCACCTGCGGCCACAAGCGTTTCCTTATTCGCAAGCGCAATATCTTTTCCGTGATCAATTGCCGTTAATGTCGGCGGCAGCCCGACACTGCCCATGATTGCAGTCAACAGCATATCAGAAGCGTCAGAAGCCACTGTATGAAGACCTTCTTCACCATATCCGACTTCCAGATCCGGATATTTTTCTTTAATTTCTCTTACTGCGGTTTCTTCTAAAACGGAAACGTAATCCGGAGAAAATTCTTCTATAATTGTAACCAGCCGCTGAATATTCCGGCCGGCTGATATACTAGTTAGTTCAAATTCATGAGGATTATTACGTATCACTTCCAAGGCTTGTGTACCAATTGAACCTGTGGCACCGAGTATGGATATTTTCTTCATTATTATGCTCCTAACATTATACGATTAACGGTAGTATATTCATCAAAGGCAGAACAAATATAAAACTGTCAAAGCGGTCCAGCACCCCGCCGTGACCCGGCAGTATACGTCCTGAGTCTTTCACATCAAAATGGCGCTTCAAAGCAGATTCAACAAGATCACCCAGCTGTCCGGCAACACTTAATACCATAGTGAAAACAATTAACAATACCATTGGAATATCATCAATCCAACCTGATAGGTTAAACACTATGGCAAGTACAACACTTGATAAAATCCCGCCTACAAACCCTTCAATTGTTTTATTTGGGCTGATCTGCGGCCAAAGTTTGCGTCGGCCGAAAGAGCGACCGAAAAGGTACGCACCTGTATCTGTCACCCAGACAATCAAAAGCGCATACAGAATGTAAATCAAACCAGCTTCACGCGTTTCATAAAAATACATGAAACCAATTCCGATGTATGCTACCGCAAGAACACAGAATCCCATGTCTACAAATGAAAAACGATTTTTACTGATTACCGTAAAACTCAACATCAATAACGCCATAACAATAATTAAATTAACCTGTACATCAGTAATATAAATAATATATGCATAAGTCACTTCCGGCATCATAATAATAAATAAGGCAACAAGCGATAAAATACCGGGTATTGAAAATATATGTATACGGTTCATCTTCAATATTTCATATAATGCCGTAAATGATAATAAATATATTAATATAAGCATTGGCAGAGAACCGACGACTATTACAGGTACAAATAAAAGCAGTGCAACAATCGCCGTTATTGTTCTAGTTTTCATCATCTCACCCTTCCTCGCTTAAGCCTCCAAAACGACGCTCTCGCGTTCGATACTGTGTTATTAATTCATCCAGCTCCGAGGCTGAAAAGTCGGGCCAGTGGGTTCCTGAGAAAAACAGTTCACTGTATGAAGACTGCCACAGTAAAAAGTTTGACAGCCGGTACTCCCCACTCGTTCTAATAATCATTTCCGGATCCGGAATCTCTTTTGTCATTAAATACTGATCGACTGTTTCTGATGATATGTCATCAAGGGTCAATGTACCTTTTTCTACTTCTCTATACATTTCCTTAAACGCATTCACCATTTCATCACGACCACCATAATTTAAAGCGAATATAAGATTTAATCCTGTATTATTTTTAGTTTTTTCAACAGCTTCTGATACAGCCTTGACTGTATGTTTCGGCAGTTTTTCAAGCTGACCTATTGTTGTTACTTTAACATTTTTTTCAATAAGTTCAGGGAGAAAAGTTCCCAGAAAATCACCAGGCAGCTTCATTAAATATGTCACTTCACTTTTCGGACGCGCCCAGTTTTCTGTTGAAAAGGCATATAGTGTCAAGTATTTAATACCAATATCTGACGCGTGTCTTGTGATGCGTTTTACATTCTGCATTCCTTCATAATGACCGTGAATACGCGGTCTGTTTCTCTTTTTCGCATATCGACCATTACCATCCATGATGATAGCGATATGTTCAGGTAGATTTTTCTCTACTTTATCGTCTTTATTCTTCTTCCCAAACATATTTAATAAACCTCCAAAATGATTATAAATATAAGTATACAATGATACATTTATGTCCTCAATCAATTTATTGTAACACATTTTCATTTTTTGTATTGAGATATGATATGTCCACCTATAAACGGATTCATTTTTGTCATTGTCTTTCATCTGTAAGTTTAGCTGAACCGTATGTATATTGATATATGTTCGATTATCAGTGGCTTCACATAAAAAAAGAGGCAGGATACCCTGCCTTTAATAGTGAAGATTAAACTGCCAATATATCTTTTTCTTTGTCGTCACATAAAGTGTCAACGCTTTTGATATACTCATTAGTTAATGTCTGTACATCTTCTCCATAACCTCTTAAATCGTCCTCAGAGATTTCACCGTTTTTTTGTAAATTTTTAAGCTTGTCATTCGCATCACGGCGGATGTTACGGATGGCTACTTTAGACTCTTCGCCAATTTTGCGTGCATCTTTCACAAATTCCTTACGGCGTTCTTCTGTCAGCTGCGGCACAGTGATACGGATTAATGTACCATCACTTGTTGGATTAACACCAAGATCTGCTTTTTGAATTGCTTTTAGCACATCATCCACCGAACTCTTATCGTATGGTGTCACTGTCAGCATTCTCGCTTCTGGTACATTAATTGTTGCAAGTTGATTTACAGGTGTCGGTGCACCATAGTAATCAACTGTTACACGGTCCAGGAGACTTGCATTCGCATGACCTGTACGAATTGATGCAAGTTCTTTCCCTAAACTTTCAAGCGATTTTTCCATTTTCTGGCGTGCATCTTTCAAAACTGCTTCACTCATTGGTTTTCTCTCCCGTTACTTTTTAATCGTTGTACCAATTGTCTCTCCAGACACGGCACGTTTAATATTACCTTCTTCTGTAATTGAAAATACCACAAGTGGGATATCATTGTCCATACAGAATGATGATGCTGTGGAATCCATTACCTGCAGATTTTCCTGAAGCATTTCCATGTAAGTCAGGTTTTCATATTTAAATGCTGAAGAATCTAACTTCGGATCAGCAGAATAAACACCGTCAACATTATTTTTACCCATTAGAATCACATCTGCTTCAACTTCTGCAGCTCTTAATGCTGCTGTTGTATCTGTAGAGAAGTACGGGTTGCCGATTCCGGCTGCAAAGATAACGATACGCCCTTTTTCAAGGTGACGAATTGCACGTCTTCTGATATAAGGTTCTGCAACCTGCTTCATTTCTATTGATGTTAATACACGTGTTTCAATATTCAACTGTTCCAGGCTGTCCTGGAGGGCAAGCGAGTTCATTACTGTTGCAAGCATCCCCATATAATCTGCCGTACCACGGTCCATGCCGAGGTCACTGCCGACTTTACCTCTCCAAATGTTTCCACCGCCAACGATTACTGCAATCTCAACACCCAGTTCTTTTGCTTCTGCAACTTGACTTGCGATATTTTTAATCACTACAGGATTAATACCAAATCCATCTTCGCCGGCAAGCGCCTCACCACTTAATTTCAAAACAATGCGTTTGTATTCAGAAGTCCCAGCCATTACACTTCTCCTCACTATCTTTAATCAGTTATTATTTTTTAGAAAAAAAGACACCGAAGTGTCTTAATTTTATTTATTCACTTGACCAAGTACTTCTTCAGCAAAGTTATCTTCTCTCTTTTCAATACCTTCGCCCACTTCAAAACGTACAAAGTCTTTAAGTGTTGCATTATGCTGATTCAAGAATTTCTCTACAGTAATGTCAGAATCTTTTACGAATGGCTGATCAACCATGCAGATTTCTTCCAAGTACTTACGCATTCTACCTTCTACCATTTTATCAACGATTTTTTCAGGTTTACCTTCATTAAGTGCCTGTGTTCTTAAGATTTCTCTTTCATGGTTTAATTCTTCTTCAGATACTTCATCTTTAGAAACAAATTTAGGGTTTAAAGCTGCTGCATGCATTGCAACATCTTTTGCTACAGCTGCGTCAGTTGTACCTTCTACAGTCGCGAGTACACCGATACGTCCGCCGAGGTGAAGATACTCACCAAAAGCACCATCATCTGTTTTAGTACGAAGTACAAATCTTCTTAATGTCAGTTTTTCACCGATTTTAGAAACTTCTTCAGTCATTCTGTCTTCTACAGTCTGACCGTTGATTTCTGATTTATTTAAAGTTTCAAGATCTTCAGGTTTTGTTTCAAGGATATGATCTGCGATATCCTTAACAAGTTTTTGGAAACCTTCGTTACGTGCAACGAAATCTGTTTCAGAGTTGATTTCAACGATTACTGCATCATTTCCTTTAGAAGAAACGTATACAGTACCTTCTGCAGCAATACGGTCTGCTTTTTTAGCCGCTTTCGCAATTCCTTTTTCACGAAGGAAATCAATCGCTTTATCGATATCTCCATCAGTTTCCTGTAGTGCTTTTTTACAATCCATCATACCAGCACCAGTTTTTTCACGAAGTTCTTTTACTAATTTTGCTGTAATAGCCATTTCCTAATCCTCCCAAAATATATTTTAAAAAAGGTGATAAGATTCATTACTTATCACCGTTATTGCACTATTATTCGTTATCGCTTTTTTCTGCAGTTTCTTCTGCTTTTTCTTCGCTCAAATCAATGTTCTGATCTTCAGCAACATCTTCATTGGATACACCTTGCTGGCCTTCTAAAACAGCATCTGCCATTTTACCAGTCATTAAGCGTACGGCACGAATTGCATCGTCGTTTGCAGGGATAACGTAATCTATCTCATCCGGGTCACAGTTAGTATCAACCATCGCAACGATAGGAATGTTTAATTTTTTCGCTTCTGCAATTGCATTACGTTCTTTTCTAGGATCCACAATGAATAATGCTTTAGGCATTTCTTTCATTTCACGGATACCGCCTAAGAATTTGATTAAACGATCATATTCTTTACGAAGTTCAACAACTTCTTTTTTAGGAAGTACGTCGAAAGTACCGTCTGCTTCCATTTTTTCAATTTCATCAATACGTCTGATACGTTTTGAAATTGTTTTATAGTTAGTCAGGATTCCACCTAACCATCTTTGGTTAACATAAAGTTGTCCAGCTCTTTCAGCCTCTTCTTTAATTGCATCCTGAGCTTGTTTCTTAGTACCAACGAAAAGTACTTTTCCACCGTCTTCAGAAACACTTTTAACGAAGTCATATGCTTCCGCAACTTTTTTAACTGTTTTTTGTAAATCAATGATGTAGATGCCGTTTCTCTCAGTGAAGATATATCTCTTCATTTTTGGATTCCAACGACGTGTTTGGTGTCCGAAATGTACACCAGCTTCAAGCAATTGTTTCATAGTAATTACTGCCATAATAAATTTCCTCCTATTTGTTTTACCTCCAATACTATTAATGTCAACCACTCTGTCTAGTTATAGAGCACCGGTTAACACACCACAGTATTGTGTGTATTGGCGTATTTACGCCGTTTAATAATATATCATATACCAGCGTTTAAATCAACCAGATTAATTATCTTTTCTGAGTTCAGGAAGGAAATCTTCTTTCTTCACTTTAATGAATGTCCCCTTCATACCTAAAGAGCGCGATTCAATAACACCGGCACTTTCTAATTTACGAAGTGCGTTAACGATTACAGAACGGGTAATACCGACTCTGTCTGCTACTTTTGAAGCAACAAGAAGCCCTTCATCCGCATTTAATTCATCAAAGATATGTTCAATTGCTTCGCGCTCTGAGTATGATAATGAACGGATTGCCATTGCGATACTTGCTTTGTCACGTGCCTTCTGTTCAATTTCCTCATGTTTCTCTCGAAGAATTTCCATACCGACTACTGTCCCTGCATACTCGGCAAGTACAAGATCCTCTTCTTTGAATGAAGCTGATTCACGGCCGAGTACCAGAGTACCCAGACGTTCTCCGCCGCCGTATATTGGAAGGATGCAAGTATCTGATTCCTGGAAAGAATCTTCAGTCGGGAATACTGTTAATTCATCTTCAAATGCGATATTCTCACGTGTTTCACTAATTCTCATAATTTTACTCACATATTCATCCGGGAACTGACGATCTTCAAGCATTGCATTAATACGTTCATTTGTAATTTCCTGACTCACACCATAACCAAGCAGACGTCCTCTTCTTGAAACAATAAATACGTTACACTCCAATACTCTGCTGACTTTATCGGCTACTTCATTGAAATCTACTTTTACTCCTGAATGACTTTGAATCAATGTGTTAATCTCTCTTGTTTTTTGTAATAAACTTACCATATAAATTTACTCCCTTTCTTTTTCCTATAATATAAATTCACTTAAATTTTTATCTGATTTTATTTTGCTCAACTTACCTTCAACATACTGCTTTGTAATTTCTACATGTGCACCCTGCATACCACTAGCCTCAAACAATAATTCCTCAAGAAGTGTCTCTAAAATCGTATGAAGTCTTCTTGCACCGATATCATCAGTGTCTGTATTCACCTGATACGCAATCGCAGCGAGTTCTGTGATTGCTTCATCCGTAAATGATATCGCGACCTCTTCAGTCTGAAGGAGTGCTTCATACTGTTTCAATAGTGAACTTCTCGGCTCTTTTAAAATCTTTTCAAAGTCTTCAGCCTTCAGCTTGTCGAGTTCAACTCTGATTGGGAATCTTCCCTGCAGTTCCGGAATTAAATCACTCGGTTTTGATACATGAAAAGCTCCGGCACCGATAAATAAAATATGCTCTGTATTAATCGGGCCATACTTTGTCTGGATACGTCCGCCTTCAACAATTGGAAGAATGTCCCGCTGTACGCCTTCTCTTGATACGTCACCTGAATTTTGATTACCTTTTGCTATTTTATCCATTTCATCGATGAATATAATCCCCATTGTTTCCGCAAGACGGATGGCAGTATCATTTACACTGTCAGTATCTATCAATTTCTCAGCTTCTTCACGCTTTAAATATTCACGAGCTGCTTTTACCGGAAGCGTACGTTTATGCTTTTTCTTAGGCATAAACTGTTTTAACATATCCTGCATGCCCCCGTCATCCATACCGGGCATCATCATGCCGGAAGGATTATGCTCCTGTTCAACATCAATCGTAACTTCGACATCTTCCAATTTTCCGTTCAGTAAATCACGCTTAACCTCTGAACGTTTCGTTTTAATATCATCTGTAACTTCCTCATATTCTTCCTGACCCTGCTGGTTCATTAACATTTCAAATGGATTGTTAGCCTGTTTGGTCTTTTTTCTTCCAGGGGCAATCAATCCGACGAGACGCACATTCGCAAGCCGCAGCGCATCCTCTTCTACGTCTTGAACCTTCTCGTCTTTAACCATATTTACACTGACTTCCACCAAATCTCTTACCATGCTCTCGACATCTCTACCCACATAGCCGACCTCAGTAAACTTTGTCGCTTCCACTTTAGTAAAAGGCGCACCCGTTAACTTTGCCATTCTTCTGGCGATTTCCGTTTTTCCGACACCAGTCGGTCCAATCATCAGTATGTTTTTCGGAATAACTTCATCTTTCAATTCATCATCAAGCTTCATTCGTCTAAAACGGTTTCTCATTGCGATCGCAACTTTCCGCTTCGCATCATTCTGTCCGATAATATCTTCATCAAGACGGGCTGTTATCTCTCTTGGAGAAAGGTTTTGTTTCAACGTCAACGCTCCTTTATTCTATTGATTCCACAATAATATTACCATTCGTAAATACACATATTTCACTCGCTATCTCCAAACTCTCACGTGCAATAATATCCGCACTCAAATTTTTGCCGTGTT